>CM035124.1:139234442-139579442 GCA_020205555.1 Panax stipuleanatus | reverse complement strand
ATATCATGAATAAAAAAGTCCAGGTTCTATAGAATTTCAACAATAATCAAAGGATTTCGAAGTATCTGAATAATAAATCATTTTCAATAACAAGACTTTCTTAAATTTCCTGCTGAATAACACATTAAGGATGAAAGAGTAAAATTCTTTCAAAGATTCAATCATATTCAAGTGAATAAGAAGAATTAACAATACTACAATAATATTCAATAAAGTGGGATGTTCTCAGATTTCATTCTGAGTGATCACAAAGGGATCATGAACTAATAGAGGAATCATTAGTTATTAAAACTAAATTACCTCAGGAATATAAGTTAGTTATAAATACTAAACTATACTCCTCTACAAGTTCCTGGAGCGGCCAAATCCTTTGTACCCTATATTATCCATAATACTCAATAATAGCGCATGGGTCATTTTACGACAATAAAGTTTGTTCATCTCAGTCTTACATCATGAGTCCGTACCACAATAATATGTTTTGGATTGCTTTTAAAGAAATACTATGATTTAAACATATAATATCAGTATTGATCTAGCCAAAATTAATGGCATAGATCTTCCAATAATAAATCAGTTCATAATTAGTAGAATGTTTCATACTTTAACAAATATTAGTCTCGCCAAAATAAATAGCTGAGACATGGCTCATACGTAGTTCCAATAATAGAACCAGAATCAATTGCACTACGTGCGAATAACAATAATCATTATAGATGTGAATAACTATCAATAATTATTCACTAATCATGCTTTGAAATTAATAACTCAAGTTGAGTTAGGAAACTTGAAATAAATGAGAATATTCAATAACAATTTTAGATGTGGAATAATCAACAAAATTATCCACTACCGTGCGTGAAAATAATAACTCGAGTTTGAGTTAGGGAACTTGCCTGATTCATTGACTATTGCTACGCAATTTAAGTTAACTTCTTTTGTAAGATCTATCATTAATAAGATCAATCTCTTAATTAGCATCACATATCTTACTCATAGCAATTTATCTAACATGTAATCACATAATCAATCATTAGATAACACCATACGAATACACAAGTCTAAACCTAGCACACATTGAGTCTTTAATAGTATTAAATATAGTATACTGAATGGTTTCCCACAAAGAACCAACAAATTAGTTTCCGTCTCGTCTATAATATTTTCACAGTGAGTTAGATCGGTTACAAATTCGTATATACCTCCGCTCCTTGAAGGAATTGTTTAGCCCAGATACTATACATCAACCACTAAGGAGTACGACTGTACTACCTTAGACTTAACACTTACTCGTTCATTTATAAGTTCTTAGTATAACTTGGTAAACTATTTATGAATCTAGGAGACTGAATATATCATTTTAGCAAGCTGAAACCAAACTGTCTTCCCTTCCTAACCTTTTCAGTTTCCATTTCAGCACCCGAAATTGTTCAATTCAGCACGCTGAAATACCTTTTTCACAAAAATACCAAATCAGCTTATTATTTTTTTATCCTTTGGCCAAACATATATACATATATTCCATACACAAAAAGAATTTTTCAACTCACTTTAGTATTTTTTCAAAATTCGTTTTTAGTTCATAGCTTAAGAAATTAGCCCTATCATGCCAAAATCCAGAAATTTCCAAATCTTGGCGGGATCTTACACATTTTAACTTGAACTTTTAGTTTAAATTTCGTGGCCATCGGAGTTGTAGAACTCCGGTTATAACAATTTTTGTCGAAAAAACCTAAATATTGAAATGACCATAACTCGGTCAATTTAAATCGGAATGAGCTCATTTTTGGACAGGAGCTACTTTATAACATATATTTTTATTTTCCAAAAGATTGGAATTTATTTCATTAATTAAGTTATCGAAACTACCCTTAGAAATTCTTTGCAGCTTGTTTTTTTATCGTTTTTTAGTTTTTGCTTCCTTTACTAAAATCAGTCCACACGAAAATCTACAACACCTTTTTCAGTGATTCCACTTTGAAAAGTTAGAAGACTCATAAATTTATCTCCAGAAATTAACCACACTCAAAAATTCAAAATGTAATAAGAGATATGATCATTTTAATTTCATATTGCGTTTTCTCAAAATCTAATTTTCAATCTTGTGTGTTTTATAAGAAAACTTCCTAGATCTCTTGATTAATCAAACATTACCTATCATAAATCATCATAATACATACTATTGCCTCATATATTCATGGATCTATTATGATCCATGATCTATATCATCAAACAATCATCAAACACAAGATTAAACACAACCAAGGCTAAGAAATATTAGGTTTTCTATATTTTGAACAACCTAGTATCCATTTCAAACTTTAGATTTAACTTTTGATCCACAAAAGGGTTAGATCTAAACATAAGACACTTATAAACACATAGATCTAAGGTTTTAATGTCAAGATCAAAACTTCATACTATCAAAAATCAAATCAAAACAAAAAGGAAAATGGACTATATAAGTAGGAATTCTTTATACCTTATCTTGATTTTCCTTTCTTCTTCTTTCTAGGACTTGATTAAAGAACTAAGAAACCAAAAAAACTCTCCCTCTCTTTCTTCTATAGTGGCCGAACTCTCTAGGCTATCTCTTTCTCTCTCTTGCTTTATTTGTTTGATAAGTTAAGAAAGAAATAAGATGAAAGGAAAAATAAAATTAATATACTTTTGTGGCTTAGTAAAAAGTGAACAGATACAATGTATATCTCTTATCATTATCTCCATATCTCTTATTCTATATCTTTCTCATCATGATGTAAGTTGTTTCTTGCAAGAATGGTCAAAAGTGTTGGTTCCATCTAAGGTTTAACACCTAAGTAAAGTGGTTCACCTACTAAAGTGGTGCAATCATTACATGCCTCCTCCCTTTCTCTCCTCTCTAAATTTTGGCCAAGTGGCCTTGTTTTGCCCCATATTGTTTTCTTTTTAAGGCCCATTTAGCTTACTTAATGGTCCAAAAGGTCCCTTTCCCTTGGGCTAAAAGTTGGGCCACTCTTTTAATTCTTTGGGCTTACAAATCAACATAGTTTATACTTTTTAATTTTTATTATATCCTAATCATTTAGTTAGGGTTCCATTACACATATTTGTAAGTTAATTCCTTACTCATATATCTTTAATTTCATAACCTAATTAGACGTGCTTTACTTAGCTTATAAAATTAATTAATTAAGATGTATAAAATAAATCTCGTAGGATTAGTATATATTTTTAAATACTATCATTCTCTTATATTATATAACCCATTAGATTTTTAATTACCATACCTAATATATATATTAGGTCACATAACTTTATTCTTAATTCTCTTTATATACAAAATAAATGTACACACATTATATAATGTATATTTATTTAATCACATCCACAATCCACATAAGTCATACATATTCCACTAATGTATTAACTTAATAGTCCTATTTGACTTAATAAGTTATAAACACTCACATAATTACTATATTCAATTCATATCATTATTCACTTAAAGATTATAAATTTTTTAATTTAATAATCAAGGCTAACATTCAAGCTATGTTAATTTCTAACATAACTTATAGTACTCTTCCTTAATCAAAATGATTAAGTATACATCTTAGTTAATAATTTAACTATATAGCTTCACTCACATATACACTTATATGGTTCAAGTACTTTCTAAAAAAAAATTTATTTGTAAAAAAATTACACATAATCCTGTGAAATTCTCGGTCCTTACCTTCTCCCCTCCTTATAAGGATTCTGTCCTCGTAATCACTATATCCTTATACTCAAATTATGTCTATCCTTAGACACTTATTTATTAATCAATCAATTTTATTGAATTACCCTCATCGTATTTATTATTTTATTTATTCTTTCCTATCCCTATTCAGGGCAGAAAATCGTAGCTTACTTCAAGTCTCATTTGACTTGGCACAGGTCATATTTACCTGTTGTATTTTAGGTATCAACATCATATTCATAATGGTATTCCTTTAATATATTAAGCAACTTGTGCTTTCTCTCACTCTACTATGGAAACTCTAAGGGTTACCAAAGGTCACATGGACATACTAGTGTTCTAACAACTTTTTAAAGTTGTATCATCAATTCCTTCAACTTTATATACGCGATACGAACCTATAACTCATATATCAACCTGTGACTCGGACCTGTAAAGGAATAGTACCTCGCAGTGATATCTATCTACTAAATCATACCAGATTATATTACTAAGTGAAATCTTTACCTGACACCATTCCTTTGCAGCAACTGCATCTTGAACCGTCATGTTAAACGTGCGCGCCGTCGATCTTCCCAGCTGAGCAGGTTCTTTGATCGCCAGTGTTCCACTGCTATTTCTTCTATTGTTGTTTCCTCTCTCTCTGCATTCTTCTTTGGACAGTTACAAATTTGATGCTCTAGCGATCCACACGAAAAATAACCTTGTATCTTCTTTGGACTTGGATAATTTGGAGAGATGTGTCCCTCTTGTCCACAGTTGAAACACACTCCTTTTCTCGTCAAATATACTCATTGATGATTTTTATCGCAATTCGCACACGGCTCACCTCTCTTCCTACTATCTCCTGACTTATCTCCAGATTGGGTATTGTCCTTCCACTCACGCTTATTGGAGTTACTTCCTCCACTACTGCCTCCTTCATTCGTCTTTTTCTTCTTCTCTTGATGATACGTTGACACGGCTTCACTTCCTCCTTCGGCGATGATTACTTTTTCCAACAGGGCCAAAAATGTATTAATTTGCAACACAGCTACCTTGTTATATATCCCTGGCTTCAGTCCATTCTCAAACCTTCGCGCCTTTCGTACCTCAGTGTCTACTTGATGCGGAGCGAATCTCGCTAGCTTGTTGAATTTGGCGGCATATTCTGCAACCGACATATTCTCCTGTTAAACTCTAAGAAGTTTACCTCCATCATTGCTTGCATACTAGGTGAGAAATAGTTCTCAAAAAATAATTCCTTAAACCTTGTCCAGGTTACTACTGCTGTCCCGGCTCTAGCCTGGTTTGTCTCCCACCAATAATTCGTCTCACATTTCGTCAAATAGGTAGTAAAATCTATCTTTTGCTCCTCCGCTACTCTAGCAATAACAAAAGCTTTCTCCATCTCCTTTACCTATGTTTGGGCTTCTATAGGGTCGGTGGTTCCCTTGAATTCTGGAGGTCCTACAACCTTAAAATCTTTAAAGTTTGCCAATCGATTAGCTGGTCGATTTCTTGCTGCTAAGGCTCTAGTTTTCATAGCTTGAGCTAGCATGTCTACAAAATTCTGCATTAGATCTACTTGATCTCCTTCATTATTCACAGACCGTTCCTCCCTTTGGTTACGATTTTATCGTCTTGGTGGCATTATCTGATTAAATAAAGAATTATATTAATCTTTTGTCTTTATACCACATCTTATTAGTAGTATAATAAGAATTTAGTACAAAATTTTAAACTTATACCAATTTTAGCTTGCTGGATTAACTAATTTAGCTTACTGAATTATCAAATTCATCAGATAAATATCTTAATATTTTAATTCTCCAAATTTATTTACTTATTCAAACATACAATCATATCATTGCATTTATATTCATATTCATGCAAATAGTACATAGTACTTTTCAGTACATAGCGCATACTGCTACAAACAGTTACTATCCCTTTTTGACATAAGTCGGGATTCATTACTATAACTTTATGCAAAAAGTTGAGACATACAAAACTTATCTTGATATTCTTACAAAAGTGAATATTATACTCATATATATATATATATATATATATACTTACATATACCTACTCATCGTTTAGGATACTATAATCCTAACGTATTATCTTACTGCAAAAGATTCTACTCCTCACACTTAATCTTTCTTCCGTCCACTTCCTTCACCTGTCTTCATCTTAGGACAATTCTTAACCCTGTGACCCATTCCACCACATGAAAAATATCCTTTTTTCCTTGGCTTAGGACAATTTGGTGATATATGTCCTTCTTGACCATAATTGTAACACATATTCTTACCCTTCACACATTCCCCGAAATGCTTCTTTCCGCAGTCAATACATGCCTTCTTCTGCAGTAGTGAATTTTCTTGCTGGTCCCCTGGGTCACTGTTGTTGTTTCTTTTCCTTTTATTATTATTTCCCTTCTCTTTCTTACTTACAACTTCAGACGATATTTTGCCCTCAGCTCTCATACCATCGACTTGTGCCTTCAGATCATTTCGTTCTTCTATCATTCCGCTCAATGCTTTTATCAACTGGTCATTTAATAATCTTTCTGCATTCCACATTTCCTCCAAGAAAAACACCTTATCCCTTAAATCTTGAACTTCCACGGATGCTTGACCTTCTTTGATTACTACTCTGCCTTTTTCCCCATCTTCGATCTTTGTTTCTGGCTCTACCTTAGTTTCTTTAGAATATACTTCTTCCTCTTCATTCAGTTCCATCTCAGGGTACTCGTCATGATCGCTTCCTAGATTTACTGCCGGTTCGTCTCTTACAATTTCTTCAACTGACTCACTCTGAGCTGGCACCTCGGCTAATAGCATTGGTGCAGCTGCTAACATCTCCGTAACCATCTCATCATCTCCTGACATCCTGTCACCAGTTTTAAATAAATTAATTATTACATCACCATTAAACACAATCTATAAACACTAAGTGTCCACATTTCTAACTATTGATGAATTTTCCCAATCCATCGCTTAGAACTCTAAATGAGTTTTCTCTATCCTTCTTATGGTTATATTCCTAAGGCTTTTCCCCCACCTAAGGTTTATAACCTACAGCTTTGATACCAACTTGTGACGCCCCCAAATCTGAGTTTCCTAACCTCGGGTTTGGTGCCCACGATCCATCATACATATCATATCTAATTACCCATTCTTTAATAAAATACATCATTCATTACATTAATTAATACAACTTATCACAATATCCCAGGTTAACTAACCTTAACATAACTTACATACCCTTAGCTATTTAAAAGGTTTATAATATTTAATTTACATAATGTAACATAACCATTAAAAGTCAACAATAACTACTCCTGAGCCTTGCCTTTGCCTTTGTCCCTATTAGAACCTTCTACTACCTCAGGCCTTTGCTGAAATGTTTTATTTAAGCAAGGGTGAGCAACGAGTTTGCTCAGCAAGTTAAAGTATTCAATAAAGAATATATATTATGAATAGAAAAGTCTAGCTTCTATAGAATTTAAACAATAATCAAAGGATTTCAAAGTAGCTGAATAATAATTCATTTTCAATAACAAAACTTTCTTAAATTTCTTGCTGAATAACACATCAAAGATGAAAGAGTAAATTTTTTTCAAAGATTCAATCATATTTAAGTGAATAATAAGAATTAACAATACTGCAACAATATTCAATAAAATGGAATGTTCCCAGATTTTATTCTGAGTGATCACAAAGGGATCATGAACTAATAGAGGAATCATTAGTTATTAAAACTAAATTACCTCAGGAATATAAGTTAGTTATAAAAACTAAACTATACTCCTCTGCAAGTACCTGGAGCGGCCAACTCCTTTGTACCCTATATTATGCATAATACTCAATAATAGCGCATGGGTTATTTTACGACAATAAAGTTTGTTCATCTCAGTCTTACATCATGAGTCCGTACCACAACAATATGGTTTGAATTGCTTTTAAAGAAATACTATGATTTCAACATATAATATCAATATTGATCTAGCCAAAATCAATGGCATAGATCTTCCAATAATAAATCAGTTCATAATAAATAGCATATTTCATGCTTTAAAAAATATTAGTCTCCCCAAAACAAATAGCTGAGACATGGCTCATAAGTAGTTCCAATAATAGAATCAGAATCAATTGCACTACGTGCGAATAACAATAATCATTATAGATGTGAATAACAATCAATAATTATTCACTAATAATGCTTTGAAATAAATAACTCAAGTTGAGTTAGGAAAGTTGCAATAAATGTGAATATTCAATAACAATTTTAGATGTGAAATAATCAACAATAATTATCCACTACCATGCGTGAAAATAATAACTCGAGTTTGAGTTAGAGATCTTGCCTGATTCGTTGATTACTGCTACGCAATTTAAGTTAACTTCTTTTGTAAGACCTATCATTAATAAGACCGATCTCTTAATTAGCATCACATATCTTACTCATAGCAATTTATCTAACATGTAATCACATAATTAATCATTAGATAACATCATACAAAAACATAAGTCTAAACCTAACACACATCGAGTCTTTAATAGTATTCAATATAGTATACTGAGTGGTTTTCCACAAATAACTAACAAATTAGTTTTTGTCTCGTCTACACTATTTTCACAGTGAGTTAGATCGGTTACAAATTCGTATATACCTCCACTCCCTAAAAGAATTGTTTAGCCCATATACTATACATCAACCATTAAGGAGTACGACTGTACTACCTTAGAATTAACACTTACTCGTTCATTTATAAATTTTTAGTATAACTTGGTAAACTATTTATGAATCTAGGAGACTGAATATATTATTTCAGCAAGCTGAAACCAAACTGTCTACCCTTCCTAGCCTTTTTAGTTTTCATTTCAGCACATTGAATTGTTCAATTCAGCAAGCTAAAATACCCTTTTCACGAAAATACCAAATTAGCTTATTATTTTTCTATCCTTTAGCCAAACATATATACATATATTCCATACACTAAAAGATTTTTTCTGGAAATTTTCAACTCCCTTTAGTATTTTTCAAAAATTCGTTTTTAGTTTGTAGCTTAAAAAAGTAGTCCTATCATGACAAACTCCAGAAATTCTCAAATCTTGGCAGGATCTTACACGTGTTAACGTGAACTTTCAGTTTAAATTTTGTGGCCATCGGAGTTATAGAACTCCGGTTATAGCAATTTTTGTCAGGAAAAACCTAAATATTGAAATGACCATAACTCGGTCAATTTAAATCGAAATGAGCTCATTTTAGGACATGAGATACTTTATAACATATATTTTTATTTCCCAAAAGATTGGAATTTATTTCATTAATTAAGTTATCGAAACTGCCCTTGGAAATTCTTTGCAGCTTGCTTTTTGTCATTTTTTAGTTTTTGCTTCTTTTACTAAAATCAGTCCACACAAAAATCTACAACACCTTTTTCAGTGTTTCCACTTGAAAAAGTTAGAAGACTCATAGATTTATCTCTAGAAATTGACCACACTCAAAAATTCAAAATATAATAGGAGATATGGTCATTTTAATTTCATATTGTGTTTTCTCAAAATCTGATTTTCAATCTTTTGTGTTTTGTAAGAAAACTTCCTAGATCTTTTGATTAATCAAGCATTACCCATCATAAATCATCATAATACATATTAATACCTCATATATTAGTGGATCTATCATGATCCATGATCTATATCATCAAACAATCATCAAACATAAGATTAAACACAACCAATGCTAAGAAATATTTGGGTTTCTACATTTTGAACAACCTAGTATCCATTTCATACTTTAGATCTAACTTTTGATCCACAAAATGGTTAGATCTAAACATGAGACACTTATAAACACATAGATCTAAGGTTTTAACCTTAAGATCAAAACTTCTTACTATCAAAAATCAAATCAAAACAAAAATAAAAATAAACTATATAAGTAGGTATTGTTTATACCTTATCTTGATTTTCCTTTCTTCTTCTTCCTAGGACTTGATTTAAGAACTAAGAAACTACAAAAACTCTCCCTCTCTTTCTTCGATAGTGGTCGAACTCTATAGGCTATCTCTCTCTCTCTCTCTCTCTCTTGCTTTCTTTGTTTTCTAAGTTAAGAAAGAAATAAGATGAAAGAGAAAATGAAATGAATATACTTTTGTGGCTTAGTAAAAAGTGAAGAGATACAATGTATATCTCTTATCATTATCTCCATATCTCTTATTCTCTCTCTCTCTCATCATGATCTAAGTTGTTTCTTGCAAGAATGGTCAAAAGTGTTGGTTCCATCCAAGGTTTGACACCTAAGTAAAGTGGTTCACCTACTAAAGTGGTGCAATCATTATATGCCTCCCCCTTTCTCTCCTCTCTAAATTTTGGCCAAGTGGCCTTGTTTTTTCCCATATTATTTTCTTTTTAAGGCCCATTTAGCTTACTTAATGGTCCCAAAAGTCCCCTCTCCTTTGGGCTAAAAGTTGGGCCACTCTTTTAATTCTTTGGGCTAGTAATTTTAATTCTTTGGGCTTGCAAATCAACATAGTTTGTACTTTTTAATTTTTATCTTATCCTAATCATTTAGTTAGGGTTCCATTACATATATTTGTAAGTTAATTCCTTACTCATATATCTTTAATTTCATAACCCAATTAGACTTGCTTTACTTAGGTTATAAAATTAATTAATTGAGATATATAAAATAAATCTCTTAGGATTAGTATATATTTTTAAATACTATCATTCTTTTATATTATAACCCATTAGGTTTTTAATTACCATACCTAATATATATATTAGGTCACATAACTTTATTCTTAATTCTCTTTATATACAAAATAAATGTAAACACATTATATAATGTATATTTATTTAATCACATACACAATCCACATAAGTCATACATATTCCACTAGTGTATTAACTTAATAGCCCTAATTGGCTTAATAAGTTATAAACACTCACATAATTATTATATTCAATTCATATCATTATTCACTTAAAGATTATAAATCTTTTTAATTTAATAATCAAGGCTAACATTCAAGCTATGTTAATTTCTAACATAACTTATATTACTCTTCCTTAATCAAAATGATTAAGTATACATCTTAGTTGATATTTTAACTATCTAGCTTCACTCACATATACACTTATATGGTTCAAGTACTTTCTAAAAAAAATTTATTCGTAAAAAAATTACACATAATCATGTGAATTTTTCGGTCTTTACAGTACCTGCCTATTGGGGCACCAACTCTGAAACCAAAAGTCTCCCCCGAAGTAATGACAGTGGGCCAGAAGATGGTTTCTTTGGGTTTCTGCCCTGGAGAAGGGTTAGGAAAGAATCAACAAGGTATTAAGAGTCCGGTGCAAATCCCGAGTTAGTCAGGGAGAGCCGGATTGGGTTATTCATCCGGGTCAAGCCACCGGAACCCACATAAGCATCCTAAGGCTCATACTTCCACCATACTATTGCCAAACCTCAATGATGTAGGGTTTGTGAAACCAATGTGAAAAATTCTTGTTGTTGTGTCAGCCATGTTGTTTCCTCCAATCATACCGGTAGGTGAGAGAAAGACCCCAAAGCTTGAAGGGGAGAGCAAAAAGGGTAAAGAAAAGCTCCTGTACGAAGGACGAGACCCATTTTCTAACATGTGTGTTCTCATACACTACGAGAGTATGAATGATGATATCCCAGACAGTGACGATGAGGATCAGATTCAAATTCCTAGTATTAAGAAAGGAAAAAGAGGCAGTTCAAAGAGAAACCCCGGCTCGGATCTCAAGGATGTCTTAGTCATCATCCGAGATGAGGTAGATGAGCATAATTCCTTGATCCTTCCTGTTCATGAGGATCTGACCCTGGACAATTAGAGTAGCGTCCCTTGCCTCATTCAAAAAAGGTAAAAGGACAGAGAATCTGTCTGCCCTGTAACATGGTTTCATTTATTGCTTGTTTTATTGCACAGCAATAGTAGTAACTTTTGTCATGCTTTGCCAAATGCTTTGTATGTTTAAACAGTTGCATATATTAAAGCGAAAGCATTTTGTTTTCAGGACTCCAAGATTGGATTTATTTGTCTCTGCTGATGAGATGCCAACCTGTCACAGTGACTACAACTTTGATGTAGAACTGACCTTCGACTTGATGGAAGTTGATCAAAAGGAGGAAGATGACTATGAGGTGCCTGAGGAGATCAAAGAATGGGTCGAAGACAAACCCAAACTGAACCTCAACCAAACCACCACTGTCAATATCAAAACCTCAAAAATCTCAAAGAAATCCAGATAGGCATAGACCTCACATAAGATCAAAAAGCCGACCTGATTGAGCTCCTAACCTAGTTCCAGGATGTGTTTGCATGGTTATATGAAGACATAATTGGCATGTCTACTGATATTGTCATCCATTGAATGCCCATCAAAGATGGATTCAATCCAGTTAAACAAAAGCTCAGGCAATTAAAACCTGAATGGAGTCTGAAAGTTAAAGAAGAAGTTGTTAAACAATTCAAAGTCGGCATCATCATGGTATCAACATACCCGGAGTGGCTGTTAAATATAGTTCTCATGCCTAAGCTTGGAGGGAAAGTACGAGTATGTGTAGATTAAAGGGATTTGAACAAAGCCTGCCTCAAGGATAATTTCCCAGTACCTTTCATCCACATTTTTATAGACAACACGGCGTAGTAAGGCATATATTCTTTTATGGATTGCTTTGCTGGTTACCATAAAATCATGGTCATTGAAGAAGACAAGGAGAAAGTAGCTTTCATCACTCCCTGGGGAACCTTCTGTTACAGGCGATTGTCCTTCGGCTTCATCAATGCCGGGGCCATATATCAGCGAGCCATGATGGCCCTGTTTCATGATATGATGCATAAGGAGATAGAGGTTTATGTGGATGACATCATCGTCAAATCTCGGAAGGAAGACGATCATATTGACCATCTCAGGAAGTTATTCAACAGGTTACGTAAGTACAACCTCAAGCTGAATCCAGCCAAATGTGCTTTTGGCATCAAGTCGGGCAAGTTATTGGGGTTCCTAGTGAGCAACAGAGGCATTAAGCTGGATCCTCCCAAGATTAAAGCCATCACTAAGATGCCCGTGCCCCAAACAGAAAAGGAGATACGCGGGTTCCTAGGGAGAATCAATTTTATAAGTCGATTCATTTCCTAGCTCACAGTTCAAGCTACTAAGGAAGAATTCCTCCACGAAATAGAATGAGGATTGCCAAAAAGCCTTCCTTGCCATTAAAAAGCAGCTGATCGAAGCGCCTGTCTTGGTACATCTAAGGGATGGAGTTCCCCTATTCATGTACTTATCAGTCAATGCCAACGCAATGGGCTATATGCTGGGACAGAAAGATAATAGTGGCAAGGAGAGAGCTATCTATTACAGCAGTAAGAGTTTTAGCATTGTCAAACAAAAGTATACCCTGATCGAGAGGACATGCTGTGTATTAGCATGAGCAGCCATGAGGTTACAACACTGCCTCCATGGGCACACGACCTATCTTATATCCTGAATGGATTCACTAAAGTATATATTCAGTAAACCAATGTTGAATTATTGACTGTCCAAATGGCAGTTGATCCTACATCAGTTAGACATCATCTACGTGACTCAAAAGTCTATCAAAGGCCAGGGCATTATAGATCATTGGCCGAAGCACCGTCAGGAGGGTTTGAACCCCTGGAGACTTATTTCCTGGATGATGGGATCATGACCATTCAGCAAGATCAATGAGAGAATACTGTTCAACCATGGAGAATGTATTTTGATGGAGCGGTGAACATAGAAGTTGCCGGAGCTGGGGCAGTCCTCATCTCTAGTACAGGAGAGTAGTATCCTGTGGCTACCAAGTTGTAATTTGATAACACCAACAACACAGCTGAATATGAAGGCTGCATAATGGGGTTAAAATTAGCCCAATCCATGGGTGTCAAGCATCTATTAGTCTTTGGAGATTCTGAGTTGGTTATCAGACAAACCACTGGGGCATATCATACCAAAAAACTGCATTTGCTGCCTTATCATTGGCAGGTAATCAATATATCCATGGATTTTGAAGAGATAACATTCATCCACATCCCTCGGGGAAGGAATGACTTTGCGGATACATTGACAACTTTAGCTTCCCTGATCAACGAATCGGGTAGGAAGGGAATTCCCGACATCAAATTCACAAACCAAAAGGCCCTGATACGGGAATTACATCGAAGAAATATCAGATGAAATACTTCCTATCAATCAGCCTTGGTATCAAGACATCAAGGAATATCTTCGAGATGGATCTACACCCGCTGAACAAAGCCAATCCGAGCGAAAGTAGATGCACAAGATGGCTATGAAGTTCTATTTGAGCGGAGACGCACTCTATAAGAGGGATGGTGGAATAGGCCTGTTAAGATGCCTCGACAAGGAGCAAGCCTAGAGATTGATGGATGAAGTCCACGGTGGAGTCTGTGGACCACACATGAGCGGTCATCTGCTGGCCAAGAAGATATTAAGAACAGGGCATTTTTGGATCTCTCTCAAAGCTGATTGCAATGATCATGTCAGGAGATGCTTTCAATGCCAAGTCCATGGAAATGCCATCCACGCTCCTCCAAATGAACTTCACAGTATGAGTTCGCCATGGCCTTTCCCTATGTGGGGAACGGATGTGATAGGCCCAGTAGAACCCAAAGCTAACAATGGAAATCGATTCATCTTCACCATGATCGATTACTTTACCAAGTGGGTTGAAGCTGCCTCTTTTCCCAAAGTCACCAAAGAGGTCATCATTGGTTTCATCAAAAATAATATCGTCTGTCGATATGGACAACTGGAGGTGATCGTATCAGACAACGCCAAGAACCTAAACAATCAGATGATGAGAGAACTGTGCAGCAAGTTCCACATTAAGCATCTCAATTTCGTCATCTATCGGCCCAAGATGAATGGTGCTGTCGAAGCGGCCAATAAGAACATCAAGAAAATTATGCAAAAAATGTCCACCAATCACAAAGAATGGCCTGACCTGTTACCTCTAACCCTGTTAGCATACAGGACGTCAATGCGCACTTCTATTGGGGCTACCCCTTACTCATTGGTCTATGGCATGGAAGCAGTTCTTCCCATAAAAGTAGAAATGGAATCCCTGAGTATTAATAAACGCTCAAATGGAAGAAGATTTGTGGTTGCAAGAGCGGTACCACCAATTGTCCCTGATAGATGAAAAGAGGGCTATAGCCATTTTTCATGGGCAGTTATATCAGCAAAGGATTGCTCGATCATATAACAAGAAAGTATGAATTCGGCAATTTAAAGAGAATGACCTAGTGCTGATGAAATTCTTGGCCAATCAAAACGAAGCCAATGGAAAATTCGCCCTTAATTGGGAAGACCCTTTCATTGTTAAAGAATTGTTGACAGGAGGAGCTGTCATATTACAAGAAATGGACGAGAATGAATTTCCCTAACTTATCAACTTAGACACCATAAAAAGGTACTATGTCTGAAACACATGCCAACCATCATCCTGGTCCTGCGAATCAATCAAATCAGTTTGGATTTTCACTAGAAGGCTGAACTACGAATGACCTGATCTCCCTCAGCTCGGTGTACGTAGGCAGCCATTCCTGGTGTGGTCAAACCAAACAAAAAACTCAAAAAACTTATCAAACCAAACTCAAAAGAGACACTTCTCAAACCTCTCTCACACAAAAATTGAACTACAAATGACCTGATCTCCCTACACCCGGGAGTACGTAGGCAGCCATTCATGGTGAGGTTTGACCTTCAAGAAAATACAAAAACCAATAAAAACCAGTCCCAAGACACCTGAAACATAAATCCTATCAAGCCTCCCTTATCCATAAGCCCATCTGAGATATTCTCCGACATCACAATGTCAATGCATCAAAGAAAAGCTCATGATACATCAACAACAGCTAGTCAGAAAAGAAGTGGTAATCACTCAGCAATGATAATACATATCCAAATAGGGAAGTGAATCAAAATATATTTCTCTGATATATAATACTATTTGATATATACACTGTGTCCTGTATATGACAAAAATGGCTGATCTAGTATGTGTAGGAAAAAATAAAGCTAGTCTATGGACCCATGGACAAGCGGGATAGCAGTGCCAACATGGCGTCTCTCTTTGAAGATAGAGGAGCCACTGTAAGCGCAATACCCTTAACCTCTATACGGGTCAGAACATCTATAACCATCTGCATAGTGGCACTGCTATCAGCAATGTGGAGATCTCGGGAAGCTATGGCCTCATCTCTCTCTACAAAAGTAGCATCCCTGGCAATCAAAGTCTCTTCAATCTCGACAAAAGTAGCATCTCGAGAAGATCGAGCCTCATCTCTCTCGAACAATGCTGTATCCCGAGTGGCTCAAGCCTCATTTCTATCAGCAAAAGCTATATCTCTGCCGGATAGGGCAGTCAACATCAGCGCCCTAGCCTGATCTCGATCGAAAGTCATCCTAGCTAATGAATCTGCCATAGCTGGATCTGTCCCGGCAGGAATAATTGGCGGGTCACTAACTAAGGCTGCTGTCAGACCCATGAACAAATCATCCTCCGTAGGAGAATCAGGGTCCTTCATAGGTTCCTCCTCATCTGAATCCACAATCGGAGCTAACTAGATAGCCGCAGCTGCTGCTATATCAGCCTCCAACCACGCTGAATACTCTGGAGAGCAATCCGGATGGCTAGTAGAGAAATTAGTCCTCTCCCTATGAGTCCAACACTCATAAATCCTGATCAGGTCGGCTGAAAACATAAAAGAAGCTAACATTCGCTGATCAATGGCCCCCTCAAACTGGTGCAGGCTCTGGAACTGATCAAACTGACCCATAACTGCCAACGAATGATATGTGGTCACCTATCTTAATCCCACCAGGGGCAAGTAGTCCATGCAAGATGCATGGGTGATGAAGCTATAAGGGGAGACTATCCTTGAGCATGGCAGAATCGAAAAAGGATGCTCAATATCTGACAGAAAAGCTGACCATGTCTCTGCATTCGAACACTCCACTGGCTAAAAGGAGTAGGACATATCTATCTCATGGGTGAAGCAGTACCCCTGATGTCTGAAGAAACCAATCGGGAGCAAATGGGTCATGAGCCATACGTATAGCAAGATAGAGCTACCTCTAAAAAACCCCTCTGGATGGGTACTACAATAGGTAGCTGACCTCAATGTCTCGGCTAGTATCATTGGTAGGATGGTGCTACCCTGTCTAAGGGCACGAACCGAGACCATCAACCAAACATCTAAGTGGTCCAAGTATAGTGACATGTATAAGTAAGCCGTGACGCACATCAGCAAGACGTCTATCCGGGCCAAATGCCACTCCTCTACCGAGATAATAAAATCACCAGAGTGTCGATCGTAGCTATCCAGTCTGCCAAAACGATCGATCAGAAAGTTAATAGAGATCACATATCCCGAAATGATCTCATCAGTGACTACTCGCTGTCTCAGACCCGACATCCGCAGGAATAGTCTCCTCATCCAAAGCCAAACCTGTAAGCCGCTCGTACTCCTCTAAAGTCGGAGTCA
The DNA here is from genome assembly GCA_020205555.1 of Panax stipuleanatus. Classification (NCBI taxonomy): domain Eukaryota; kingdom Viridiplantae; phylum Streptophyta; class Magnoliopsida; order Apiales; family Araliaceae; genus Panax; species Panax stipuleanatus. The sequence continues at coordinate 139,562,160 of CM035124.1, read as the reverse complement.
GCTTATGCCGCCCAAAGCGGAAAACTTGCCACTCAGGTATCCAATAGGATAGAAAATCATCCATGAATCCATATAGAACATGGAAGTCAACAAGGGCCAATGAATATCCCAACATCCGAATTACTGTCCCTCTGGCTGGGAAGGGCAGACTATTATACCACGATCTCAACGACGATGCTACCACTGATGGTGGTAAATGCTCGATGCGGCTGACCGTCGATGATGACATCTGTATCACTGTATCACAAGACCATCTAGGGGTCAAATCTGAACTCATCTATCTAAATGCATATCCATAACATAATACATGCATAATGACAATGATAAACATGATGTAATAGATAGGAAATATCATGCATATCTACAAAAACTATCTACTGCAAACATCATCTCTGTCTGCTAATAAAATACAAAATAAAAAGTACAGGGATGTGGGGCACAACCGCCCAACTACTAACAGTGGCCTATAAAAAGGTATAGAGAGAAATGGGGCACAGCCATCCACTAGCCAAACAGTGGCCTATCAAAAGATATAGCAAGAAAAACTATCCAAAAAGATCAAGAATGTCTACACTCAGGCTGTTAACCTGCTCCATCTCCTCCATGGACACAAAGTCTCAGCCATCAGGAATGTTAGGGTGGTACATGGGAGGATCAGCCCCTGTAAAACTTCTAGAAAATAGACCTGTGGAAGGGCCCGCTCTGGAGCCAGAAGGATCAAAAGAAGATGCCTCTGATGGATCTCGGCCAAGATGCTTGATAAATAAATGAGCTCTCTCCAACTGCTGGGTCAGTCCTGTAATTTGATCCAAGTGGTTAGGTTCTTGAAGGCACGCTATCCAGTCTGTCATCATCATAGACCCCGGCACCATATCTGCCATGAACTGGGTAGCATGAGTTTGAGCCCCAATAGTGAAAGGACTCCACCAACTGCTAAATGCCTCCTGGCTGTAAGGACCCTTTGACAGGGTAAAGTCGTCTACGCCCTCTATAGGGATGTCTGTGAGCGGCTGAACTAGTGGCCAATGATGCTAAGCAGGAGGAACAAAGGGAATACGGATCTGCCCCGTGATGCTCCTGATAGCACGCTTTCCTAAATAGATCCCCCAACTGCCCTCTGTCAAAAATGGGACTCTGCGGGTGGATAATGCAAACTCCTGGCCAGTGGGGAAATTGCCCTCAAACCCGACTGTTAAAAAGTCTGAGGTATACGGTACCCATGAGATTGATTCGGCCGTCAAAAGCTCAAGCTACAGGGACCTCCGTCAAAGTGGAGTGATGCCAACGCCGTCCCCGAGGATAAGTCTCCAGGCCCAAAGTAGTGACCGAACGTAAGCAAGGAAGCCTCTCATATGCCCAAAACTGGCTATGTAAATATCAAAAGTCCTCAGTGACCAAGACTGACAAATATAAATACAGAAATAAAAAAGGTACAAGAAAGATGTACTCACCAGCAGGAATGGGTAGAACGCTAACCAAGCCTCCGTCACACCCTTCGAGCGCATACATATACCTCGGAGAAAATAGGTAAAGGTGTAGGTGTAAGACCCCAACTTTTATAAATAAAGATTTAATTTTCTTTATATATTATTTCGAAATAGTAAGGTGTTGATTGATAAAGGTGAAAGTTATGGGTGAAATGTGCAAATATTTTAAAATGAGCAAGTGGTTATAAAATATTCTTGTTGTCGGGGAATATTCGTTTGGTCGTGGAATATTCTTGTTGTCGGGGAATATTCGTACGACGGCGCAGATATTTGTGGACCCCACAACGGAATAACTGTCGGACATAGAAAGCGACAGAAATAACCTTTTTACAAAATAACGGCGTAGTTGTTACCGTTAGTACTGTTGAAATACCCGGTGGTTAAAATACAGTGATACGCGGTGTTGCACAGTAGCACACGGTATTGCACAGTATTTTGAATTATTGAGTCTTACGTGAGAAGGCACTTACTCAATTATTGTTACAGTAATTACTGTTCAATATTTTATATTATTGACTCAATAATTGCTACGTTGCTATTTTATACGATTGATTCAATAATGGTTACAGTTGATATTTTGTATTATTGATTCAATAATTGTCATTACACAGTATTTCGCATTATCAACTCAATAATTCATATTATTTGAATAATATTATTAGATAGCATTATTGACAATGTCTAAGGAAGTTCTGTCTAGGAGGGGTTATTTAATTGCGCGCCAGTAAGGAGAAGTCCTTACCGGAAGGCCCCCTCTTTCCTGGGAACGACCTGGTTGTCAATATTGTAGTTCTATAATATTATTTGTGAATAATTAATTATTGATTTATATGATAAAGAAATATTTATTTTGTGGATATTAAAGAAGGAATTAGTACTGATGTGTTTTTATCAGTATTTTGGTGTGAAAAATCATCTGTTTGTGGATTTCGGATAATTTATGTTGGGAATTTACAAAAACTTTCTTCTGCAAAGTTGTAGAGAATTAAATTTCCTATGGAAAGGACATAGAATTTGTATTTTTCTGACAAAGGGGCTATTTATTATGAATTATTGAAGTTTTGGAAAATAAATATATTATTTAATGGGTGGGACCCACTTTTGTTGTTTTGTTGAAAAAATCAGATTTTTGGTAGCAGCCGGCGGCGGAAGAAAATAAAATAAAATAATATATTTTATTCATTTAGTCTCCTTTGGCATCCTAAGCTTTTCCTATAAATAGGGTGCTTAGGTTAGAATTGAAAATCACACCAGAATTCGAAGTTTTCTCTCTCTATAATATCGAGCGTATTTTTGTGAGTATTTCAATACTTTGAGTATTAGTATTCAGCGCAAGCTTCCGTCGGTATTATATCCGATATTCCAGCCAGAAGTGTTGTTCTTTTGAGGTAAGGGATGTTATTTTCTTTCGTAAATGATATTATTCTTTTCAATATCATTATACCGAAATATTGTCATGGATTTTATGTTGAAATTCTTACTTTTTCCGTCGGGGTTACTATTCACGTATACGGCACTATTCACGTATACGGCACTATTCACGGGAAAATTTATTTTTCTTCTATTTGTCCAAATTGTTTGTTAAGGTTACTATCTTTGATTGTATCCAAGTTTTGAGCTCTATTCTTGAATTTTGCTCCATAATTGATTATTACGAAGTATTTGTGAATTGGATAAACTAAAATACGAATCCTTGATCATTGTCTTTTATCTCACTGGATTCGTTCTTTAAAATGTTTTTCATCATCCTCAGTCTTAAAAGGTGATGTAACTGAATATCTTTGGCCTGTAGAGCAAAGATGAATGATTACCTGATGAATATCTTTGGCCTGTAGAGCAAAGATGAATGATTACCTGATGAATATCTTTGGCCTGTAGTGCAAAGATGACAGGTGTTGAGATGAACATGACTACTGATGATGCAAATGAATATCTTTGGCCTGTAGTGCAAAGATGAATATTTGATTTGAAATGTTTATTGATTGATGTTACAGAGATAAAATATTGATGATGGACTTTTAAATCATAGAAGATAGTAGACTTCATTCTCTGCTTAACTCTTCTAATGATTCGTTATTTCCGCTGCGAATATTGATCTAAAATTGGTTGTCCATTATATTTTATCTTATTTGTTGAAGACTAACGATAATTTGTTTTCCATTATCTTAGTCATAATATTCTTTACTGAGCTAGTTGAGCTCACCCTTTTCATCTGTTGTCCTCTTCAGGAAATGAGAATGTTGCGGGTACTAGTCGGGGGACAGAGTGATGGTCCGAGTTAGAGCAGTAGTAGTCCTCACTATTTCTAATAAATAGTGTGATAATAATTGTAATGAGGACTTAGTTTGAATCTTAATATTTTCTACATATTTGTACTGAGACTCACAGTTGTGTGGTCGTATTTTGCACGACCGTATGATATAAAGTTTGTATTTGAATTCTGTACCATGTATTTGGCGACTCAGAATGGGTTGGGTTGAATGGACCTATTCTGGGGGGCGTCACAGTTGGTATCAGAGCCATAAGTAAAGAGCCCTGAGCCTCTATCTGGTGACTTCCTGTGTATGGGGGATGCACCGAAGCCAGACTCTCCGTAGGGGACGCCGTTCTGCGGTGGCAAACTGATAGGTATCATTGTGAGGTGCTGTCCAAGGTTGGGACAAGAGTCACAGTTGGTATCAGAGCTTAGGGATATGATCTCTGGCGGAGATCGGGGAATAGAACTAGGAGGGGAGAGACGAGTAAATCCTTCGCTAGTATGTCCTACCTAAGCTTATGTGGTATTCAATTGGTCAGTCGGAGCATAGGGTTAATATGTGATTTGTTAATTTGTTTAATTAACCCTTGTTTTATGGCAGTATTTGAGAATGGCAGCTGAGAATGTTAACAACGAAGTGAATGAGACCATGGAGACACCTTTAATCACAAATCAGAATAATGTGATGACAGAAGAAGAAGAAATTAGAAATATCCATGTGGTGAGTGAAGAATTAATAGTTGCACCCGAGCTAGTCGCAGAGGTAGCAGCTGAGAGTGAGGAAGAAGAGGAACCTGAGGAGGAGTATTTATTAGGAGAACTTTATGATCAAAATGTAGAACTGCAAAATCGTATTCTTGAGTTAGAAGAGCAGGGTGAAGAACGACAGACAGCCGTGGAACAAAGGGATACAATAATTCAAGAAAGGGATATAGAAATTCAAGATTTTGCTACTCGTTATGCGAGGCTTGAACAGAAGTTCTCTCTGGCAGAACATATGATATTAGAGCTAGAATCTGAAAATGCAAATGTCAACGATCAGCTGAAAGAAGAAGCAACGGAACGAGTGAGAATTGAAGATGCATGGGTAAAAGCCGCACGACGCGTTGATATTTTAGAAAGAGACGTCCGATCTAAGAAGGCCAAAATAGACGAAATGGATTTTACTTTTTGGACAGCAATTGGGAGAATCAAACATCGAGTTTGGAATTATCCTGTGCATAGCGGTCAACCCCAATTCGATATGGATCGAAGAGTAATGATTCAGATCATGGATCAGGAGTGTGACGAAGCAGTTGAGGGTGGAATGAGCTGTATAGCAAAGTCAAGACCAGTTGGGATAATGACACCAAAGATTGTTCCAGACAAATCAAAGTCGGTGGTTCCATGAAGAGCGTTTATCGAGACTGCCCAAAACGCGAGGAACCCAAATGAATTTATCACGGGTTAGTTAATCATAAATTTTTGCGAAGCTTATACCTTGTTAGATATCGGTGCTACCCATTCCTTTATTTCACCTGCTTGTGCTCAACGTTTGAACTTGACTTCTGATAAATTAGACTTTGACTTATCTGTTGAAACTCCGTTAGGAGAAACCTTTGTTACATCTACAGTTTACAAATCTTGCTTGATTCAGATTGGTACCCTTACCTTACCTGTTGATCTTATATCTTTGAAAATACTTGCATTTGACGTGATTTTAGGAATTGACTGGTTAACCACTTATCATGCCAAAATTGATTGTTTTCGTAAGGTTGTTAGTTTTCATATTCCTAATCAACCTGTTGTGCGAATCCAAATCACCAAACCACTAAAATCAGTCAATATCATTTCAAATCACAAGGCTATTCGTTTATTGAAAAACGGATGTCAAGCTTTCTTAGCTCATGTCACTGATTTAAACCAAAATACATCAGATTTGAATGATATTTCCGTTGTCAATGAGTTTCCTGATGTATTTCCGAAGAACTTCCCGGTCTACCCCCAGAACGTGAAGTTGAATTCTTTATTGACCTTGAGCCCGGTACAAAGCCCATTTCTAAAACCCCATATCGAATGGCTCCTATTGAACTTCAGGAGTTAAAGATTCAATTACAAGAGTTGTTAGATATCGGTTTTATTCGTCCTAGTACGTCTCCTTGGGGTGCTCCTGTTTTATTCGTAAAGAAGAAAGACGGGAGTATGCGACTTTGTATTGACTATCGGGAGTTGAACCATGTCACCATCAAGAATAGGTATCCGTTACCTCGTATTGATGACCTGTTCGACCAGTTGCAAGGAGCGCAATTCTTTTCAAAGATCGATCTTCGTTCTGGATATCATCAGTTGAAGATTAAAACTGAGGATATTCCAAAGACTGCTTTTAGAACACGGTACGGGCATTATGAGTTCTTAGTCATGTCTTTTGGATTGACTAATGCTCCTGCTGCTTTCATGGATATGATGAACCGTGTATTTAAGGAGTATTTAGATCAATTCGTTGTTGTCTTTATTGATGACATTCTCATCTATTCTAAAAGCCGTGAAGATCATGAACACCATTTGAAGTTAGTACTTCAAAAGCTTCGTGAGAACAAGCTATACGCCAAGTTAAAGAAATGCGAGTTCTGGCTTGAGGAAGTAGCATTCCTTGGGCACGTGGTATCGAAGCGTGGAGTATTTGTTGACCCGGCGAAGATTGAAGCAATACAAAGCTGGGAGCAACCTAAGTCGGTGACCGAGGTACGAAGCTTTCTAGGCTTAGCTGGTTATTATCGGAGGTTCGTAGAGGGATTTTCTCGAATCGCTACTCCATTAACTCAGTTGACTAGGAAAGATACCAAATTCGTTTGGGGCGAGGAATGCGAGAAGAGCTTCCAAGAGCTCAAGAGGAGGCTCATTTCGGCACCTGTTCTGACAATACCATCTGGTTCGGATGGATTTGTTATTTACAGCGATGCTTCGGGCAAAGGGTTAGGATGTGTTCTCATGCAACATGGGAAAGTCATAGCCTATGCCTCGCGACAACTCAAAGAATATGAGAGGAATTATCCTACTCATGATCTAGAGTTGGCAGCAGTCGTTTTCGCGTTGAAGATCTGGAGACATTATCTGTACGGGGAGAAAGTGGAGATTTATACGGATCATAAGAGCCTTAAATATTTCTTCACTCAGAAGGAACTCAACATGCGACAACGACGTTGGTTGGAGCTGTTGAAAGATTACGATCATACTATCCAATACCATCCTGGAAAAGCGAACGTGGTAGCTGACGCGTTGAGTAGAAGATCATATGTAGGAACGAATGCGATGATGTCAAGTATACGCGTAGAACCAGCTTTGATTGATAAAGTTAAAGCTGCTCAAGCTACGGATGCGGAGATGATGAAGATGAAGAAGAAGGTGCAAGAAGGTGCAATTTCAGAAGCGAGAATCGATGAAGATGGAATACTTCGAGTCAACTCCAGACTTTGTGTTCCTAACGATTTTGACTTGAAGTATAGAATCATGATGGAGGCACACAACACACCGTTTGCAATCCATCCTGGGAGTACTAAAATGTATCGTGATCTTCGACATACATTTTGGTGGAGCAATATGAAGAGAGAGATCGCGGAGTTCATCTCGAGATGTTTAACTTGTCAACGTGTAAAGGCGGAGCATCAAGTACCGAAGGGTCCATTGCAACCACTGGAGATTCCGAAATGGAAGTGGGAGCATATTACGATGGATTTCGTTACGGGTCTTCCCAAGGTTTCTCAAGGCGTAGATGCGATTTGGGTTATTGTTGATAGATTAACCAAGTCTGCTCATTTCTTGCCGATACGAGAGACTTATTCCCTTGAACGTCTTGCTCATATGTACGTGAATGAGATTGTGAGGTTGCATGGCATGCCAGTATCCATAGTTTCGGATCGTGACCCCAGATTTACTTCACGATTTTGGATTAGTTTACAGAAAGCGATGGGCACGGACTTACGTTTTAGTTCGGCTTATCATCCTCAAACGGACGGACAATCGGAAAGGACTATTCAAACTCTTGAAGATCTATTGAGACTCTGTGTTCTAGACTTCAAAGGGAGTTGGGATAAGTACTTACCATTGGTGGAATTCTCCTATAACAACAGTTATCAGGCAAGTATAGGCGTAGCTCCATTCGAAGCGTTGTATGGGAGAAAGTGTCGTTCTCCAACATGTTGGAACGAGGTGGGTGAAGCAACATTGTTGGGACCGGAGTTGGTACGTGTGACTACGAAAAAGATCCAAATGATCCGACAACGTATACAAACGGCACAGGATCGACAAAAGAGTTATGCGGATCTTCATCGAAAGGACGTGGAATTTAATGTTGGGGACCATGTGTTATTACGTATTGCTCCGTGGAAAGGAGTTACGAGGTTTGGGAAGAGAGGAAAGCTCAATCCACGATTCATTGGTCCATTTGAGATTCTTGACCGAGTAGGAAATGTGGCCTATAGACTCGCATTACCTCCAAGCATGTCTCGTGTTCATAACGTATTTCACATATCCGTGTTGCGTAAATATGTGAAAGATCCAAACCGCATTATTGAGTTAGAACCAGACGAGATAGCCGAAGATTTAACGTACGAGGAGGTACCTGTCAAGATCTTGGATAGGAAGGAGCATGTCCTACGCTCGAAAGTTATACCTCAGGTTAAAGTTTTGTGGAGAAACCATGCAATTGAGGAAATGACGTGGGAGTTGGAATCGGAAATGAAAGCGAGGTATCCTCACCTTTTCGACATACCAGGTACGTACGTCAATTTCGAGGACGAAATTTCATAAGGAGGGGAGGTTGTAAGACCCCAACTTTTATAAATAAAGATTTAATTTTCTTTATATATTATTTCGAAATAGTAAGGTGTTGATTGATAAAGGTGAAAGTTATGGGTGAAATGTGCAAATATTTTAAAATGAGCAAGTGGTTATAAAATATTCTTGTTGTCGGGGAATATTCGTTTGGTCGTGGAATATTCTTGTTGTCGGGGAATATTCGTACGACGGCGCAGATATTTGTGGACCCCACAACGGAATAACTGTCGGATATAGAAAGCGACAGAAATAACCTTTTTACAAAATAACGGCGTAGTTGTTACCGTTAGTACTGTTGAAATACCCGGTGGTTAAAATACAGTGATACGCGGTGTTGCACAGTAGCACACGGTATTGCACAGTATTTTGAATTATTGAGTCTTACGTGAGAAGGCACTTACTCAATTATTGTTACAGTAATTACTGTTCAATATTTTATATTATTGACTCAATAATTGCTACGTTGCTATTTTATACGATTGATTCAATAATGGTTACAGTTGATATTTTGTATTATTGATTCAATAATTGTCATTACACAGTATTTCGCATTATCAACTCAATAATTCATATTATTTGAATAATATTATTAGATAGCATTATTGACAATGTCTAAGGAAGTTCTGTCTAGGAGGGGTTATTTAATTGCGCGCCAGTAAGGAGAAGTCCTTACCGGAAGGCCCCCTCTTTCCTGGGAACGACCTGGTTGTCAATATTGTAGTTCTATAATATTATTTGTGAATAATTAATTATTGATTTATATGATAAAGAAATATTTATTTTGTGGATATTAAAGAAGGAATTAGTACTGATGTGTTTTTATCAGTATTTTGGTGTGAAAAATCATCTGTTTGTGGATTTCGGATAATTTATGTTGGGAATTTGGAAAAACTTTCTTCTGCAAAGTTGTAGAGAATTAAATTTCCTATGGAAAGGACATAGAATTTGTATTTTTCTGACAAAGGGGCTATTTATTATGAATTATTGAAGTTTCGGAAAATAAATATATTATTTAATGGGTGGGACCCACTTTTGTTGTTTTGTTGAAAAAATCAGATTTTTGGTAGCAGCCGGCGGCGGAAGAAAATAAAATAAAATAATATATTTTATTCATTTAGTCTCCTTTGGCATCCTAAGCTTTTCCTATAAATAGGGTGCTTAGGTTAGAATTGAAAATCACACCAGAATTCGAAGTTTTCTCTCTCTATAATATCGAGCGTATTTTTGTGAGTATTTCAATACTTTGAGTATTAGTATTCAGCGCAAGCTTCCGTCGGTATTATATCCGATATTCCAGCCAGAAGTGTTGTTCTTTTGAGGTAAGGGATGTTATTTTCTTTCGTAAATGATATTATTCTTTTCAATATCATTATACCGAAATATTGTCATGGATTTTATGTTGAAATTCTTACTTTTTCCGTCGGGGTTACTATTCACGTATACGGCACTATTCACGTATACGGCACTATTCACGGGAAAATTTATTTTTCTTCTATTTGTCCAAATTGTTTGTTAAGGTTACTATCTTTGATTGTATCCAAGTTTTGAGCTCTATTCTTGAATTTTGCTCCATAATTGATTATTACGAAGTATTTGTGAATTGGATAAACTAAAATACGAATCCTTGATCATTGTCTTTTATCTCACTGGATTCGTTCTTTAAAATGTTTTTCATCATCCTCAGTCTTAAAAGGTGATGTAACTGAATATCTTTGGCCTGTAGAGCAAAGATGAATGATTACCTGATGAATATCTTTGGCCTGTAGAGCAAAGATGAATGATTACCTGATGAATATCTTTGGCCTGTAGTGCAAAGATGACAGGTGTTGAGATGAACATGACTACTGATGATGCAAATGAATATCTTTGGCCTGTAGTGCAAAGATGAATATTTGATTTGAAATGTTTATTGATTGATGTTACAGAGATAAAATATTGATGATGGACTTTTAAATCATAGAAGATAGTAGACTTCATTCTCTGCTTAACTCTTCTAATGATTCGTTATTTCCGCTGCGAATATTGATCTAAAATTGGTTGTCCATTATATTTTATCTTATTTGTTGAAGACTAACGATAATTTGTTTTCCATTATCTTAGTCATAATATTCTTTACTGAGCTAGTTGAGCTCACCCTTTTCATCTGTTGTCCTCTTCAGGAAATGAGAATGTTGCGGGTACTAGTCGGGGGACAGAGTGATGGTCCGAGTTAGAGCAGTAGTAGTCCTCACTATTTCTAATAAATAGTGTGATAATAATTGTAATGAGGACTTAGTTTGAATCTTAATATTTTCTACATATTTGTACTGAGACTCACAGTTGTGTGGTCATATTTTGCACGACCGTATGATATAAAGTTTGTATTTGAATTCTGTACCATGTATTTGGCGACTCAGAATGGGTTGGGTTGAATGGACCTATTCTGGGGGGCGTCACAGTAGGTACCCCAATCAAAGTCACTGAGGCGCTCCATATATCGAGTGGCACTGACCAGGGCAAAGGACACCGTCGCGGAGTTGTCCACCAGGAAACAACCCATGACGATCACTAAGAACAGTCGTCGCAGGATGCGATCTCTAACCCTTTGATCATCAGGCAAAGGCTCAAGCAAAGCCCCACTCTGGGCATCTACGCTCAAGGGACCAAAACGAATTGTCCGACCCTTGATGGCCGTCGCAGGAACTCCCAAAAGAGATTGAACGACAGTGGGTGTAATATCAGCTACAACAGGTACTGGCTCACCCTCAAACTCTATTCCGGTGATGAACCTCCAATCCATAGGCGTCATCATCACCTCATAATCTAGCAAGTGGAGAGACTGAGTCTGGTGTAACTAGCGCTCAGACAGAGCCCTCATATAACCCCAGGGGTAACGGCGGGGAAGGATAGAAAAGAATGCTTGAAACCCCTAGGTGTCAACAATGTCCCTGTAATCCTGATGCAGAGTGTGGTAAAGAGAATGCACATTAGACAAGTTCCCTCTAGGCTGCGTAAAGCCAGGAACCTGCATCAAAAGCCAACCCATATCAAACCTGTGCCCGAGAATGGAAAAAGAAAGAAAGAAAATCCATAAAGAAGAAAACTTCAGTCACCTCGTTGGCGTAAATAAATCTCGATGGATGGCGCCTTAAATCTCTTAGCAGATCCTGAAGTGGAACTATAATGCCTGGAAGCTCCGTACGTGGAGTCTGAGCTAGGGCAGGATCAACAAATGGAGCCTCCTCATCATCTATGTCAACCGGCGGCTCAGGCTGGACCGGACGAATCACTGACTCAGCCAATCTACGAGGCGGCCAGGCTGGCCGTGGCTGAGGAACATCGAAGACTCTACTCCGTCTAACTCCTGAAATAACCCTGATAGCACTCTCGGGTCTATCTCGGTCCATAACCTGGACAAAGTCTCTAAATCACCTCTGAAAGGGTGAGGTAAGCCTAAAACCTATGGCTTATTAATTTAAATCAGTATTTTATACATTCTTAAATCCTAAAACATGAATGGGTCAGTCAAAATCCCCAATAGAGTCAAACCTACATGTTTATTAAATGCTCAGGCTTTTGAATTTTTTTTGCCAGAGTCTTCTTTGTAAAATGGACTGTCCGTATGCACACAGGCATGACTAGGTAGCCATTCAGTAGCACACCTTCCCAAAAAAAGAAACAGTTCATATTTATAAAAAAAATCAAAAATAAACTTCACATGGTAGCCAAATCACCATGGACATTTTTTAGTCAAAAATCCAGGCTCACTAGGCCACAAAAAGGTTGAGTAGACTGATCAAAAAGAGCAAAAATTGACTGTCCTAGAATTTTTATTTTCTTACATCAAAACGTGCATAGCAGTAAAATATGCATACTTATGAAGTCAGAAAATTTTTATCAAGTCATATAAGCATACATTTTTGATACATTATGTTCAAAAGCACCCTACGTGGTTTATAGCATTCTAACGGTCGAAACTGACAAAGAAAGAATGTAAACGTTACCTGAGATGTGCAGAACGTGTGACCACTAACGGAATCTAAAAAAAGCTGCCTGAACTCCGTAGTTCTGAAAAAGAAAATTGGATTTCTATTAAAACTCAAAATTGAAAATGAGTTTGAGAGCCCCCGCTGCCCAATATAAATCCACAGGAGGGAGCGGCCCCACCCACGGCAGCCGCACTTCTACTTGTGGCTCCCTAGGGTGGGCCCCACCCCCTTCGGCTCGGTCCAGTTCGAGTTGAAACGGAGTTTACAGGAGCTAAAAAGTTAAATCTAAGAAAAAACTGCTACGAGATAGAGCGGATTGTTCTGAAATCCTGCGAAAGAGCAACAAATTCCTAACAGAGGAAAAAACTTCATGAAAACCATTGGTTATCATCCCTAAGTGGTATTTAGGAACCAGTGTGGAAAACTGCTGAAAAACTGCATAAAACTGCCGAAAACTGTCGATGTCAAAGCATCGGGTACAAACAGGTGACAGTTTCAGCGTTGGCTCAACCCCAGCGAAGTGTCGGGTACAGACCGGTGACAGTTCAGCCGTTAGCTCAACCTCAGCGAAGCGTCGAGTACAGACCGGTGACAGTTCAGCCATTGGCTCAACCCCAGCGAAGCGTCGGGTACAGACCATTGATAGTTCAGCCGTTGGCTCAACCCCAGCGAAGCGTCGGGTACAGACCAGTGATAGTTTAGCCGTTGGCTCAGCCCCAACGAAGCGTCGAGTACAGACCGATGACAGTTCAACCGTTGGCTCAACCCTAACAAAGCATCAGGAGCGAACCGGTGACATTCAGCCGTTGAAGGTCACTTCAGCGGAGGTCGGATGTCCTGACACTATCAGCTGTTGGCACAACCCCAGAGAAACATCATGAATGATCTGGTGGCGGAAACAGTAAATCAATCCATCCCCACAGAGGATAGATGATGGAATCTATTATACAAATCCTTAGAGGGAGCACCGAGAAGAATTGGTGATTCAACCTCCTATTGCAAACTACCGGTGTAAATTATCGTCAGGATAGGCATCGGAAGCACACGTTGAGGTAACTCGGTAACCAAGATATATCCCCAACGGAGGAGCCTTCAGAAATGTACAACGTCATCAGCCAAAGGAAAATATGCTCTACAGAGAGTATCGACAGATGTGGGAAACCATTGGTCTCAAACCAAGGTAGCGTCAAGAGAATTCACTCAGGCTATCACGGATGACGTCATCCCCAGTAGAAAGTGACGAGAACAGTCTGTGATAGTCTATCAGTGATATCAACCCGCGATAACCATACTCCCTTAGAGGTATATAACATTTATAAGATATCGTGTCATGCATTGCCTTACTCTTGCATTTACATTTCTTGTGTCTAGCAATCTTTATCCTGTTCATTCCATTGCATTGCATGAACATGATAAAGAGGGGCATTTGTAGACACTCAAAATTTTCTTCAGTACTGTTGTAGACACTCAAAATTTTGCATTCCTATTACTAACCCTGCAGAAGGGCAAAATTATCTTTTTAACTCAACCCCGGTCTCAATACCAGGATGTCAACTCAACCCCAGTCTCAATACCGGGATGTCAACTCAACCCCGGTCTCAATACCGAGATGTCAACTTAACCCCGATTTCAATACCGGGACATCAACTCAACCCCAGTCTCAACTCGGGAAGTACAGGTCAAACCCGGTCACATCCCGGGAGGTACAGGTCATCCCCCATCTCAATCCGGGAAGTATAAGTCAGCCCTGGTCACATCCCGGGAGGTACAGGTCAGCCCCGCTCTCAACCCAAGAGGTACAGGTCAACCCCGGTCACATCCAGGGAGGTACAGGTCAACCCCGGTCACATCCAGGGAGGTATAGGTCAACCCTGATCACATCCCAGGAGGTACAGGTCAACCCCGATCTCAACCCGGGATGTACAGGTCAACCCCGGTCACATCCCGGGAGGTATAGGTCAACCTCGGTCTCAACCCGGGAGGTACAAGTCAACCTTGGTCACATATGGGGAGGTACAGGTCAGCCCCGGGAGGTACAAGTCAACCCCGGTCACATCTTGGGAGGTACAGGTCAGCCCCAGTCTCAACCCAGGAGGTACAGGTCAGCCCCGGTTACATCCCGAGAGGTATAGGTCAGCCCTGATCTCAACTTGGGAGGTACAGATTAGCCCCGATCACATCTCGGGAAGTACAGGTCAGCCCCGGTCTCATCCCGGGAGGTACAGGTCAGCCCCGATCTCAACTTGGGAGGTCAAGTCAAGCTCTAGTCACAACCCGGGAGGCCAACTCAACTTCGGAGACAACCCCGAAGCCTCACATCATCCCTAGAGACAAACCTGGAAGAACCAAGTCTGCCTCAGAGACAACCCTGGGAGAAATAGAGTCGGCTGGGATCCAAACCTCGGAGACAACCCCGGGAAGTCAGCCGAAGGCCATGCCAGCTCTGAAGGCTAGGAGGGGCAAAATGGTCATTTTATCAACTTAAAGCCGATTCGGTCAAACTCAAGCCGAATTGATGCCACCAAGGTCTGAAAGAACCATAACATTGATCCCGAGTAGAAACTGCGCAAGACAGCTCAACAAATAAACTGCGGGGAAATGAAGATTTGTTTATGAACCCGTCTTCTTGAACTCGGAAAAGGTCTAATCCCATGTTACTGCGACACTCTAGGCGAGGACTTTCCAGAAAGGTACAGCACGCCTCCAACGGACGCTCCGATCAAAAGTTAGAAAGTTTTGAATATGACCTCGCATTGCTCGGAGTGCAAGTACTTCGATGCAACGGGAACCACCACCCGGGGCCTGCCACGTGGCACCACAGGTAGGCCTACGACTGCCGCGGGTAGGCCCATGGCTGTTGCGTGTAGACCCACTTCCACAGGGTCTATAAATAAAGGTGCACCCCCAGATCATTTTAAATAGAAAAACGCTCTGAACCTCTGCCCGTTTCGTTTCTCAACCCCACTCTTGTACTCAAAATCCAAATTTTATCACTCCATCACGTAGATATAATCATATACTACCACACATCAAAAACTGAGCGGTAGAATCGGACGTTTAAAGCCTATAATTTGGCAAAAAGCCCGTGTAACAGTCCATTGTGAGTATTTTTATGATCAGAAAGTTCATACTACTTCATTGCGCATTTATTCACTTGCACGTTGAGTTTTGTTTTCTAATTTTGCCCGGAACTCAGTTTCGTGGTCTTTTTTGCTTACATTTTCGTATATTTTAGTACATAAACACGTTTTCTGGCATTTTCACCTCCCAGATCGTTGATCCGCAACTTTTAACAGCTTATATATATATATATATATATATCTTCGTATAGAGCAACTTCGCCGAACTGGATTATCTTTCCAGTCCCGGTTTGGCTTTTTAATGTATATATTTAACTATATATATACTAAATTTTCAATTCTGTCAAGCCCGTCTGTCAAATCCGTGGTAGCTACTGCTTTTATATATATATATATATAAATTTTTTCTGACTTTATTTGGCATGGATTTATACTTCGTGGCCTTTTTATTGCTTTAATATATATATATATATATTAACTATATATATTAGCATTTGCATTCAAGTTTGGCCTGGATCATTCTGTGGCCTTTTTACCTCTTTTATAAATATATATACCTACATTTCTGTCCGGGCAAAGGATAAAATATCCGTCGTCCTTTACAGCTTTTCTATATATATATATATATTTACATTTCGTCAAGCCTAGATCACTCCGTGGTATTTTACAGCTTTTATATATATATATATATATATATATATTTCAATTCTGTCTTGCCTGGATTATTCTGTGGCATTTTACAGTTTTTATAAATATATATATTTTCATTCCAGTTCGGACACTGGATTGAATCCGTCGCCCTTTACCGCTTTTATACATATATATATATATATATATATATTTCTATTTTGTCCAGCCTGTATTACTCCGTGGCTTTTTACAGCTTTTATAAATATATATATTTATATTCTAGTCCGGGCATCGGAGTGAAAACCCATCGCCCTTTACAGTTTTCGTATATATATAACTATATATATATATATATATATCCTTTATTCATTATAACTAAGTTGCTGCTTTAAATATTCATTTGATATGAATCGGCGCTGACATCTCTTTGGGCGAACTAGATTTCTTTAAATCTCGCCAACTCTAGCTTTAAGACGGTTTAAAATAGGTTCAGACAGACCCGGGAAGCTAGAATGGCTGAGATTTACTTAAATCTAGCAGTTTTTTCTAGTTTCATTCATTCAAGAAGCAATCTCGTGGCCCTTAGATCGCTATCTAGTGGGAACGAGATGCTTTGGGCTACGGCGCATACCAGGATTTATTGAGGAATCCTTGGTCCTTGCGACATCTGGTTATAAATATACATTTTCTGTGCATATTTGAGTTGTGCAGGTTTATTGGCTTCCCTTTGTAAGCCTAGGAATCACGGGATTCATGATCAAACTGATCAAAATCTGATTCCCACGATGGTCAAACCCCACTTTACAAATGTACCCTGCCAGTTTTTCTGTAAAATGTACATCCTAAAGACCTTAAAACTGGTTATCCGGGTTTAAGGCCTTAACATAATGAAATAATGGTTTGTCGTGTCAGAGTCACTCTGATGGCTGTCATGCCCATGAGAAGACCGACACTTGTATATATTTTGTGGTCGAGGATGCTTCGCAGCCCGACAATCACCATTCAAATTGAGCCAAAAGGCTGAAAAGATAAAAAATAGAAGTATCAACATACTTCAATTCCTACGTGAGCTTATGGGTTTGAAAACCTGCTTTCAAAATATCATCTTAATAATCTTGTCTAAAAAAGAGACTTTTGCAAATCAAATCAAAACCTTCGTATGTATGTTCAACGAAGCTTGTCCATACTTTTAAATCAATCAAGCGTAGGCCCAATTTCTTCCAGCATCCACACACACATTGCAAATAAAAAGGGAAATATTGAAAAGATGCGGTACCGTGTTTTCACGGGAGTTATGGAGTGCCTAACACCTTCCCCACACTTAACCAAGCCCCCGAACTTAGAACTTCAGTTTCAAAGATTCAGTTTCAACAGTGTCCAGCAATTGGGCCTCCTTTCAAACAAATCTCGATTGAGTTGGTACATCCATTTCAAAACTACAACTGGCGACTCTGTAAAATGTTCAAATCATCGACATGATACATGCTGGCCTTTTTCTAAAAAATCTCTTCAAAACCTCTTTCACAAAAAAGATAAAATAAGGGTAGACAAGACTTAGGAAGAGAGAAAGATTCGGGTCCAACTCGACCCGTATTTTTTCCCGACGTCGACAATATATATATATATATATATATAGAACCAAATCATGACTCTTCCTTTTCTTTTGAAAATAATCCGATCCCATGGATTGAGAAAAATATAGTTTGCTATTTATTTTTTTCATAAAAATAATAATTTTATACAATTAATTATGCCAAATAAATTATTCTAAATACATACACATACATATATGAAATCAAAATAATTAATAATTGCATAAAAGATTGACTCTGATGCCACTGTTAGTTTTGTATGAAATCATGGCGCAATCAAATTGCAAAAAGTAGCGGAAGCATGGTAAAATCAGAGTTTAAAATTTTCTACAAACCAATTACCCGGATCATCCTTTATGTAAATTATTAATTTAAAACAATAAATAAGAAGTTATGGAATCATACCCTTGTAGAACTAAGCTTCCACAGGTACGAGTTCAACTCCTTGTTTTTCGCAATCTCCTTGAATTTTCGGGATTGATTCCTTTCTTTGATCAACGTTAGCCACCCAAGTGTTTGGCCTCTAGAGGTGATCCACTAAAGAAAAGGAATTATTCAAGGAGGGTGATTGGTACAATCTAGTTACGCACAACGCGCAAGTATACATGGTCAACAAGTAATAAAGTGAAAGTAGAGTATCGTTCCCACGAAGAATTATTTAATAAAAATCATCAAATACTAACTCTTAACCAAACGAATTTTATTTAAACAATTCATTTAAAGTTTTGAATTAAACTATTTAATTACACTAATACTAATTATCACTAGTTAAAATAAGATTATGGAGAGTTAAGATCACAATTTCACTTACTACTTCACTTAAATTAATACTCTTCTTATCAATTATGCTCACTATTCTGAACTGTTATTCAAGAACATATAAGTAAATATGACAATCTCTCAATGCATCATACTCAAATCAACTTAAATCCACATATGATAGTGATAAGTGGTTTTATAGCCACTTATTTAGATATCAACTAACCTCAATTGTTGCTTAAACTCATGTGTTACATTAGCTTTTCATGCATTTTTGGTTTATTTTTATAGGTTTCATATTGGGAACTCTCTTGGTGGCATTTGAAGCAAAAAGGGAAGGAAATACAATCCGGACATCGTTTAGGCTTTCATGTTCATTTCATGTTCTTGGATTGGAACTTGGGTCTTATTGTAGAGCTTCTTCTAAGCTTTCCGGAACATCTTGAATTATCCCAATCGGAGTTCAGAGGCGAGAGTTATGACCCTTTTACCAACGAACATTGAACTTAACTTCATAGTTTTTGGGTTGCCATTGCATAGCTGTCACTTGGAGCTCAATTTAGACCTTCATCCGTCCATTATTTCTCAATGCTCAAAGAATAAAAGTTGTAGATCTCGTCGATATATTCGATTTGACAGGTGGCAGGACCGTAACTCCTCTCGGATCAAACGTTATGCCTGTTCTACCAGAGGTCACTGCAAGCAGACATTCTTCGGCGCCGCCGCGCCAGTTTGTAGTGTATTTCCAGCACGGGAGCGCCATTCCCCAGGCCAAAAAAATGATATTTGCTACTAGTGCGCCCGCACCTAATTCCAGGCCATTTCCTGCTCGGCCGCGCCACTCCTGAAGCTGTCCAGAGTTGACTTTTTCATTAAAAAGTGCGATTGAAGCGTAACTTGAGAGGGGAGGCACATTAGGGCTTATAAAAGAGAGACATATCAGACTGTAATAGAGATTCCATCCTTGGGGTCAAGTATAGACATGTTCTTTTCTTCTTCTCTTTAATTTTATCATTAGATTAGGTTAGATTATTAGAACCCTAGAATAGATTAGAGTTGGAGATTGAAGCTCTTGAAGATCATTGGAGATTCATATTGGAAGCAAGAGAATTCAGATTTGTTTACTCCAAACCCTAAATTCTCTCCTTCTTTCTTTGTATCTTTATAATGTTTATTCAAGTTGTGGATTGTGGATTTGATTTAATCATGAATTAAACTCTATTTTGGGATTTCAATGGAACCTATTGAGTAGTTTATTTTGATATACTTCCTTGTTGGTCTTATTAATTGTTATGAGATTGTCTATTAAGATTCGTGCTTAATTGCTTAATTGATTGGCCATCGATTACTGTGATAATCCATATGAACTTGAAAGACGAAGTATGGGTTTAGATTTGATCTTAATAGCTTTTGTTTGTATGTTCTACATGGTGATAGAATGTATGATTCGTGCTTTGATAGACATATACCGAAGCACCGCTTGTAGTCAATTGAGGACTTGCACTTAAACCCTAATTATTTGTAAATCACATAGACATATAGTAGTTTAGGTAATGTGGGTATTCATGTTTATTCTATCATCTTTGGATTATATATGATATGGACTTGGTACATCGAAAGGTGGCATTGTCTCACTTTTGTGTTCTCGGCTAACAATATGTGATAATTGATTTACTTAACAGGAAGTGTGTTGATTTAAATGAATCAGTAGTGGAAATTGTAATCTCATATCTTTAGTTATCTAGTTTCATCCTAGGGATAGTAGTATTAGTTTAATTAATTAGTTTTAATTCAGAATATCAAATCATTCGTTTAGATACAATTGAAATGGTTATGGGCTAGTGCTTGGTGACTTTTATTAGTTAATTCTCCGTGAGAACGATACTTTACTTACTCTTTATTACTTGTTAACTGTGTATACTTGCACGCATATATTGATCCGTAAAACGACCAACAGATAGAATTAAGAAGGACACCCTAATTAACTGGTCAACTATATCTCTATGTGAAATATAATTAACGAGGATTTCAAGCACATGTTCTTATTAGATTACATGTGGTGTAAAGGTATATCTCTATCCTAAACACAAATTATGCATTCCAACGCCATGAAGAATATACAATCACATGCTATTATAATCAGATCTAAATCCATAATCTGTCTCTCGATTTCATATGGATTATCATGGTTATTGATAGCTAGGCAATTAAGCAATTATTCATAAACCATAATAGACAATCCACGATAGATCATAATAATTAATAGAGAAACATATTAAAATAAGCTACGCAATAAGATCCATTGTAATCTTTAACAAAAGATTTAATTCATTATTATTGAATCAAAACCAAGAATCCACAATTGAATAAACATTAAAAGATAAAAATAAGAGTAGAGAAGAGAATAAAATCTGTTTGAAAGTAGTATGCATACAAGTCAATCATGTATGATGATAAAGCATCTACTTTGGAGACGATCTTATTTATTTATTAATAAAAGTATTCATTTAATAAAAATATTTAATTATCTACATGATGCTTGTTTTTATAATATGTAAATAACCCATGATGTTGATAATACTAATGAGATCTAAATTCTTAGAAAGCTTAAAACTATAATAGTTCCCAATCGTTGTATTACTAAAAAGGGGATTAGTAAATACGGATAGATTGATACATATGTTGCTTGCTCATTGGATGAGGATGATTGATTTCATGATCATTTGTGTGGAGACACTAAAGCAAGTATGTAGGTGTTTATTGAAGAATAAGCTCACTGAACGTGACTTGCTATGGAATACCTAATGGAGTTTTACTTGCCTGTCAATAGGAATTCCTAATATGATAGTAGTACAAGTGATTCTTGGACTTGAGATCATCATAGTATCTTGTATGTAATGAATTATACTTTGACTTATTCCTTAAAAACCCTTAGGGTATATCAAAGGGTATGCTTGGGTATAATGAGTTACATATGGAGATAATGAATGATCAATAAAAAATCTACCACTTCTAGTAAACGAAGAGATATGTCCTATGTGATTCGTTAGATGACAACCCAGTAGTCCTTGG
Organism: Panax stipuleanatus; assembly: GCA_020205555.1. Taxonomy (NCBI): domain Eukaryota; kingdom Viridiplantae; phylum Streptophyta; class Magnoliopsida; order Apiales; family Araliaceae; genus Panax; species Panax stipuleanatus. The sequence goes on along the minus strand of CM035124.1, from coordinate 139,540,503 downwards.
CCAAGACAGAATGAAATTAGAAAGGAGTTTCTAATTTGCATTATTTGGAGTTGTGCATTTTCTAAACGAAATACATATAATTAAATAAAATAAGACTTGACAGTAATTCCATGTATTATATTTAATTGGGACATTGTATGGTGGAAGGATTGAATTATATGATAACTATTTACTCGCATGTTCTTTTATAATTAATGTTGAAATCTATATTATTTGAAAAGTCGTTGATCGCTAGGGAGGCTTATCCCTATTGTAGAATAAATACTATTTATTTAAATAGATTATTAGTTTAATTTATTTATTTAAATAAAATTAGAATTGTTCTAATTGATTTATTCACAACCGGTTTAATATGGAGAACCTAAAGGGTCACACCATAAAAGAAATAATAATTATTTAAGAAGGTAATGGACATAATCGTAATAATGCATTAAGTGTAATTAATTTAATTTATGGTGATAGAATAAATTAAATAGTTTAATGTTTATTATTTAATATTTTTGAAATATTAAATATAAATTAATAAGAGGAGTCTTATTAATATTATTACAATTATTATTATTATTTTAATTTCTAAAGGAGTTTAGGAATTAATTTAATATTAGTACTCTTATTTATTCCTAATAAGATTAGGAGGCAAATTAATAAAATGAATTTAATTAATAATCCCAATGTGGTGGGAAGACTAAGTTAATTAAAGGAGTTTAAGTAATTAAATGAAATCCCATGTCTAATAGGATTAGAAGGGTTGACCAATATCTATATAAGAGAAGTCTTATAATAGATATTAGTTGATGCAATTCTAATTGTTGGAGAGTACTCATTTTCTACAGAGAATAGAAAACTAGGGTTTAGCCAACCACACTCATTCTTGATAATTTCTCTTTCTTGGTGGATCACCTCTAAAGGCCAAAAACTTGGGTGGACTAATGTTGATCAAAGGAAGAAATCTAACCTGAAATTCAAGGAGATCACGAAGAACAAGGAGTTGAACTCATACCTGTGGATGCTTCGTTATACAAGGGTATAATTTCATAACTTCTTATTTATCATTTTAAATTAATAATTTTCATAAAGGATGATCCGGGTAATGATTTTGTAGACATTTTTAAACTCTGATATACTATGCTTCCGCTAATTTTTGTAATTTGATTGTGTCACGATTTCGTACAAACCCAACAGTGATATCAGAACCAAATCTTTATGCGAATTATTAATTATTTTGATTCTATATATGTATGGGTATGTATTTAAATAATTTATTGTATAAAATTATTAAAAAATAGAGAAGAAGATAAAATCGCAAAATAATTTTCGAAGCTGGATGAAGCGAAATAATAGTTCGCGATCTTTTTTTTTTAAAAAAAGCCTTCGTGGGTTATTGATTGTGTTTAAAAAAGGTGACACGATTCTTTATTGCATGCATCCTGAATGACCCACGGATTGGTTATAAAGAAAAAGTGACAGATTGTTTATCCAAAAAATGTCTGAATGCTATTCAAAAGTGAAGCTAATTGATTTCAGGAAAAAAGTGACTTAGTCACTTTATTTTCAAGTCACATTCACATAGTGTATATATATATATATATATATATACGGTTATATATATATATATATATATAATATATTCTTAATAATTTATAATTAAAATAAAAAGTTTATTTTAATCTTGAAATTAGATTTTATGCAAATTAAAATTACCCATTAAAAGATACTCATATATATATACAATGTTTTAATTCATGAGATGAATATTTATTTATTGATGCATATGGTGATATGTATGATAATAAATAGGATTGATTATGAGACTATTGACCAATGTGATTGAATTTTATTTTAGTTGAATGCTTGAATGAATGAGTTTTATTAAATGGGGTTTGCGTACCTCGTCTTCTCTGATTTTTCTTGATGTAAAATTTTATCTCCCTCCTATGTACTTCTCCTTGACTGCTGATCAAGATTTCTATTTAATTTAAATAGTTTATATAATAGAGATAGTTAGAATTATCTTGAAAAATTAGAGACCAAGGAGTAAGGAGCGCGTGAAGACCCGTTTGTATGGGAGCTCGGGTTTAAATGTAATAGTTACGTTTAAATTTAAATTCTTGCACTCCTAAATTTGACCTTTTGGTTCACTTGGTGGCTCTAGTAAACCAAACTAGAATAAAAGTTCATAATCAATCCGGGTAGAATATAGTATTCTATATGTGCATGCTAAATATTATATATATTATATTTTATGCAGACATATTTCGCATGTTTAATAAAATGACTCGTATTTTATATATATATGTGCATGCGCGCTAAACAAGATGAGACTAATAATAACAAACCCCTTAAAGTAATTATATTAAGTCTAAAGCGTTCAATGATATTTGGAATATCGAACGTCGCCTTCTAGCATGAGAAATTAATAGAGTATTAAATATTTAATATGAGTTTGTTGTGCTATCCACAAGATAAGTATTGCGTATTTAAGATATTAATTTAATCATATTTGATGCTTATCAAGAAAATTGAACAATATTATTTTGTTGTGTTATCCACAATGATAATATTTTTCTTTTTTGAATTTATAGAAGTGCTAGGTTGGACTTAACTTAAATCATTTTAGTTCGGATGTGCACACACTTGACCATTATGATTTAAGAGGCAAAATAAAAAGGAGTTACATGTTGATGTAATTGACAAAGAGTTATCTACCTATTTATTTATATATCGTTTGTTGTGCTATCCACAAGGCTATATACATTTGAAATAGGATCCTTATTCTCACTAGCAAATCTTTAATTAGATGTTGCCGAACTATATAAGTGAGGGTAATATAGTTTGAAGAAAATAGTGGGAGATACCAATTTAAAATAAGACCTAATTTATTTTGGTATATAAAATTAATTAAATGAATGTTTGCTAAAATATTATCTTTTCACATATAAAAATTTAAAAATGTCAAAATCCCTAATCTCACTACGTAGCATCTTTGATGCTAACAAACATGACCGGACCGAATTATACAGGCTGGTTAAAGAATCTGAGAATAGTTCTCACTACTAAAAAGATTTTTTATGTCCTAAATTCACCTATCCCTGGAACTGTTCCAAAATTAGCCTCTAAGGAAGAGATTGCCACTATAACAACGTGGCAAGATGATGCATCTGTGGCTCAATGCATCATGCTCGCATCCATGAATAACGAGCTTCAATGTCAGCATGAAAACATGGATGCTCCTACTTTGTTGCTTCACCTCAAGGAGTTGTATGGTGAACAAAGTAGGACTGCTAGATATGAGATATCTAAGGAGCTCTTCCGATCTCGGATAACCGAGGGCACTGCCTGTTGAGACTCATGTCTTAATGGTGATTAATCTGATTAAACGCCTTGGACAGCTTGGGTTCGTTGTGGATGGGGAGTTGAGTCAAGACTTAGTCTTGCAGTCACTCGCTGAGACCTTCTCGCAGTTCGTCGTAAATTTTCACATGAATAAGTTAGATGTCAGCTTGCTTGAATTACTTAACATGATGAAAACTTCAGAAGGTCACTTCCCATCCAAGAAGAACCATGTCTTAATGGTAGATTCTTCCAAAAAAAGGAAGAGGCCCAAGGTATCTTCTGAAAAAAAGAAATCTAAGAAGGCTAAGGGCAAGGTGAACACAAAGGAACAAAAGAAATCTGATCTAGCTAGCAAAGGAATGTGCTTCCATTGCAACTAGCCGGGTAATTGGAAGAGGAACTGCAAGAAGTTTTTGGCAGAGAAGAAGCTTGGAGAAGCTTCGACTTCCAATCAAGGTTTGTTCATGATTAAAATTAATTTTTTTGAAAGTTAAAATTCTACTTGGGTATTGGATACTGGCTGTGGTTCTCACATATGTAATACTGTGTAGGGACTGATCAGAAGTAGAAAGCTGAACAAGGATGAGGTTGTCCTACGCGTGGAAAATGGAGCAAAGGTTGCTGCATTAGCTATAGGTGCTTATTGTTTAGCACTGTCTACGTGCAAGTCCATTTATTTAAATAACTGTTATTTTGTTTCGAATATCATTATAAACTTTATTTCTATTTCCGTATTAGATATGGATGGATTTGACATTATAATAAAGAACAACAGTTGTTCTATTTATAATGATAATATTTTATATGGTGTTGATAATTTGTGAAATGGCCTTTATGTACTTGACTTGCATGAAAATATATTTCATATTGAACAAACTCAGAAAAGGAAAAGAGATGATGTTACTTGTACCTATATGTGACACTATAGACTCGGTCATATCAATGAAACAAGATTATCCAAGTTGCATAAGGATGGACACTCAGAGCTATCTGATTATGAATCATATCCAACTTGTGAATCTTGTCTCATAGGTAAATTGACTAAATCTCCTTTTAGTGGAAAAAAGAAAGAGTTACAGAGTTGTTAGCATTGGTTCACACAGACGTTTGTGAACCTATGATAACGAATACACGGGGAGGGTATTCTTATTTTATTACTTTCACTGATGATCACTCAAGATTTGGATATGTATTTAATAAAATAAAAATCTAAATCATTTAAAAAGTTCAAAGAGTTCAGAAGTGAAGTAGAGAAACAAACGGGCAAGAGTATTAAGATTCTTCGATCAGATCGAGGTGGAGAATACTTAAGCGGCGAGTTTCTCAATTGTCTAAAAAATAATGGAATAATCTCACAATGGACTCCACCAGGTACACCACAGTTAAATGGAGTATCTGAAAGGAGAAATCAAACATTGTTGGACATGATTCGTTCCATGATGAGTTTTTACTGATCTTCCAATTTCATTATGGGGTTATGCCCTAGAAGCGGCTGCATATCTACTAAATAAGGTCCCCTCGAAATCCATCCCTAAGACTCCATATGAGATGTGGACAGGGAGAAAACCTAGTCTTAAACATGTTAAGATTTGGGGCTGTCCAGTTTATGTGAAAAGGATTCAAAATGATAAGCTTGGGACAAGATTTGATAAGTGCACGTTTGTGGGATATTTTGAAGAAAGTTTGGGATACTATTTCTACAATCCTACTGAGCAAAAGGTGTTTGTTGCGAAACACGTTGCCTTCTTGGAAAAGGAGTTTATCCTTGAAGGGGCTAGTGGGAGGAAAATAGATCTTGAATAAATTCAAGAATCACAAACCACTACATATCAATTAGATGAACCTGTCCCAGTAGAGACACCTACTGTACAACACCCTATTCGTAAATCTGGAAGAGTACCGAAGATACTTGAAATGTATGAATTTATCATAGAGGATGACAATGAGGTAAACATCATGGATGATGATGATCCATTGAATTACGAACATGCTGTGAGTAATAAAGACTCAGGGAAGTGGTAGATGACCATAAAATCTAAAATGGATCTTTAAAGCAATGCTCAAGTCCATTTGGATTTTACTTTCGATTGCAGCTTATTATTACTAAATCTGGCAAAATGGACGTGGAGACGCCCTTCCTCAAATATACATTATTAGAGGAGAATGTATGTATGATACAACTAGATGGATTTGTTTCAATGGTTGAAGCAAATCATGTATATGAGCTACAACAATCCATTTATGGATTGAAGCAAGCTTCTCGTAGATGGAACATTTATTTTGATGAGACAATCAAAAAGTTTGATTTTATCAAAAACGAGGATGAACTATGTGTGTACAAGAAGGTTAGCGGGATCGCTGTTTCATTCCTTATATTATACGTTGATGATATATTACTGATAGGGAATGACATTCCTATGATATAATCGATCAAAATAAAGTTGTCTAAACATTCCTCCATGAATGATTTTGGTAGAACATCCTACATTGGGGATATAAATCTATATAGATAGATTTAAAAGGATGTTCGGCTTAACCTAAGGAACATATATTCATTAGAAGCTAAAGGCGTTTAGCATGGCAAACTCCAAAAGGTGTCCCATGATGATGAGCCATGGAATGTATCTCTCTAAACTTATCCTCAATAAAAGAGAGATCGCATGAGTTACTATCATGTATGCAATGAAATATACGAGACTTGATGTTGATCAGTCATATTCTGGAGAAGATCACTGTAAGTCAGTGATAAACATCTTAAAGTACTTAACTACACTAAGGATGTCATCATGGCACATGATGGGTTTGAATTAAACTAGAGGACTAAACAGACTCAAGTTTTTAGACTGATCAAGTCGACAACAAATCCTCTTTAGGGTAAGTCGTTACCTTGAAAGATGGTGCAATGAATTGAAAAGGTTCCAAACAGCAAAAGGTTGCTTGTTTAGTGACAAAGAAAAAGTATATAACTGTAAATAAAGCTGCAAGGTGATGTTTCGGATGAAAAGTTCATTACAGAACTGGAATAGTTCTTAAGTCTCATCTTGAATCTAAACATGTGTTGCGGCACTTTGATTAAATAAATTATTAAAATAAGAGACGTCACCTTGGAGCGTGTAGACTGATAAGTGGGATTTATACCCGTAAATCGACTACTTTTATACTTAAGAAAATGCTTGTTCTTATTATGTATATTGCTTTTATATTGTTTTGTTATTACTTTGATTAATATATGTGTTGTAGGAGTTTACAGGTTATTACCAGCTTTCAGGGGAAAAATAGTCATTTTGCTAGACACGGCGCCGCAGCGCTGCTTCCCAATATAAATCTGGCGCCGCAGCGCCAGTGACCTTCAAAAGATCTGGCCACCCAGCGCTGCAGCACCCCAATTCTTCTTAAGTTGGTGTCGCAGGGCCAACTTAAAGACGATGGACTAGACCCAGCACTGCAGCGCCGCCCAAGGCTAAAATGCTGGCGCCGCAGCGCCAGCCTCTGTTTTTAGAAGATCTTTTGGGAAATGACCTAGCAGCTGGAGAAAGAAATATATATATCATTTGGCTGCCTCTTTTACATACATAGAACTCCATTTATCTGAGTTTTCTCTCTAGATAATACTCTAGAATAGAAAGAAGCTCGGACTCCATTTCCTTCACTTTCTTCTTCTCTTTAGCTTAGCTTAGTTTGTACATATAGATAGGGATAGATGGGGATTCCTTGGAGATTAAGAGCAGCATAGCAACAACGGTTTGGAAGGCAAATTGAAGAGAGTTCTTGGAGATTGAAGAAAGCCTTGACAAAGTTTATTCTTCTCTAGACTTTCCTTTGATTTTGTTATAGATGTTGTATATGTTGCTACTTTTGTTTAGTTTACTAGTTATGAACTAAATATTGGCTCTAAGATTGTAATGGAACCCTTTGTTTATTTGAATTGAATTTCTTTATCTCTTTGGTTGGCACCATATGGGTTGGTTTAATATATATACTTATTGCTCAAATTGCTAAGGAATTAGTGATTGTCTGGTAATCTATGAGAATTGGAAATGAATTGTAGATTGAGACCATTATATGTTGGCATGTGTTTATGAATTGTCTATATGGATTGCATGATTTGCCTATAGGATAGGAATATACCTGTATGCCATGTGTGACCTATCGAGAACCTTTGCTTAATTCTTTGCAAGGGATAATTTGTATAGGAATGTGTGGTTATTCTCCTAGCTTGGATGTTCCTTTCTGTCTATTCCCTTTTGGGTGGATTAGAGAGGATATGCTCATATATACCTCGGAAGAGGCATATGAGTACTTGTGAGTTCTTGGTAGACAATCCGTCTTGACCATTTAGACCATAGAGAGAGGGTTAGGATATTTAAAGAAATATAGCACACCAAGTGTTCGACAGATTGGCTAATGTGGGGTGAAATTATGATCTTAGCTTGAACGCCTTTGATACCTGTCATTATCCATTTACTTGCTTTGATAATTAGTTTTAACTAGTTTAATTATAAATCTTACTTTTATTCCGTTCTGACTTGACTTAAGCGATATAAGGTCAATGCTTGTTATATATTAGGATTTAGTTCTTTGTGGGATCGTCCTTTTCTTATCACTGTATTACTTGTTAGAGCTTGTATACTTGCACGTGTTTAGTGATCGCGTTTTTCGACCAACAAGTTTTTGGCGCCGTTACCGGGGAACTATTTATTATATTATTGTCCAAAATTAATTTCAATCAATTTTTTCTTGCTTTGAACTTGTATATATTTGTATAGTTGCATTTAATTGGTTTTTGTTTTTGAGTACTCTCAGTTATGGATGAGCATAGCTTTCAATGATCTTTTGAGAGGACGACACAACCGAGTTCGGAAGGAACACTTGAGCGGTTGCATGAACAAATAACAAATCTCTCAAGATGCGCTAATGATCTTGAGTGTCAATCTCCTCAGAATGCCTACTGTCAAGATCAAGTTGACAATAAATCGACTAACTATCATCTAGACTGTCAGGGGCATCCACACTCTTGGGGCTACAGTCAAGAACAGTACTATGATCAAAATGTTTCATACCAAACAGATTTTGAATATCAATCTTCGCCGTCGAATGAGTATGCTTGTAATTTGGAGGAGGTTCTTTCCATGACATTTAAGCATGAAGAACAGAGAAGGCTAGAGAATCTCCTATCCAAATTCATAGAGCAGAATGAAGTTCGGATGATAAACCAAGAAGCATAATTGAGGAACCTCGAGAGACGAATGGGATAACTTGTCGAAGCTAGTCATGAATCCGCCTCAAAGCAATCTACCGCCCATTACTGATCACAACGAGGAGGCCGGAGAGCATTTCAGGGTGGATACGCAAGGAAAATACAATGAGTCTCATGAAGTTATTGAGGAAGAGGTTGATGTGCTTATGGACCTACCGGAGATTTCTGAGGTAGAGATAAAGATGATCACAAGAGAGTGCATGGGCAACAATTAAGCAGATGCTAAAATCACACTCGAAGCTGTTAAAATCCAAAAAGTCTCACTTGTGTATGAAGAACGCTTCCATTTTGATAAAAGAGGTGAATTAGTGGATAATTCGAGTTTGGAGCGATTGGCCATGTCCGCCAGGCAAATCAAAGAAAAAACAAAGAAGGCGGCATGAAAAGGTTTTGTTTGCTTATGAGCCCGACTGAGAGTAACCTGGAAGAGTCGGGCTGTCGACTATAAAACAAGCGCTCGATGGGGAGGCTACCCCCATCTCAGTATCACTTTTCTACCTTTTTCTTTATGCTTTGTGAAAATTATTTTTTCTCTACATTTTTGATAGCAGCGTGGTCTATATATATGTTTGTTATAGAAGTCTGTAGTTTTTATATAACATGTTATTTTGTGCGCTAATAGGTTGTCATTTCTGGTGAAGAGAAGTTATAAAATTTTCAAGGTTGCAGAACTAGCGCTGCAGCGCCAGTAGATTTCTAAATCCCTGCAAGCTAAGTTAGCGCCAGTAGCTCCACTATTCAAAGGTAAGTTAGCGCCGCAGCGCCAGATCAATTCAAAAACCCTGCATGCCCAGCGCTGCAGCCCTAGCCAAGGAACAAAAGCCAGCGCTGGTAGCAAAAATTTGTTTTTAAAAACAGCCAAACTCTGCAGTTTTAAGCCATTATCCCTCATTCGTTCGACAGAACAGCCCTAGGCCCCCCAAAAGATTTCCAAAGAAAACTTTCTTCCACCCAATAATAAATCAATTCGTAAACTTAAGCCCCAAATTCCGATTGTAGTTCTTCAATTGCATCAACAGAGATCTCCATTCAAGGGTTTTCAACCTAGAGTTCTCTAATCTTAAGGTACATTAGAATTTCTTTTTACAAGGCTATTGAGTTGGGTTTTGCTTTCTGTATTTTTTGGACTGTCTTTTTCTTCTGCTTCGGTTATTGAATTTCCACTGAAGGAAATTTGGATTTAGAGCTAGTATAAACAAAGGGCTGTCAGAGTAGAATTGAGTTGCGCACGCCAGGTGTTCGACAAAATTCCTCAAAGAGTTTCGGAAGGATTTTTAGCTTTATTCATGCGCACAATTGCTGGGTTTTCAGTGGGGTTTGCGTTGTAGTCTTCAAGTGGAGTCGTGCATTAAAATTTAGTTGGGCCATTAACTTTGTTTTTGTTGGGACTTTTTCTTGAAATTCTAAAAATGACTACCAGGCGCCATAGGCTTAACATTGGGTTCAATTTCGTCAGCGAAGAGGCATGGGATAGGTATAGGTACGACTTCGTCACAAGAAACCTAGTGGTTGAGCAAGGGTTTCGGTCGGACCATGCTCAGGACGGCGACTTACGGGCGATGATTACTGAGCGAAAATGGATGAACTTCACTAAACAGCTGGAGTCGGCCGTCATTCCAGTGGTGCATGAGTTTTATGCAAATGCTAGCACCAAAGGTCTAGCTGTGGTTAAGGTCAGAGGACGAGAAGTGGCGTACGATAGTCAGACCATCAATACTTATTTTGGGACGCTGAACTATGATGGCATGGACTACCGCCACCTGGGAAGTCGCAGCTATGAGTTAAATGCTATTGTCCAGCGACTCTGTATACCCGAAACTACATGGACAATCTGTGCTTTGTCGGGTGAAGAGATTAGCTTCCCACATCACGCACTTAATCCTACTGGGAAGGCTTGGTATAGTTTTTTATGTGCCAAGGTTCTGCCTACTCGCCATCTCAGCAACGTGACTAGAGAACGAGCAATCCTGCTGTTCGATATTGTTACAGGATTGGACATTGACATTGGAGTTATTATTCAGGAGTCCATCCTGCGGGCGATCATGACTAACACGTCTTCTGAACTTCCACATCCGTCCTTGATCACCCGGTTATGCAAGCTAGAAGAGATTCGTTGGGGAACAGATAAGATCGCAGTGCCGCCCATGTCAGTTATTTGTGGGCCATTTTCTCCACCACTGATTAAAACTGAGGCTGGAACTTCTCAGGGGCCAGAGTCGGGGTCATCTTCATAGGGACCGGGAGTCAACAATTCTTGCTTCTCTCACCCTCCTACAGTGGAGTTAGACTGAGGCTGCTCAGATGCAGGCGAGGCACACAGCTGTTCTCGCACAAAGATAACATATTATGATGCAGTATCAGGCTGGGCTCGCCAACACTATGGAGGGCATCTACACGTTATGGAGGCGAGAATCTTGGCACATTCTATTAATTCCTGGAGCCTCCTATTTCCCCCCCCTTCCCACCCCCATCTCCCACTGCTGAGGATCCATAAAGAGGGCAAAGACTATCACCTCCTTTCTCCATACTTAGCCAGTGAGGGCATTGACCATTTCAAGTTTGGGGGTGTAGTAGCTTTTGATAAGTGGTTTTTATGACCACTTATTTAGATATTATCTAACTGGTTTTATTGTTTAAACTCAAGTATCTTTGTGCTTTTCATAAGGTTTTGCTTTGTTTTGTTGATTTCATGTTTAGGAACTCCCTTGGTGCATATATGGCTAAAACGACTGAAAGAGTGCTAAAAGGAATGATGGCATGATAATGGAGAGAAGTCAAGCAGCGTGATGGGAATGTGATGATGCATAAAGGCTCAAAGGAGGCAAGTTGCTAATTGAGGATGACAAGAGAAGCCAAGTGCAGCAGCCTGAGAAGCCAAAAGCCTGAAAAAATTAGAACCACAGGCCCGCGCGGCCGCGCCAAGATAATAAAGGCTGCACGCGCGACCGCGACGATATGCAGGAAATAGAGGCCATGTTTGGGATCCGCTCGGCCACGCCAGAATCAAGACCAAAGCCTGTGCGGCCGCGCCAGCTCGATTCTTAACCAGATTTGACTTTTTATTTCAGCTAACGGGAGAGGCATATATATTAGTGCTTATGCCCATTTTCAGAGGATATACAATACTCCTCCCCTTAAGGGAGCCTTAGCCCTAGTTCTCTCTTCTCTCTTTAATTTCTTGTCTAGATTAGGTTAGGAGTAGATTAAGGTTAGGTTTAGATAGTTAGTTTTTTGGGTTTAATTAGAATTGAAGATTGTAGCATTTGTATAACATCAAAGATCCAAGCTTGGAGAAAGAACACAGATTTGCATTCTCTATCTTTATACTCTCCTTGTTATCATTGTGTATTCGGATGATGTTTATTCAATTTGTGGATGATATATTTGAGTCATTTATGACTTAAACTTATTTTGAGATTTCAATGGAACCTTTTGAGTAGTTTACTTTGATATGCTTCAATGTTGGTCTATTGATTGCTATGTGATTGTCTATTACGATTCATGCTTTAATTACTTTATTGTTTAGCTACCAATTACCATGATAATCCATATGGGCTTGAAAGACGAAATGTGGGTTTAGATCTAATCGTAGTAGCGGGCGATTGTATGTTTACATGACGTTAGATGTATGATTTGTGCTTAGGATAGACTTATACTGAAGCTCCGCTTATAGTCAATTGAGAATCTGGACTTAAACCCTAATTATTTGTAAATCACATAGACATATAGGTGTTTAGATAATGTGGGTGTTCATGTACATTCTATCATCTGTGGATTATATGTGATATGGATTAGGGGCATCGACAGATGGCCTTATCTCACTTTCGTGTTCTCAGCTAGCATTCTGTGACGATTAATTTGATTTAACAGGAAGTATGTTGACTTAGATGAATTAATAGGAGAAATTGAGATCTCATATCTTTATTATCTGATTTTACTCTAGGGTTAATTAGTTTTAAGTTTAATTATTTAGTTTTTTAATTAAAACACTTTATTGCTCGTTTAAATAAGACTGAAATGGTTATGAGCTAGTGCTTTGGCGATCTTTTATTAGTTAATTCTCCGTGGGAACGATATCTGTACTTACTCTTTATTACTTGTTGACCGCGTATACTTGCGCGTATTTGTCATTATATAAATCGGACAATAAGTTTTTGGCGCCGTTGTCGGGGAGTTAATTTGATAACTGTTTGCCAACATTAGTTTCAATCAAATTAGTCTTAATTTAAACATTTTATTTTTTATTTTAATTCTCTTTATTTATTCTCTTTTCAGGAAGTATGGATCTCAATGCTCATCCATGGTTCTACACAATGGAAAGAGCAACCAAGGGAAATAGGGAATGATGGCCTCGACCCGATTGCTACATTATCAGCACAACTAGAGGTTCTCTAGAAGAAGTTGGACATTGTTACAGCCCAACAGAGTCGAGAGACGGAAATGACTTATAATTATGGTGCTGGAAACTATATGAGCCATCAGGATCCCATCAGTTATGGACAAGAGCAGTATGGGGGTGATTACTTCAACCACGAGTATCCCAATTATCACCAAGATTTGGAGTATCACCCAAACTCTTCAGCGAGCTATTATCAAGACCAATACTGTGAGCAAAGTCCAATATATGCACCAGACCCCACATATCAATCTCCATGTTTACAAGAAGAACAGTCAACAAAGGACTTCATGTATAGGGCCTTAGCAAACCAAGAGGAGATGATTAGGAGCCAGGAAATATTGAACCAGAATTTTCAGGACTAGATGGAACAAATCATCAGTCCCCCAACTAATGAGACTCAGTACATGGATTCCAAGGCTGAAACAGAAAAGGCAAGATTGGAAAGTTTGTGGGGAAATTCCATAGCATCAACAAAGGAGATCTTGATTGAGCAAGCAAAGTCGATTGAGAATCTTTAGAATTGGGCGGATCAAATTAGCACGGCTTTAATGAAGGATGAAGTGATTGAGCAAGGTACAAAGACTCAAGATCTTCAGAATCCAATACCTCAGCTGTTTGAAGTCGTGAGCAATGGCCCTCAGAATACTTGGTGCTATGATATGGATGCTGAAACTGATGGAGAGCCAGAAGTGCACCTGCAACTGGACGAACTGAAAGAAATGAATATCGAGGAAACACTTAGGGATGTGAAAAATTATGAATGTGAGCCAACCGTGACAACACCCCAGGTTCTTTCTCTGCCAAAGTTAAAAAAGTCAGTGAAGTTTGCACACCCGTGTCCCCTTGGTAGTCACATCACATATATGGATCTTGATGATATGAGAGAGTCCACATTCTTGAAACTATGGTGGTCCGAAGAAGAGAGAATTGAAGAAGAGCCCGTTGTGTTGTTTGTGCCTCCATGCGCCAATAGCTTTACAAACACAACGGAAGAAGTGCCTAGCTCCTCGAACTTCAAAAAGGGGAATTTATATACATATCATATGCTAGGCGACTCAAATTCGAAGCCTCTCATGATGCGGAACCTCCAAACTCACACGACAATTCTAATGGATTGAGGGTTTCTCCAATATCGTCAGGAAATCGGATAGCGGTGGCAAGATAAAGTCCAGCTAACGGACTATAAACTGAGCGCTCGATGGGAGGCACCCCATCAAATCTCTCTCTACCTACTTGTTTAATTCTACGTACTTATATCCATTTCTCTCCCTCTTGTTTAATTCTTAGTAGTTTAATTTTTAGTTAAAATTTTTTGAATATTTTTGGAATTAGGAGTTCATTGCCTATATTTTTGGACTTAGGCATTGATTGCGTATATTTTTGGGACTATAAAGTATTGGACATATTTTTGATGCACTTGCATGTTGCATATACGCACATATAGGAGTTTTTGGGAATTCATTCATACATATATCCTCCTACGTTTATTGCTCCTAGTTATAAATAGCTAATATTAAGTTTTGGTGGGTTTAGAGGGCTTAATAAATAATGTATGCATCTCTCAGGTTAAATTTGCCGGAATGAAGCAAAGTCAAATGCCCATTGTCAATGCGCCGCATGCAGGTTGTCTCAGACTTAAGGCAAAATTCAGCAGAACTGAGCACCACATCATTTTATGTAGCAGACGAGGCCAACTAGGGGAGTTCTTCTTTTTCCTTTTATCTCCAATGATGACATTGCAGTTTTTAAGTTTGGGGGTATTAGGTTTATTTTTGCATGTAGTGTAGTTCATGTCATTTTGCATACTGTGTTAGTTCATATAGTGCATGTAGGTTGTATTTTGTTAAAATTTCTCAAAATTTTAATTTTTTTTTGTTTTTGTTTTAGTCAATTGTGTTAGGACATATTGCATGAATCCAGTTTTGGTTTGTTTGTTATTTATTTGGCCTATGAGGAAACTGAAATTACTTGATTTTTGAACTGATTGGAGACTTAAGCTTGATAATATTGTCATAGAAGTGTGCTTACCATTCTGGATCTCTGGGCCATGATACACAAGACTGTTGGTCTCTCCAGCACAAAATTTAGGACTTGATTAACAACGGAGAGATTGTGGTAACAAAGCCCGAGCAACCGCACGTACAAGACAATCCCCTCCCTCAGCACAAAGAGGAGAGTGCCAACATGATCAGCACCAAAAATGGAGAAGGATCTAAATACCTCCAATATGTCGGAGAATCCACTCAATCCAGCAACAACAGCCCAGACAGTTAGGATCAAAAAGGCAGTTTCCTGATAGAAAAAGAGATTAAGTCTATCAAGGAGCAGATCGAACAGTTAGCAGAGTTGATCATATACCAACATCAAATCACCAGACAGATGATGAACCAGACCAACCATTTTGAAGAAAATCCTCCCACACCGGAGATAAGTCCCATTCCCATGAGGGATCACTACCGGTCTCATGAGCATGAATCCTGGACGGACAAGATGGCCAAAGAGGAAAATTTCCAAGCTGGTAGGAAATTTGCCTTTCAAAGGAATTTTACCAACCTGAACCAGCCGATGAAGGAAATCCTCCAGATGTTAATCAACGAGGGAATGGTTGCAGATTTATTACCTCCATTGAACCCTCGATCCAAGAAATTCAAGCCTGATCAAATCTGTCAGTGTCACTCTAATGCATCCGGCCATGATACTGAAGATTGCTGGGCACTTCGTAACTTGATTTAGAATATGATTGAAAGCGGTGAATTGATAAGAGGGAATCAGGATTATGGCCTCCCAGATGAAGACACTGTCTTTATTCCCACTTGGTGGAATCAGGATACCATGGCTGTTATTTTCTGTGACAAGGAGCCATCCCTCACACCCTTAGTACTGCTAGGGAAAGGGGTTTAAGAAATACAAAACCCTGTGAAGGTGGCCTCACCAGAGCCTCTAATCTTGCCCTTCAGACCTCAGTATCCAATTGTTAGTCTGAAGAGGGTCCCATGGAACTACGGGAATGATGAAGGTTCCACCTCAAACAACATTGCCATAGTACCAAAGGATAATCCATTGTACCTACCTCAGCGGGTGATCAAACCAGTCCTCAAAGCCAAAGAAAAGGTGGTTGATGAGAAAATCAAAGAGTTCCTCAACAAAATGGGACACAATGAAATCAAAATCGTGCAAAGCTTGAAAGATGCAGCAAAGCAAATGTCCATCCTAGATTTAGTCTTATCATCGGTAGATCATCGTAACATTCTGGT
Organism: Panax stipuleanatus; assembly: GCA_020205555.1. Taxonomy (NCBI): domain Eukaryota; kingdom Viridiplantae; phylum Streptophyta; class Magnoliopsida; order Apiales; family Araliaceae; genus Panax; species Panax stipuleanatus. The sequence continues at coordinate 139,524,260 of CM035124.1, read as the reverse complement.
GAAAATACTGGAAGAAGCCCATCTGCCACATACGATGATATTTCTGCAGAAGGAACGGGCTATCATAAGTCCCTGCATATAGTTGTGATGTCTTCTAGGTATGTGATCGGAGGTGTGCTCATAGATGGAGGATCATCCCTCAACATCTGTCCCTACGAAACCTTGGAAAAAATGAAGATCAACCCAAACTGGATCAAAACCAGTCATGTGGTAATCCAGGCTTTCGATGGATCTCGTCGACAAGCTATGGGAGAAATAGAGCTTCCATTAGAGATTGGCCCACACACTTTCTATGTGTCCTTTCAGGTGCTCAACATCGCCACTGGATACAACTTGTTGCTGGGTAGGCCATGGATCCACATGGTAGGGGCAGTGCCATCCACCCTCCATCAACAACTTAAATATATTATCAATGGCAACCTCATCACGGTCAATGTTGAACCAAAATACCCTATTTACATATAGGGAGACGTGCCAGTGATTTGTCTGGATACAGGGGTTGAACCTGCAAGTTTTCAAGCCCTGGAGGTAAGTGATACTCAGTATCTACCTATCAAAGTACTAGCCTTGAAGCCTAAAGTCTCCCCTGAAGTGATGATAGTGGGCCAAGAAATGGTATCTTTGGGTTTCCAACCTGAAAAAATGTTAGGAAAGAATTAGCAAGGTATCAGGAGTTTAGTCCAAATCCCGAGTCAGAATGGGAAAGCTGGATTGGGATATTCATCCTGGTCAAATCACAGGAACCACACAAGCATCCTAAGGCTTATGCTTCCACCATTTTGCTGCCAAATCTTATGGGTGTCGGATGGGTGAAACCCATGAGGAAAATCCCAGCTGTGGTATCAACCATGTTATTTCCTCCCATTATACCAGCAAATGAGAGAACAACTCCCAGATCCGAGATGTATAGCAAAAAGGGAAAATAAAAGATCCTGTACAAAGGACGAGACCCATTTGCTAAAATGTGGGTTATCATAAACTACGGGGGTATGAATGATGAGATCACAGATAGCGACGACGAGGATTAGATTCAAATTCCTCGCATCAAAAAGGAAAAAGGGGCCAGTTCAAAGAAAAACCCTGGCCCTATTTCGAAGGATGTGTTAGTCATCATCCAAGATGAGGCGAATGATCACAAATCCTTAATCTTCCCTACTTATGAGGATCTAACCTTGGATAATTGGAACAATGTCCCTTGCCTTAGACAAAAAGGGTAAAGGGGCAGAGAGTCCATCTGCCCTTTAAATATGATTTCATTTACTGCTTACTTTTGATTGCACAGCTATAGCAGTAACTTTTGTTATGCTTTGCCAAGTGCTCTGTATATTTAAGCAGTTGTATATATTAAAGTGAAAGCATTTTTATTTTCAGGACTAAAGCATTGGCTGTGTTTGTCTCTACTGATGAGATGCCAACTTGTTAAAGTGACTACAACTTTGACGTAGAACTGAACTTTGACTTGATGGATATTGGTCAAGAGGAGGAAGATGACTATGAGGTGCCCTAGGAGATCAAAGAATGAGTCGAAGATAAACCCAAACCAAACCTTGACCAAACCACCACTATCAACATAGGAACCTCCAAAAACATCAAAGAAATCCAGATAGGCATAGACCTCACCCAAGACCAAAAAGCCGACCAAATCAAACTCCTAATACAGTTACAGGATGTGTTTGTATGGTCATATGAAGACATGATTGGCCTATCTACTGATATTGTTATCCATCGAATGCCCATCAAAGATGGGTTCAAGCTAGTTAAACAAAAGCTTAGGCGATTGAAACTTGAATGGAGTCTGAAGTTAAAAAAGAAGTTGTTAAACAATTCAAAGCCGGAATAATTATGGTATCAACATACCCAGAGTGGCTGTCAAACATAGTCCCCATACCTAAAGTTAGAGGGAAAGTGTGAGTATGCATGGATTACCGCGATTTGAACAAAGCATGCCTCAAGGATAATTTCCCCGTACCTTTTATCCACATCTTGATCGATAATACGGCGCAGTACGACATGTATTCCTTCGTGGATTGCTTTGCTGGTTACCATTAGATCATGGTTGCTGAAGAAGATCGGGAGAAAATAGCTTTCATCACTCCCTAAGGAACCTTCTGCTATAGGCGACTGTCCTTCGGCCTCATCAATGCCTGAGCCACATATCAGCGAGCTATGATGGCCCTATTTCATGACATAATGCATAAAGAGATAGAGATTTATGTGGATAACATCATCATCAAATCCTGGAGGGAGGATGATCTTCTAGACCATCTTAGGAAGCTGTTCAACAGGTTACGTAAGTACAACCTCAAGCTGAATCCTGCCAAATGTGCTTTTGGCGTCAAAGCAGGCAAGCTGTTAGGATTCTTGGTGAGTAATCGAGGCATCGATCTAGACCCTGCCAAGATCAAAGCCATTACTGAGATGCCAGTACCTCAGACAGAGAAGGAGATACGTGGGTTTCTAGGGAGAATCAATTTCATAAGCTGATTTATTTCCCAGCTCACAGCAACCTGTGAACCCATATTCAAGCTATTAAGGAAAAATTCCTCCACCAAATGGAATGAGGATTGTCAGAAAGCTTTCCTTGCTATCAAGAAACAGCTGGTCGAGGCACCTGTTTTGGGACCTCCGAGGGATAGAGTTCCCTTATTTATGTACCTATCTGTTAATGCCAATGCAATGGGCTGCATGCTAGGACAGAAGGATGATAGTATCAAGGAGAGAACCATCTACTACATCAGTAAAAGATTCAGGAGTGGTGAACAGAAGTACACCCTGATCGAGAAAATATGTTGTACGTTAGCATGGGCCGCCATAAGGCTGCAACACTATTTGTATGGGCACACGACCTACCTCATATTTTGCATGGATCCCCTAAAATACGTATTCAACAAGCCAATATCGAATTGTCGACTGTCCAAATGGCAGTTGATCCTACAATAATTCGACATTGTCTATGTAACTCAGAAGTCAATTAAGGGTCAAGGCATTGCAGATCAATTAGCTGAAGCACTTTCAGGAGGGTTCGAGCCCCCTGGAGACTTATTTCCCGGATGATGGGATCATGACAATTTAATAACTCCAACAAGAGAATAAAGTCCCACCATGGAAAATGTATTTCGATGGAGCAGTAAATATGGAAGGTGTCGGAGCTGGGGCAGTCCTTATCTCTGGTACATGAGAGCAATATCCTGTGGCTACCAAACTTCAATTTGGCAACACCAACAACACAGCCGAGTATGAAGGCTGTATAATGGGGTTGAAATTAGCCCAATCCATGGGTATCAAACATTTATTGGTCTTTGGAGACTCTGAGTTGGTCATTAGACAAATCACTAGGACATATCACACCAAAGAACTGCATTTGCTGCTCTATCATCGACAGGTCATCAAAATATCCCTAGAGTTTGAAGATATAACCTTCAGCCATATTCCTCGGGGTAGGAATGACTTCACTGATGCATTGGCGACGTTGGCTTCATTGATCCGCATATCCAATAGGAGTGGGATTCCCTGAATAAAATTCACAAATCAGAAGGCCCCAAAATACGTGAATTACATTAGATAAGTATCAGATGAAATACCTCCTGTCACACAGCCTTGGTATCAAGACATCAAGAAATATCTTTGAAATGGATCTACACCCGCTAGAGCGAGCCAATCCGAGCGAAATCACATTCACAAAATGGCTATGAAGTTCTATTTGAGCGGAGATGCACTCTATAAGAGAGATGCTAGAATAGGCCTATTAAGATGCCTTGATAAAGAGCAAGCCCAGAGATTGATGGATGAAGTCCACGGTGGAGTCTGTGGTCCAGACATGAGCGGTCATCTACTAGCCAAGAAGATATTAAGAACAGGACATTACTGGATCTCGCTCAAAGTCGACTGTGATGATCACGTCAGGAGATGCTATCAATTTCAAGTACATGGAAATGCCATCCATGCTCCTCCAAATGAGCTACACAACATGAGTTCACCATGGCCTTTCTCCATGTGGGGAATGGATGTGATCGGTCCCGTGATTCCCAAAGCCAGCAATGGTCGTTGATTCATTTTCACCATGATCAATTACTTTACCAAATGGGTTGAAGCAGCCTCTTTTCCCAAAGTAACCAAAGAGGTCATCATTGGTTTCATTAGAAACAATATCGTTTGTCGATATTAACAACCAGAGGTAATCGCGTTAGACCATGCCAAGAACCTGAACAATCAAATGATGAAAGAACTATGCAGTAAGTTCGACATCAAGCATCTCAACTCCGTCATCTATCGACCCATGATGAATGGTGCTGTCGAAGCGGCCAACAAGAACATCAAGAAGATCATGCAGAAAATGTTTGCCAATCACAAAGAATGGCCTGATCTGCTGCCTCCAACCATGTTAGCACACAGGACATCAATGCATACCTCTACTGGGGCTACCCCCTATTTATTAGTCTATGGCATGGAAGCAGTCGTTGTTGGGTTTGTACGAAATCGTGATGCAATCAAATTGCAAAAATTAGCGGAAGCATGGTATATCAGAGTTTAAAAAAAAATTCTACAAAACCATTACCCGGATCGTCCTTTATGCAAATTATTAATTTAAAATGATAAATAAGAAGTTATGGAATCATACCCTCGTAAAACGAAGCTTCCATAGGTACGAGTTCAACTCCTTGTTCTTCGTGATCTCCTTGAATTTCTGGGTTAGATTCCTTCCTTTGATCAACGTTAGCCACCCAAGTGTTTGGCCTTTAGAGGTGATCCACCAAAGAAGATGAATTATCAAGAAGGAGGGTGGTTGGCTTAGTTTTCTATCCTCTATAGAAAAGGAGTACTCTCCAATAATTGGAATTGCCTCAACTGATATCTATTATAAGACTCCTCTTATATAGATATTGGTCAACCCTTCTAATCCTATTAGATATGGGATTTCTTTTAATTAATTAAACTCCTTTAATTAATTTAGGCTTCCCACCACATTGGGAATAATTAATTAAATTCATTTAATTAATTTGTCTCCTAATCTTATTAGGAATAAATGAGAGTACTAAATATTAAATTAATTACTAAACTCCTTTAGAAATTAAAATAATAATAATTGTAATAATATTAATAAGACTCCTCTTATTAATTTATATTTAATATTTTCAAAATATTAAATAATAAACATTAAGCTATTTAATTTATTCTATCACCATAGATTAAATTAATTACACTTAATACATTATTCCGATTATGCCATTACCTTCTTAAATAATTATTCTTCCTTTTATGGTGTGACCCTTTAGGTTCTCCATATTAAACCGGTTGTGAATAAATTAATTAAAATAATTTTAATCTTATTTAAATAAATAAATAAAACTAATAATTTATTTAAATAAATAATATTTATTCTACAATAGGGATAAGCCTCCCTAGCGATCAATGACTTTTCAAATAATATAGATTTCAACATTAATCATAAAAGAACCTGTGAGTAAATAGTCACCGTACAATTCAATCCTTCCACCATATAATGTCCCAATTAAATATAAGACATGGATTTACTGTCAAGTCTTATTTTATTTAATCATATGTATTTCGATTAGAAAATGCACAACACCAAAAATGCAAATTAGAAACTCCTTTCTAATTTCATTCTACCTTGGCCAAGGATTCCTGGGTTGTCATTTAACGAATCACATAGGACATATCTCCTCTTTTACTAGAGGTGGTAGATTCTTTATTGATCATTCATTATCTCCATATGTAACTCATTATACCCAAGCATACCCTATATATGCCTTAAAAGGTCTTAAGGAATAAGTCAAAGTATAATTTGTTACATACAAGATACTATGATGATCTCAAGTTCAAGGATCACTTGTACTACTATCACATTAGAAATTTTTATTGACAGGCGAGTAAAACTCCATTAGGTATTCCATAGCGAATCACGTTCAGTGAACTTATTCTCTAATAAGCACCTACATACTTGCTTTAGTGTCTCCACACAAATGATCATGAGATCAATCATCCTCATCCAATGAGCAAGCAACATATGTACCAATCTATCCGGATTTACTAATCCCCTTTTTAGTAATCCCACGATTGGGAACTATTTTAGTTTTAAAACTTTCTAAGAATTTAGATCTCATTAGCATGATCATCATCATGATTCTAAAAGCATTGCTTAAAACTATGGGTTATTTACATATTATAAAAATATCAACATGTAGATAATTAAATGCCTTTAATAAATGAATATTTTATTAATAAATAAATAAGATTATTTATAAAGTACGTCCTTTATCATCATACATGATTTGCTTGTATGCACACTACTATCAATCTTCCACTTGCACTAAAGCCAATCGCCATGGTATCTCATACCCATCTTCTCTAAGTGACGATCAAACTGCTGTTGTGTTAAAACTTTAGTAAATGGATCTGCAATGTTGTCTTGAGAGTCTACACGCTCCAAGGTGACGTCTCCTCTTTCAATGATCTCCCTGATAAAGTGAAATCGCCGCAACACGTGTTTAGATTTTTGATGAGACCTCGGTTCCTTAGCCTGTGCAACTGCTCCTGTGTTGTCACAGTAAACGGGAACTGCTTCTCCAATGCTAGGAACCACACCAAGTTCAGTTATGAACTTCTTCATCCAAACAGCTTCCTTTGCAGCTTCACTTGCAGCTATATACTCTGCCTCTGTCACTGAATCAGCAACTGTTTGCTGCTTGGAACTCTTCCAACTCACTGCGCCTCCGTTCAAGGTAAAAACATACCCCGAAACAGATTTACTGTCATCTTGTTCTGTTTGAAAAATTGAGTCTGTGAAGCCCTCGAGTTTTAATTCAGACCCACCGTACACAAGAAAAATATCCTTAGTCCTTCTCAAGTATTTTAGGATATTCTTCACTGCCTTCCAGTGCTCTTCTCCTGGATTCGACTGGTATCTGCTCGTTACACTAAGTGCATGAGCAACATCCGGTCTAGTACATATCATACCGTACATGATAGATCCTATTGCAGAAGCATAAGGGATCTTACTCATACGGTCTCTCTCCTTAGGTGTCTTTGAGGCCTGTTTCTTGGAGAGATGTATTCCATGGCTCATCGGCATGAGACCTCTTTTGGAATCTTCCATGCAAAACCTCTTTAGCATTGCATCAATGTACGTTCCTTGGGATAAACCAAGCATCCTTTTAGATCTATCTCTATAGATCTTTATCCCCAAAATATAGGATGTTTCTCCCAAGTCCTTCATGGAGCAGTGTTTAGATAACCAGATTTTAATCGATTATAGCATAGGAATGTCATTTCCTATCAGTAATATATCATCAACATATAATACAAGGAATGAAATTGCGCTCCCACTAACCTTCTTGTACACATATGGTTCATCGTCGTATTTGATAAAATCAAACTCTGTGATTGTCTCATCAAAACGAATGTTCCATCTACGAGAAGCTTGCTTCAATCCATAAATGGATCGTTGCAGCTTACAGACTTGATTTGTTCCAACCTTTGAAACAAATCCCTCTGGCTGTGTCATATACACATCCTCCTCAAGTTTCCATTGAGGAAGGCCGTTTTCACGTCCATCTGCCAGATCTCATAGTCGTTATAAGCTGCAATCGTAAGCAAAATCCGAATGGACTTGAGCATAGCTACTGGTGAAAAGGTTTCATCATAGTTAACTCCTTGTCTTTGTTTGAAACCTTTTGCAACCAGTCGGGCCTTCTAGGTCTCTACCTTGCCGTCCGCTCCAGTCTTTCTTTTAAAGACCCATTTACACCCAATAGGCTTAATGCCTTCAGGTGGTGAAACCAAAGTCCATACTTTGTTTTCATACATGGAGTCCATTTCGAATTTCATGGCTTCCAGCCATTTCCCTGAGTCTTTATTACTCATAGCCTGTTCGTAATTCAATGGATCATCATCATTCATGATGTGTACCTCATCGTCATTCTCTATAACGAATCCATACCTCTCAGGTATCTTCGGTACTCTTCCAGATTTACGAACAGGGTGTGGTATAGTAGGTTCTTCTACTTGGTCAGGTACCTGACTTTGATCAGTGATAATTTGTGGTTCTTGAACTTCTTCAAGATATATCTTACTCCCACTGACCCCTTCATGGATAAACTCCTTTTTCAAGAAGGCAGCATATTTCGCGACAAACACCTTTTGATCAGTTGGATGATAGAAATAATACCCTAAAGTTTCTTTAGGGTATCCCACAAATCTACACTTATCGGATTTAGTCTGTAGCTTATCATTTTCAAACCTTTTGACATAAGCTGTGCAACCCCAAGTCTTAACATGCTTAAGATTTGGTTTCCTCCCCTTTCACATCTTATATGGAGTCTTTGGGGCGGATTTGGTAGGTACCTTGTTAAGTAAGTATGCAGCCGTTTCTAGGGCATATCCCCAGAAGGAAATTGGAAGGTCGATAAAACTCATCATGGATCGAACCATGTCCAACAGTGTTCGATTTCTCCTTTCAGATACTCCATTTAACTGTGGTGTACCTGGAGGAGTCCATTGTGAGATTATACCATTTTCTTTGAGACAATTGAGAAACTCACCGCTTAAGTATTCTCCACCTCGATCTGATCGAAGTATCTTTATACTCTTGACCGTTTGTTTCTCTACTTCACTTCTGAACTCTTTGAACTTTTCAAATGATTCTAACTTGTATTTCATTAAATACACATATTCAAATCTTAAGTGATCATCAGTGAAAGTAATAAAATAAGAATACCCACCCCGTGCACTTGTTGTCATAGGCCCACAAACGTCTGTGTGAATCAATGCCAACAACTCTGTAACTCTTTCTCCATTACCACTAAAAGGAGATTTAGTCATTTTACCCATGAGACAAGATTCACAAGTTGGATATGATTCATAATCGGATAGCTCGAGGAGCCCATCTTTATGCAACTTGGATAAATTTGTTTCATTGATATGACCGAGTCTACAGTGCCACATGTAATTATAATTAATATCATCTCTTTTCCTTTTCTTAATTTTTTCAATTTAAAATATATTTTTTCTTGTAAGTCAAGTGTATAAAGTCCATTTCACAAATTTCCAATACCATATAAAACATCGTCTTTATAAATAGAACAACTATTGTTCTTTATAACAACGTTAAATCCTTCCATATCCAATACAGAAATTGAAATAATATTTTTAATAATATTCGGAACATAATAACAATTATTAAGATAAATGGACTTGCCCGAAGGCATTGCTAAATAATAAGTTCCTACAGCTAATGCAGCAACCTTTGCTCCATTCCCCACTCGTAGGATCACCTCATCATTGTTCAGCTTTCTACTTCTGACCAGTCCCTGCACAGTATTACATATGTGAGAACCACAGCCGGTATCCAATACCCAAGTAGAATTATGACTTTCAGAAAAATTAATTTCAATCATAAACAAACCTTGATTGGAAGTCGAAGCTTCTCCAAGCTTTTTCTCTGCTAGATACTTCTTGCAGTTTCTTTTCCAATGTCCCGGCTTGTTGCAATGAAAGCACATTCCTTTAGCTGGTTCAGGTTTCTTTTGTTCCTTTTCTTTCCCCTTTCCCTTAGCCTTCTTGGATTTCTTCTTTTCAGAAGATACCTTGGGCCTCTTCCTTTTATTGGAAGAATCCACCATCAAGACATGGTTCTTCTTGGATGGGAAGTGACCTTCTGCAGTTTTTAGCATGTTAAGCAGCTCAGGCAAGCTGATATCTAGCTTATTCATGTGAAAATTAACCACAAACTGCGAGAAGGTCTCAGGGAGTGACTGCAAGACCAAGTCTTGACTCAGCTCCCCATCCATGACGAACCCCAGCTGTCCAAGGCGTTCAATCAAATTGATCACCTTTAGGACATGAGTCTCGACGGCAGTACCCTCGGTCATCCGAGATCGGAAGAGCTCCTTAGATATCTTATATCTAACAGTCCTACTCTGTTCACCATACAACTCCTTGAGGTGAAGCAGCATAGCAGGAGCATCCATATTTACGTGCTGACGCTAAAGCTCGTTATTCATGGATGCGAGTATGATGCATTGAGCCACAGATGCATCATCTTGCCACTTATTGAAAGTGGCAATCTCATCCTCAGAGGCTGTTTTTGAAACATATTCAGGGACAGTTGAATTTAGGACATAAGAAATCTTTTCAGCAGTGAGAACAATTCTAAGATTTCTTAGCCAGTCCTCATAATTCGGCCCGGTATGCTTGTTTGCATCAAGTATGCTTCGTAGTGAGATTAGTGATTTAGACATTTTTAAAATTCTGCATGTGAAAGAAAATAACATTTTAGCAAACATTCATTTTATTAACTTTGCATACCAAAATAAATTTAGGTCTTTATTTTAAATTGGTATCTCCCACTATTTTCATCAAACTATATTACCCTCACTTATATAGTTCGGCAACATCTAATTAAAGATTTGCTAGTGAGAATAAGGATCCTATTTCAAATATATATAACCTTGTGTATAGCACAACAAGCGATATACAAATAAATAGGTAGACAACTCTTGTCAATTACATCATCATGTAATTCCTTTTATTTTGCCTCTTAAATCAAAATGGTCAAGCGTGTGCACATCCGAACTAAAATAATTTAAGTTAAGTCCAGCCTAGCACTTTCATAAATTCAAAAAAGAAAAATGTTCGTCCATGTGGATTACAACAAGACTAGATCGTTCAATTTTCTTGATAAGCATCAAATGTGATTAATTAACATCTTAAATACGCAATACTCGCCTTGTGGATAGCACAACAAGCTCATATTAAATATCTAATACTCTATTAATTTATCATGCTAGAAGGCGACGTTCGATATTCCAAATATCATTTGAACGCTTCGGACTTAATATTATTTCTTTGAGGGGTTTGTTATTATTAGTCTCATCTTATTTAGCGCGCATGCACATATATATATAAAATACGCGTCATTTTATTAAACATGCGAAGCATGTTTGCATAAAATATAATATATATAATATTTAGCATGCAATATAGAATACTATATTCTACCCGGATTGATTATGGACTTTTATTTTAGTTTGGTTCACTAGAGCCACCAAGTGAACCAAAAGGTCAAACCTAGGAGTGCAAGAATTTAAATTTAAACGTAACTATTACATTTAAACCCGGGCTCCATACAAATGGGTCTTCACGCGCTCCTTGCTCCTTAGTCTCCAATTTCTTCAAGATAATTCTAACTATTTCTATTACATTAAACTATTTAATTTAAATAGAAACCTTGATCAGCAGTCAAAGGGAAGTACATAGGAGGGAGATAGAATTTTACATCAAGAAAAAAATTAGAGAAGAGGAGGTACGCAGACCCCATTTAATAAAACCCATTAATTCAAGCATTCAACTAAAATAAAATCCATTCACATTGGTCAAATAGCCCATAATCAATCCCCATTTATTATAATACATATCACCATATATATCAATAAATAAATATTCATCTCATGAATTAAAACATTCCATATATATATGAGTATCATTTAATTGGCAATTTTAATTTGAATGAAATCCAATTTCAAGATTAAAATAAACTCTTAATTTTAATTATAAAATTATTAAGAATATATATATATATATATATATATATATACAAAACATTCAGGATCCCTTTTTTAAAAAAACTTTCCTGCAGGATGATTCTTTTAAAACAATTCGCGTGGGTCACTTTCAATCTTGGAGGTGATTTTTACTCTTATATATATATATACATACATATATATATATATATATATATATATATATATATATATATATATATATATGATATCAAACCATCACTTTAGAATCCTGCATGTTCGCCACTTTTATATATGATATGATTCCTGGTTAAAACAATTTGCTTCCAACGAATTCTTTTAAAAGAATATAGCGATTCACACAGCGAAATTATAAAGTGCGAACTATTTCTTGATTTTTTTTTTTCATAAAAAATAATTTTATACAATAAAATTATGCCCAATAAATTATTCTGAATACATACCCATATGTATATGAAATTAAAATAATTAATAACTGCATAAAGGTTTGGCTCTGATGCCACTGTTGGGTTTGTACGAAATCATAATGCAATCAAATTGCAAAAATTAGCGGAAGCATTGTATATCAGAGTTTTAAAAAAAAATTTCTACAAAACCATTACCCGGATCGTCCTTTATGCAAATTATTAATTTAAAATGATAAATAAGAAGTTATGGAATCATACCCTTGTAAAACGAAACTTCCACAGATACGAGTTCAACTCCTTGTTCTTCGTGATCTTCTTGAATTTTCGAGTTAGATTCCTTCCTTTGATCAACGTTAGCCACCCAAGTATTTGGCCTCTAGAGGTGATCCACCAAAGAAGATGAATTATCAAGAAGTAGGGTGGTTGACTTAGTTTTCTATCCTCTATAGAAAAGGAGTACTCTCCAACAATTGGAATTGCCTCAACTGATATCTATTATAAGACTCCTCTTATATAGATATTGGTCAACCCTTCTAATCCTATTAGACATGAGATTTCTTTTAATTAATTAAATTCCTTTAATTAAATTAGGCTTCCTACCACATTGGGAATAATTAATTAAATTCATTTAATTAATTTGTCTCCTAATCTTATTAGGAATAAATGAGAGTACTAAATATTAAATTAATTACTAAACTCCTTTAGAAATTAAAATAATAATAATTAAAATAATATTAATAAGACTCCTCTTATTAATTTATATTTAATATTTTCAAAATATTAAATAATAAATATTAAGCTATTTAATTTATTCTATCACCATAGATTAAATTAATTACACTTAATACATTATTCCGATTATGCCATTACCTTCTTAAATAATTATTCTTCCTTTTATGGTGTGACCCTTTAGGTTCTCCATATTAAACCGGTTGTGAATAAATTAATTAAAATAATTTTAATCTTATTTAAATAAATAAATTAAACTAATAATTTATTTAAATAAATAATATTTATTCTACAATAGGGATAAGCCTCCCTAGCGATCAATGACTTTTCAAATAATATAGATTTCAACATTAATCATAAAAGAACCTGTGAGTAAATAGTCACCGTACAATTCAATCCTTCCACCATATAATGTCCCAATTAAATATAAGACATGGATTTACTGTCAAGTCTTATTTTATTTAATCATATGTATTTCGATTAGAAAATGCACAACACCAAAAATGCAAATTAGAAACTCCTTTCTAATTTCATTCTACCTTGGCCAAGGATTCCTGGGTTGTCATTTAACGAATCACATAGGACATATCTCCTCTTTTACTAGAGGTGGTAGATTCTTTATTGATCATTCATTATCTCCATATGTAACTCATTATACCCAAGCATACCCTATATATGCCTTAAAAGGTCTTAAGGAATAAGTCAAAGTATAATTTGTTACATACAAGATACTATGATGATCTCAAGTTCAAGGATCACTTGTACTACTATCACATTAGGAATTTCTATTGACAGGCGAGTAAAACTCCATTAGGTATTCCATAGCGAATCACGTTCAATGAACTTATTCTACAATAAGCACCTACATACTTGCTTTAGTGTCTCCACACAAATGATCATGAGATCAATCATCCTCATCCAATGAGCAAGCAACATATGTACCAATCTATCCGGATTTAGTAATCCCCTTTTTAGTAATCCCACAATTGGGAACTCTTTTAGTTTTAAAACTTTCTAAGAATTTAGATCTCATTAGCATGATCATCATCATGATTCTAAAAGCATTGCTTAAATCTATGGGTTATTTACATATTATAAAAATAGCAACATGTAGATAATTAAATACCTTTAATAAATGAATATTTTATTAATAAATAAATAAGATTGTTTACAAAGTACGTGCTTTATCATCATACATGATTGGCTTGTATGCACACTACTATCAATCTCCCACTTGCAGTAAAGCCAATCGCCATGGTATCTCATACCCATCTTCTCTAAGTGACACTCAAACTGCTGTTGTGTTAAAGCTTTACTAAATGGATCTGCAATGTTGTCTTGAGAGTCTACACGCTCCAAGGTGATGTCTTCTCTTTCAATGATCTCCCTGATCAAGTGAAATCGACGCAACACGTGTTTAGATTTTTGATGAGACCTCGGTTCCTTAGCCTGTGCAACTGCTCTTGTGTTGTCACAGTAAACAGAAACTACTTCTCCAATGCTAGGAACCACACCAAGTTCAGTTATGAACTTCTTCATCCAAACAGCTTCCTTTGCAGCTTCACTTGCAGCTATATACTCTGCCTCTGTCACTGAATCAACAACTGTTTGCTGCTTGGAACTCTTCCAACTCACTGCGCCTCCGTTCAAGGTAAAAACATACCCCGAAACAGATTTACTGTCATCTTGTTCTGTTTGAAAAATTGAGTCTGTGAAGCCCTCGAGTTTTAATTCAGACCCACCGTAGATAAGAAAAATATCCTTAGTCCTTCTCAAGTATTTTAGGATATTCTTCACTGCCTTCCAGTGCTCTTCTCCTGGATTCGACTGGTATCTGCTCGTTACACTAAGTACATGAGCAACATCCGGTCTAGTACATATCATACCGTACATGATAGATCCTATTGCAGAAGCATAAGGGATCTTACTCATACGGTCTCTCTCCTTAGGTGTCTTTGAGGCCTGTTTCTTGGAGAGATGTATTCCATGGCTCATCGGCATGAGACCTCTTTTGGAATCTTCCATGCTAAACCTCTTTAGCATTGCATCAATGTACGTTCCTTGGGATAAACCAAGCATCCTTTTAGATCTATCTCTATAGATCTTTATCCCAAAAATATAGGATGCTTCTCCCAAGTCCTTCATGGAGAAGTGTTTAGATAACCAGATTTTAATCGATTGTAGCATAGGAATGTCATTCCCTATCAGTAATATATCATCAACATATAATACAAGGAATGAAATTGAGCTCCCACTAACCTTCTTGTACACACATGGTTCATCGTCATTTTTGACAAATTCAAACTCTTTGATTGTCTCATCAAAATGAATGTTCCATCTACGAGAAGCTTGCTTCAATCCATAAATGGATCGTTGCAGCTTACAGACTTGATTTGTTCCAACCTTTGAAACAAATCCCTCTGGCTGTGTCATATACACATCCTCCTCAAGTTTTCCATTGAGGAAGGTCTTTTTCACGTCCATTTGCCAGATCTTATAGTCGTTATAAGCTGTAATCTCAAGCAAAATCCGAATGGACTTGAGCATAGCTACTGGTGAAAAGGTTTCATCATAGTCAACTCCTTGTCTTT
Organism: Panax stipuleanatus; assembly: GCA_020205555.1. Taxonomy (NCBI): domain Eukaryota; kingdom Viridiplantae; phylum Streptophyta; class Magnoliopsida; order Apiales; family Araliaceae; genus Panax; species Panax stipuleanatus. The sequence continues at coordinate 139,508,975 of CM035124.1, read as the reverse complement.
GTTTGAAACATTTGCAACCAGTCGGGCCTTATAGGTCTCTACCTTGCCGTCCGCTCCAGTCTTTCTTTTAAAGACCCATTTACACCCAATAGGCTTAATGCCTTCAGGTGGTGAAACCAAAGTCCATACTTTGTTTTCATACATGGAGTCCATTTCGGATTTCATGGCTTCTAGCCATTTCCCTGAGTCTTTATTACTCATAGCCTGTTCGTAATTCAATGGATCATCATCATTCATGATGTGTACCTCATCGTCATTCTCTATAACGAATCCATACCTCTCAGGTATCTTCGGTAATCTTCCAGATTTACGAACAGGGTGTGGTATAGTAGGTTCTTCTACTTGGTCAGGTACCTGACTTTGATCAGTGATAATTTGTGGTTCTTGAACTTCTTCAAGATATATCTTACTCCCACTGACCCCTTCATGGATAAACTCCTTTTCCAAGAAGGCAGCATGTTTCACGACAAACACCTTTTGATCAGTTGGATGATAGAAATAATACCCTAAAGTTTCTTTAGGGTATCCCACAAATCTACACTATCGGATTTAGTCTGTAGCTTATCATTTTCAAACTTTTTGACATAAGCTGGGCAACCCCAAGTCTTAACATGCTTAAGATTTGGTTTCCTCCCCTTCCACATCTCATATGGAGTCTTTGGGGCGGATTTGGTAGGTACCTTGTTAAGTAAGTATGCAGCCGTTTCTAGGGCATATCCCCAGAAGGAAATTGGAAGGTCGGTAAAACTCATCATGGATCGAACCATGTCCAACAGTGTTCAATTTCTCCTTTCAGATACTCCATTTAACTGTGGTGTACCTGGAGGAGTCCATTGTGAGATTATACCATTTTCTTTGAGACAATTGAGAAACTCACCGCTTAATTATTCTCCACCTCGATCTGATCGAAGTATCTTTATACTCTTGCCCGTTTGTTTCTCTACTTCACTTCTGAACTCTTTGAACTTTTCAAATGATTCTTACTTGTATTTCATTAAATACACATATCCAAATCTTGAGTGATCATCAGTGAAAGTAATAAAATAAGAATACCCACCCCGTGCACTTGTTGTCATAGGCCCACAAACGTCTGTGTGAATCAATGCCAACAACTCTGTAACTCTTTCTCCTTTTCCACTAAAAGGAGATTTAGTCATTTTACCCATGAGACAAGATTCACAAGTTGGATATGATTCATAATCGGATAGCTCAAGGAGCCCATCTTTATGCAACTTAGATAATCTTGTTTCATTGATATGACCGAGTCTACAGTGCCACATGTAGGTATAATTAATATCACCTCTTTTCCTTTTCTTAATTTGTTCAATTTGAAATATATTTTCTTGTAAGTCAAGTGTATAAAGTCCATTCTCAAATTTCCAATACCATATAAAACATCGTCTTTATAAATAGAACAACTATTGTTCTTTATAACAACGTTAAATCCTTCCATATCCAATACAGAAATTGAAATAATGTTTTTAATAATATTCGGAACATAATAACAATTATTAAGATAAATGGACTTGCCCGAAGGCATTGCTAAATAATAAGTTCCTACACCTAATGCAGCAACCTTTGCTCCATTCCCCACTCGTAGGATCACCTCATCATTGTTCAGCTTTCTACTTCTGACTAGTCCCTGCACAGTATTACATATGTGAGAACCACAGCCGGTATCCAATACCCAAGTAGAATTATGACTTTCAGAAAAATTAATTTCAATCATAAACAAACCTTGATTGGAAGTCGAAGCTTCTCCAAGCTTTTTCTCTGCTAGATACTTCTTGCAGTTTCTTTTCCAATGTCCCGGCTTGTTGCAATGAAAGCACATTCCTTTATCTGGTTCAGGTTTCTTTTGTTCCTTTTCTTTCCCCTTTCCCTTAGCCTTCTTGGATTTCTTCTTTTCAGAAGACACCTTGGGCCTCTTCCTTTTATTGGAAGAATCCACCATCAAGACATGGTTCTTCTTGGATGGGAAGTGACCTTCTACAGTTTTCAGCATGTTAAGTAGCTCAGGCAAGCTGACATCTAGCTTATTCATGTGAAAATTAACCACAAACTGCGAGAAGGTCTCAGGGAGTGACTGCAAGACCAAGTCTTGACTCAGCTCCCCATCCATGACGAACCCCAGCTGTCCAAGGCGTTCAATCAAATTGATCACCTTTAGGACATGAGTCTCGACGGCAGTACCCTCGGTCATCCGAGATCGAAAGAGCTCCTTAGATATCTCATATCTAACAGTCCTACTTTATTCACCATACAACTCCTTGAGGTGAAGCAGCATAGCAGGAGCATCCATATTTACGTGCTGACGCTGAAGCTCGTTATTCATGGATGCGAGCATGATGCATTGAGCCACAGATGCATCATCTTGCCACTTATTGAAAGTGGAAAACTCTTCCTCAGAGGCTGTTTTCGAAACAGATTCTGGGACAGTTGAATTTAGGACATAAGAAATCTTTTCAGCAGTGAGAACAATTCTAAGATTTCTTAACCAGTCCTCATAATTCGGCCCGGCAAGCTTGTTTGCATCAAGTATGCTTCGTAGTGAGATTAGTGATTTAGACATTTTTAAAATTCTGCATGTGAAAGAAAATAACATTTTAGCAAACATTCATTTTATTAACTTTGCATACCAAAATAAATTTAGGTCTTTATTTTAAATTGGTATCTCCCACTATTTTCATCAAACTATATTACCTTCACTTATATAGTTCGACAACATCTAATTAAAGATTTGCTAGTGAGAATAAGGATCCCATTTCAAATGTATATAACCTTGTGTATAGCACAACAAGCGATATACAAATAAATAGGTAGACAACTCTTGTCAATTACATCATCATGTAATTCCTTTTATTTTGCCTCTTAAATCATAATGGTCAAGCGTGTGCACATCCGAACTAAAATAATTTAATTTAAGTCCAGCCTAGCACTTTCATAAATTCAAAAAAGAAAAATGTTCGTCCATGTGGATAGCACAACAAGACTAGATCGTTCAATTTTCTTGATAAGCATTAAATGTGATTAATTAACCTTTTAAATACGCAATACTCGCCTTGTGGATAGCACAACAAGCTCATATTAAATATCTAATACTCTATTAATTTATCATGCTAGAAGGCGACGTTCGATATTCCAAATATCATTTGAACGCTTCGGACTTAATATTATTTCTTTGAGGGGTTTGTTATTATTAGTCTCATCTTGTTTAGCGCACATGAACATATATATATAAAATACGCGTCATTTTATTAAACATGCGAAGCATGTTTGCATAAAATATAATATATATAATATTTAGCATGCAATATAGAATACTATATTCTACCCGGATTGATTATGGACTTTTATTCTAGTTTGGTTCACTAGAGCCACCAAGTGAACCAAAAGGTCAAACCTAGGAGTGCAAGAATTTAAATTTAAACGTAACCATTACATTTAAACCCGGGCTCCATACAAATGGGTCTTCACGCGCTCCTTGCTCCTTAGTCTCCAATTTCTTCAAGATAATTCTAACTATTTCTATTACATTAAACTATTTAATTTAAATAGAAACCTTGATCAGCAGTCAAAGGGAAGTACATAGGAGGGAGATAGAATTTTACATCAAGAAAAAAATTAGAGAAGAGGAGGTACGCAGACCCCATTTAATAAAACCCATTAATTCAAGCATTCAACTAAAATAAAATCCAATCACATTGGTCAAATAGCCCATAATTAATTCCCATTTATTATCATACATATCACCATATATATCAATAAATAAATATTCATCTCATGAATTAAAACATTCCATATATATATGAGTATCATTTAATTGGCAATTTTAATTTGAATGAAATCCAATTTCAAGATTAAAATAAACTCTTAATTTTAATTATAAAATTATTAAGAATATATATATATATATATATATACAAAACATTCAGGATCCCTTTTTTAAAAAAAACTTTCCTGCAGGATGATTCTTTTAAAACAATTCGCGTGGGTCACTTTCAATCTTGGAGGTGATTTTTACTCTTATATATATATATGATATCAAACCATCACTTTAGAATCCTGCATGTTCGCCACTTTTATATATGATATGATTCCTGGTTAAAACAATTTGCTTCCAACGAATTCTTTTAAAAGAATATAGCGATTCACACAGCGAAATTATAAAGTGCGAACTATTTTGCGATTTTTTTTTCTTCATAAAAAATAATTTTATACAATAAAATTATGCCCAATAAATTATTCTGAATACATATCCATATGTATATGAAATTAAAACAATTAATAACTGCATAAAGGTTTGGCTCTGATGCCACTGTTGGGTTTGTACGAAATCGTGATGCAATCAAATTGCAAAAATTAGCGGAAGCATGGTATATCAGAGTTTAAAAAAAAATTCTACAAAACCATTACCCGGATCATCCTTTATGCAAATTATTAATTTAAAACGATAAATAAGAAGTTATGGAATCATACCCTTGTAAAACGAAGCTTCCATAGGTACGAGTTCAACTCCTTGTTCTTCGTGATCTCCTTGAATTTTCGGGTTAGATTCCTTCCTTTGATCAACGTTAGCCACCCAAGTGTTTGGTCTCTAGAGGTGATCCACCAAAGAAGATGAATTATCAAGAAGGAGGGTGGTTGGCTTAGTTTTCTATCCTCTATAGAAAAGGAGTACTCTCCAACAATTGGAATTGCCTCAACTGATATCTATTATAAGACTCCTCTTATATAGATATTGGTCAACCCTTCTAATCCTATTAGACATGGGATTTCTTTTAATTAATTAAACTCCTTTAATTAATTTAGGCTTCCCACCACATTGGGAATAATTAATTAAATTTATTTAATTAATTTGTCTCCTAATCTTATTAGGAATAAATGAGAGTACTAAATATTAAATTAATTACTAAACTCCTTTAGAAATTAAAATAATAATAATTATAATAATATTAATAAGACTCCTCTTATTAATTTATATTTAATATTTTAAAAATATTAAATAATAAACATTAAGCTATTTAATTTATTCTATCACCATAGATTAAATTAATTACACTTAATACATTATTACGATTATGCCATTACCTTCTTAAATAATTATTCTTCCTTTTATGGTGTGACCCTTTAGGTTCTCCATATTAAACCGGTTGTGAATAAATTAATTAAAATAATTTTAATCTTATTTAAATAAATAAATTAAACTAATAATTTATTTAAATAAATAATATTTATTCTACAATAGGGATAAGCCTCCCTAGCGATCAATGACTTTTCAAATAATATAGATTTCAACATTAATCATAAAAGAACCTGTGAGTAAATAGTCACCGTATAATTCAATCCTTCCATCATATAATGTCCCAATTAAATATAAGACATGGATTTACTGTCAAGTCTTATTTTATTTAATCATATGTATTTCGATTAGAAAATGCACAACACCAAAAATGCAAATTAGAAACTCCTTTCTAATTTCATTCTACCTTGGCCAAGGATTCTTGGGTTGTCATTTAACGAATCACATAGGACATATCTCCTCTTTTACTAGAGGTGGTAGATTCTTTATTGATCATTCATTATCTCCATATGTAACTCATTATACCCAAGCATACCCTATATATGCCTTAAAAGGTCTGAAGGAATAAGTCAAAGTATAATTTGTTACATATAAGATACTATGATGATCTCAAGTCCAAGGATCACTTGTACTACTATCACATTAGGAATTTCTATTGACAGGCGAGTAAAACTCTATTAGGTATTCCATAGCGAATCACGTTCAGTGAACTTATTCTCCAATAAGCACCTACATACTTGCTTTAGTGTCTCCACACAAATGATCATGAGATCAATCATCCTCATCCAATGAGCAAGCAACATATGTACCAATCTATCCGGATTTACTAATCCCCTTTTTAGTAATCCCACGATTGGGAACTATTTTAGTTTTAAAACTTTCTAAGAATTTAGATCTCATTAGCATAATCATCATCATGATTCTAAAAGCATTGCTTAAAACTATGGGTTATTTACATATTATAAAAACATCAACATGTAGCTAATTAAATGCCTTTAATAAATGAATATTTTATTAATAAGTAAATAAGATTGTTTATAAAGTACGTGCTTTATCATCATACATGATTGGCTTGTATGCACACTACTATCAGTCCTTCCCATAGAAGTAGAGTTGGAGTCCTTGCGAGTGTTAATCGACGCTCAGATGGACGAAGGTCAGTGGTTACAAGACCAGTACCACCAACTGTCCCTGATAGATGAAAAGAGGGCTACAATCATTTTGCACGGATAGTTATATCAGCAAAGGATTGCTCGATCCTACAACAAGAAGGTCCAAATACGTTAATTCAAACAAAGTGACTTGGTGATAAAGAAAGTTTTGGCCAATCAAGATGAAGCTAAATGCAAGTTCGCCCCTAATTGGGAAGGCCCTTTCATTGTCAAGGAGGTGTTAATGGGAGGAGCTATCAGACTACAAGAGATGGACGGGATCGAATTTTCCCAACTCATCAATTCGGACACCGTGCAAAGGTACTATGTCTGAAGAACATGCATGCCTGCATCCGGGGTCCTACAAATCAAATCAGGTTCGGTTTTCATTAGAAGCTGGAACTACGAATGATCTGATCTCCCTACACCCGAGAGTACGTAGGCAGCCATTTCTGGTGCGGTCAAACCAAATAAAAATTCAAAAACTCATCAAACCAAACTCAAAAAGAGACACTTCTCAAACCTCTCACAAAAATTGAACTACGAATGACCTGATCTCCCTCAACATGGGAGTGCGTTGGCAACCATTTACGGTGCAGACCTTCAAGAAAAACAAAAACCAGTCCCAAGACACCAACACCATATAAAAGCTAAGTCCTATCAAGCTACCCTGATCAATAGACCGATCTGAGATACTCTCTGACATCTCAACTGTCAGTCCATCAAGGAGAAGATCAAGATACATCAACAACAGCGAGTCATGAAAGAAGTGGTAATCACTCAGCAATGATAATACATATCCAAACAAGGAAGTGAATCAAAATATGTTTTCCCTAATATATAACATTGTTTAATATATACATAGTGTCCTGTACGTGACAAAAATGGCTGATCTAGTATGTGTAGGAAAAATAAAGCTAGTCTATTGACCGAGGGATAAGCGGGCCAGCAATGCCAATATGGCATCTCTTTCTGAAGATGAAGGAGCAGCTGCAAGTGCAATACCCTCAACCTCCATATGACTCAAAATATCCACAGTCATCTGCAGTGTGGCACTGTGGTCATCAATATAGGCACTCATCTCGGTAACCAGACCATGAGTATAAGACCGAAGAGCAATACTGTCGGTAATGTGGAAATCTCGGGCAACTATAGCATCATCCCTCTCCACAAAAGCTGCATCCCTAGCAATCAAAGTCTCCTCGATCTCCACAAAAGCTACTTCTCTGGCAGATCGGATCTCCTCTCGCTCAATCAATTCTGCATCCTGGGCGGCTCGAGTCGCATCTCTCTCTACCAAAGCTATATCTCTGCCAGACAAGGGGGTTAACATCAGTGCTCTAGCTTGATCCCTTTCAAAGGTCATCCTAGCTAGTGAGTCCTCCAGAACCGGATCTGTCCCTGCAGAAATGATCGACGGATCACTAACTAGTGCTGCTGTCAGACCCATGAACAACTCATCCTCGGTCGGAGACTCAGGATCCTCTATAGGCTCCTCCTCATCTGAGTCCACAAGCGGAGCTGTGTAGACGACTGTCGCGGATGCTATATCTACCTTCAACCATGCCGAGTACTCTGGAGAACGGTCCAGATGGCTACTGGAGAAATCAGCCCGCTCTCTATGAGTCCAACACTTATATACTCTGATCAAATCAAGAGATGACATAGACGAAGCTGACATCCTCTGATCAACAGCCTCCTCGAATTGATGCAGGCTCTGAAACTGATCAAACTGGCCTATAACAGCCAGAGGATGATAAGTAGTCACTCCTATCAATCCCACTAGGGACAAATAGTCCATGCCAGATACATGAGTGATGAAGCTATATGGGGAGACTAGCCCTGCGCATGGCAGAATCGAGAATGGATGCACAATATCAGCCAGAAATGCTGACCATGTCTCTGCGTCGGTGCACTCCACCGGCTGAAAAGAGTATGACATAGCTATATCATGGGAGAAACAATACCCCTAATGCCTAAAAAAAATCCAATCAATCGAATATTGGACATGAGCCATATATACAACAAGATCAAACTGCCTCTGAAAAACCCCTCCGGGTGGGTACTGCAGTAGGTGGCTGACCTCAGCGTCTAGGCCAATATCATCGGTACGATGGTGCTACCCTGCCTAAGGGCCCGAACCACAACTATCAATCCCACATCCAAATGGTTCAAGCGTAGAGGCATATAGATATAGGATACGATGCACATTAGTAAAACTTCTATCCTGGCCAAATGCCACGCCTCTGTCGATACAATAAAATCCCCGGCATGTCGATCGTAACTGTCGAGCTCACCTAAGTGATCAATCAAAAAGTCGATGGAGATCACACGTTCAGAGATGATCTTATCCATAACTACGCTTTGGCCAAGACCTGACATCCGTATAAATGGTCTCCTCATATCACTGATTGCTGTACGAGCATATGGTAACTCTAAAGCTAAGCCAGTAAACCACTGGTACTCCTCAAGGGTCGGAGTCAAGTCATGATGCCCAAAGTGAAAGACCTGTCTATCGGGTATCCAGTAAGATAAGATGCTATCTATAAACCCGTATGGCACCTGAAAATCTACTTGGGCCAATGAATGCCCCAACATCTGATCCACTATCCCTCTAGTCGTGAAGGGCAGGCTCTCGTACCACGATCTCAATGACGATGCCACCTCAGATGGTGGTAAATGCTCAATACGGCTAACGGTAGAGGACGACATTTGTATCACCGTATCACAAGACCATCCAGGGGTCAAATCTAAACTCATCTGTCTAAAATACATACACATGACATAATACATGCATAATGACAATGATAAATATGATGTAATAGATAGGAAATATCATGCATATCTACAATGAACTATCTACTGCAAGCATCATCCATGTTTGATAATACAATACAAAATAAAAAATACAAGAATATGGGGCACCACCAACTACTAATAGTAGTCTATCAAAATGGGGCACAGCTGCCCAAATAGCCAAAAAAGTGGTCGACCAAAAGATATAGCTACAATAGCTATCCAAAAAGATCCAAAATATCTACTCTCAGGTAGTTAACCTGCTCCATCTCCTTCGTGGACACAAAGTCGCGGTCATCAGGCATATCTGGGCGGTACAAGGGAGGATCTGCACCTACAAAACTACTGGAAAATGGACCTAAAGAGGGGCTCGCTCTTGAGCTGGAAGGGTCAAAAGAAGATGCCGCTGACGGATCTCTGCCAAGATGCCTGATAAACAAGTGAGCTCTCTCCAACTGCTGGGTCAATCCTGTGATCTGGTCCTAATGAGTCGGTTCCCTGAGGCAAGCTATCCAGTCTGTCATCATAACAGACCCAGGCACCATGTCTGCCATAAATTGGGTAGCCCGAGTCTGAGATCCAATGGTGCGAAGACTCCAGCAGCTTCTAAATGCCTCCTAGCTGTAAGGGCCCTCCGATAAGGCAAAGCCGTCTACGCCCTCCATAGGGATATCTGTCAGTGGCTTGATCAATGGCCAATGATGCCAAGCAGGAGGAACAATGGGAATACTGATCTACCCTATAATACTCCTTATAGCACGCTCTCCTAGATAGAGCTCCCAGCCTCCCTCTAGCAACAACGGGACTCTAGGGGTCGATAATGCAAATTCTCGACCAGTGGGGAAGCCTCCCTCAAATCCAACAGTTAAAAACTCAGAGGTATATGAAATCCATGTGATAGCTCTGGCTGTCAAAAGCTTCAACTGCAAGCGAGAATGAGTATAGCCCTCAGCAACAGAGACCTCCGTCAAAGTGGAGTGATGCCAACACCATCCCCAAAGATAGGTCTCCAGACCTAAAGTAGTGGCGGGCCGTAGGCAAGGAAGCCTCTCATACTCCCAGAATTGGCCATATAAATATCAAAAGTCCTCAGTGACCAAGACTAACAAATGTAAATCCAGAAATTAAAAAGGCAAGAAAGATGTACTCACCAGCAGAAATGGGTAAAATCCTAACCAAGCCTCCGTCAAACCCTCCGAAAGCATGCGCATGGCCCGGGGAAAATAGTCAAAGGTGTAGGAACCCCAATCAAAGTCACTGAGGCGCTCTACATATCGGGTAGCACTGACCAGGGCAAAGGACACAGTCGATGAGTTATCCGCCAAAAAATAACCCCTGATGATCACCAGAAATAATCGCCTTAAGATGCGATCTCTAACCCTCTAATCATCAAACAAAGGCTCAAGTAAAGCTCCACTCTGGGCATATACACTCAAGGGACCAGATTAGACCGTTCGACCCTTGATCTTAGTCACATGAACTCCCAGCAGGAACCAAACGGTAGTAGGTGTGATGTCAGCCACGATAGGCACTAGCTCACCCTCAAACTTGATGCCGGTGATGAACCTCCAATCCATAGGTGTCATCATCACCTCACAGTCCAACAAATGAAGGGACTAAGTCTGGTGGAACTAGCGCTCAGACAAAGCCCTCATATACCCCTAGGGGAAACGGCGGGAAAGAATAGAAAAGAAGTCCTGAAAGCCCCAGCCATCAACGATATCCTTGTAGTCCTGATGCAAAGTATGGTACAGGGAGTGCACGTTGAACTAGTTCCCTCGAGGATGTGTAAAGCCTGGAACCTGCATCAAAAAACTAACCCATATCAAAAACCTATGCCCCGAGAATGGTAAAAGAAAGAAAGAGATTCTAGAGAGAAGAAAACTTCAAGACATCTCATTGGCGTGAAGAAATCTCGATGGATGACGACCCAAGTCTCCCAGCAACTCCTGGGTCGGCACAACAATGCCCGAAATCTCTGTATGTGGGGCCTGAGCAGGGGCAGGAGTAGCAAAATGAGCTGCTCATCATTAATATCAATCGGCTGCTCGTCCTAGGCTGGACGAATCACCAACTAAGCTAATCTGCAAGGTGGTCAAGCTGGACGTGGCTGAGGAACATCAGAAGCTTTCCTCGATCTAACGCCTAAAACTACCCTGCTAGCACTGTTAGGTCTATCTCGGTCCATCACATGGACAAAGTCTCTAAATCACCTTAGAAAAGGTGTGATAAGCCTAAAACCTGTGGCTTATTAATTTAAATTAGTACTTTATGCATTTCTGAATCCGAAAACATGCATGGGCCAGTCAAAAATCCACAGTAGAGTCAAAACTACATTTTTATTAAATGCTCGGGCTTTTAAAAAAATTTCGCCAGAGTCTCCTTTGTAAAATGGATTGTCCGCATGCACACAGGCATGTCTAGGTGGCCATTCAGTAGCACACCTTCCCAAAAATAGAAATAGTTCATATTTATAAATAAAATCAAAAGTAAACCTCACATGGTATCCAAATTACCATGGACATTTTAGTTGAAAATCCAGGCTCACTAGGCCTCAAAAAGGATGAGTAAACTAATCAAAAAGAGCAAAATATGACTGTCTCAAAATATAAATTTTTTTACATCAACACGTGTATTACAGTAAAATATGCATACATATGAAGTCAAAATTTTTTAGCAGGTCATATAGGCATACATTTTTCATACATCGCATCTAAAAGCACCCTACGTGGTTTACATGCTTTTAACAGTCAAAACTTGCGAAAAGATGACGTAAAACGTTACCTGCGATGTGCTGAACGCGTGGGAACTAATAGGATATGAAAAAGGCAGCCCGAACTCGGTAGATATGAAAAAAAAGATCGAATCCTGTTTGAAACTCGAAATGAAACTGATTTCAAATGAATTCCCGCAGCAAATATAAAGCCATAGGTAGAAGCGGGCCCACCTGCAGCTACAGCACCTCTACCTGCAGCTCCCCAGGGTGGGTCTCACTCCCTCCGACTAGGTTTGGTTTGAGTTGAAATGGAGTTCATATGATCTGCCAAGTTAAATCTGAAGAAAAATCGCTACGCAATTTTGCGGTTTGTCCTGAAATCCTACGTTTAAGCAGCGTAATCTTGACAGAAAGGGAAACACTCTGAAAACACTTGGTATTCATCCTGAAGCAATGTTCGAGGATGAATGATGAAGAATACGGAAAAACTGCCAAAAAACTACGCAAAACTGCCGAAAACTGCCACTTTCGAAGCGTCGGGTACAGACCGGTGACAGCTAGCCGTTGGCACAACCCCAGCGAAGCGTCGGGTACTGACCGATGACAGTTCAACCATTGGCACAATCCCAGTGAAGTGTTGGGTACAGACCGATGACAGTTCAGCTGTTGGCACAACCCAAATGAAGCGTCGGGTACAGACCGATGATAGTTCTGCCGTTGGCACAAGCCCAGCGAAATGTCGGGTACAGATCGGTGACATTTTTGCTGTTGGCTCAACCCCAGTGAAGCGTCGGGTACAGACCAATGAGAGTTCAGCCGTTGGCACAACCTCAGCGAAGTGTCGGGTACAGACCAGTGACAGTTCAGCCGTTAGATCAACCCCAGCAAAGCGTCGGGTACAGACCGTTGACAGTTCAGCCGTTGGCACAACCCCAGTGAAGCGTCGGGTACTGACCAATGATAGTTCAGCTGTTGGCTCAACCCCAATAAAGTATCGGGGATAGACCGGTGACAGTTCAGCCGTTGGCTCAACCCCAGAGAAGCGTCAGGTACTGACCGATGATAGCTCAGCCGTTGGCACAACCCCAGCGAAGCGTCGGGTACTGAATGATGACAGTTCAATCGTTGGCATAACTCCAACAAAGCGTCGGGTACTGATCGATGACAGTTCAGCCGTTGGCACAACCCTAGTGAAGCGTCTTGTACTGACCGATGACAGTTCAGCCAGTTGGCTCAATCCCAGCGAAGCGTCAGGTACTGACCGATGACAGTTCAGCCGTTGGCACAACCCCAGCGAAGCGTCAAGTACTGACCAATGACAGTTCAGCTATTGGCACAACCACATCTAAGCGTCGGGTACTGACCGATGACAAGTTCAGCCATTGGCTCAACCCCACCGAAGCTTCGGGTACTGACTGATGACAGTCAGCCGTTGGCAGAACCCCAGCGAAGTGTCAGGTACTGACCGATGATAGTTAAGCTGTTGGCACAACCTGATAGTAGTGTGCATACTAGCCAATCATATATGATGATAAAGCACATACTTTGTAAACAATCTTATTTATTTATTAATAAAATATTCATTTATTAAAGGCATTTAATTATCTACATGGTGCTGTTTTTATAATATGTAAATAACCCGTAGTTTTAAGCAATGCTTTTAGAATCATGATGATGATCATGCTAATGAGATCAAAATTCTTAGAAAGCTCTAAAACTAAAATAGTTCTCAATTGTGGGATTACTAAAAAGGGGATTAGTAAATCCGGATAGATTGGTACATATGTTGCTTGCTCATTGGATGAGGATAATTGATCTCATGATCATTTGTGTGGAGACACTAAAGCAAGTATGTAGGTGTTTATTAGAGAATAAGTTCACTGAACTTGACTCGCTATGGAATACCTAATGGAGTTTTACTCGCCTGTCAATAAGAATTCCTAATGTGATAGTAGTACAAGTGATCCTTGGACTTGAGATCATCATAGTATCTTGTATGTAACAAATTATACTTTGACTTATTCCTTAAGGCCTTTTAAGGCATATATAGGGTATGCTTGGGTATAATGAGTTACATATAGAGATAATGTATGATCAATAAAGAATCTATCACCTCTAGTAAAAGAGGAGATATGTCCTATGTGATTCGTTAAATGACAACCCAGGAATCCTTGGCCAAGGTGGAATGAAACTAGAAAGGAGTTTCTAATTTGTATTATTTGGAGTTGTGCATTTTTTAATCGAAATACATATAATTGAATAAAATAAGACTTGACAGTAAATCCATGTCTTATATTTAATTGGGACATTGTATGGTGGGAGGATTGAATTGTACGGTAACTATTTACTCACAAGTTCTTTTATGATTAATGTTGAAATCTATATTATTTGGAAAGTCGTTGATCGCTAGGGAGACTTATCCCTATTATAGAATAAATATTATTTATTTAAATAGATTATTAGTTTAATTTATTTATTTAAATAAGATTAGAATTGTTCTAATTGATTTATTCACAACCGGTTTAATATGGAGAACCTAAAGGGTCACACCATAAACGGAAGAATAATTATTTAAGAAGGTAATGGCATAATCGTAATAATGCATTAAGTGTAATTAATTTAATCTATGGTGATATAATAAATTAAATAGCTTAATATTTATTATTTAATATTTTGAAAATATTAAATATAAATTAATAAGAGGAGTCTTATTAATATTATTACAATTATTATTATTTTAATTTCTGAAGGTGTTTAGTAATTACTTTAATATTAGTACTCTCATTTATTCCTAATAAGATTAGGAGACAAATTAATTAAATGAATTTAATTAATTTTTCCCAATGTGGTGGGAAGCCTAAATTAATTAAAGGAGTTTAATTAATTAAATGAAATCCCATGTCTAATAGGACTAGAAGGGTTGACCAATATCTATATAAAAAGAGTCTTATAATAGATATCAGTTGATGAAATTCCAATTATTGGAGAGTACTCCTTTTCTATAGAGGATAAAAAACTAAGCCAACCACCCTCCTTCTTGATAATTCCTCTTCCTTGGTGGATCACCTTTAGAGGCCAAACACTTGGGTGGCTAACGTTGATCAAAGGAAGGAATCTAACCCGAAAATTCAAGGAGATCACGAAGAACAAAGGAGTGGAACTCGTACCTGTGGAAGCTTCGTTCTACAAGGGTATGATTCCATAACTTCTTATTTATCGTTTTTAATTAATAATTTGCATAAAGGATGATCTAGGTAATGATTTTGTAGAAACTTTTTAAACTCTGATATACCATGCTTCCGCTAATTTTTGCAATTTGATTGCATCACAATTTCGTACAAACGCAACACAACCCCAGTGACGTCGGGTATTGACCGATGACAGTTCAGTCGTTACCACAACCCCAGTGAAGCGTCGGGTATTGACCGATGATAGTTCGACTGTTGGCTCAACCCCAGCGAAGCGTCGGGTATTGACCGATGATAGTTTAGCCATTGGCTCAACCCCAGCGAAGCGTCGGGTACTGACCGATGACAGTCCAGCCGTTGGCTAAACCCCAGCAAAGCGTCGGGTACAGACCGTGATAGTTCAGCTGTTGGCTCAACCCCAGCAAAGTGTCAGGTATTGACCTATGACATTTCCGCCGTTGGCTGCGACATCTCAGCTGTTGGCTCAACCCCCAATGAAACATCAGAATGGATCCGGTGACAGAAGCAGTATAATAATCCATCCCCGATGATGGAATCTGTTATACACATCCTCAAAGGGAGCACCGAGAAGACTTGGTGATTTAAAATCCCTGTCGCCAACTACCGGTGTAAATTATCGGCAGGATAAGCATTAGAGACACCCACTGAGGTAAATTTGTAACAAAGATATATCCCTCGTGGAGGGCCTTCAGAAATATACAATGGTATCAACCGAAAGGAAATATGTTGCAACGAAGAATAGCGACGAATGAGGGGAAGCCTTTGGTCTTAAACCAAGAAATTCACCTAGGCTATCATGAGTAACGTCATCCCCAGTAGAAAGTGATAAAAAAAGTTCACGGTAGCCTATTAGTGACATCCCCATCAGAACGAGACAGCATCCTAACTATGATATTCTGTTAGTGGATGTCCTACCAGCAACCGGCTGACAATGCCGCCCCAAGGGTTATCATGAATAACGTTATCCCCAGCAGATACTAACGTAATCAATCAGTGATAACCCTACCCCCTCGATGGTATCTGACATTCATCACATACCATATCATGCATTGCCTCCCCTTTACATTTGCATTTCCCTTTTCTACTAATCTTTATCCTGTCCATTTCATTACATTGCATGAACACGATAAAGAGGGGCATCTGTAGACACTGGTAATTTCGTTTCCCTGTTACTAACACTGTAGGAGGGCAAGATTGCCTTTTCAAATTAACCCCGATCTTAATACCGGGTCATCAGTTTAACCCCGGTCTCAATACCGGGCCATCAATTCAACCCTGGTCTCAATACCGGGTCATCAACTCAACCCCGATCTTAATACCAGGCCTTCAGTTTATCACCAGTCTCAATACCGGGTCATCCGTTCAACCCCGGTCTCAATACCGGGCCATCAATTCAACCCCAGTCTCAATACCGGGACATCAATTCAACCCTGATCTCAATACCGGGCCATCAAATCAACCCCAGTATCAATACCGGACCATCAACTCAGCACCAGTCTCAACCCAAGAGGTACCGGTCAGCCCCGGTCTTAACCCGGAAGGTACAGGTCAACCCCGATCTCAACCCGAGAAGTATAGGTCGTCCCCGATCTCAACCCGAGAAGTACAGGTCAGCCCCGGTCTCAACCCGGGAAGTATAGGTCAGCCTCGGTCTCAACTCGAGAAGTATAGGTCAGCCCCGGTCTCAACTCAGGAGGTATAGGTCAGCCCCGGTCTTAACCTGGGAGGTACAGGTCAGCCCCGGTACTAACCCGGGAAGTACAGGTCAGCCCCTGGTCTCAACCTGGGAAGTATAGGTCAGCCCCGGTCTCAAGCCCGGGAAGTATAGGTCAGCCCTGGTCTTAACTCAGGAAGTACAGGTCAGCCCCGATCTCAACCTGGGAGGTACAGGTCAGCCCCGGTCTCAACCCGGGAAGTACAGGTCAACCTCGGTCTCAACCCGGTAGGTGCAGGTCAGCCTCGGTCTCAACCTGGGAAGTTAGGTCAACTTCGAAAATGATCCTAAAGCATCACATCATCTCAAGAGGAAAACATGGAGGGACCAAGTAAGCCTCAGAGATAACACTGAGGACAAACAGACTCGAATGGGATCCAAACCTTGGAAACAACCCCAGGAAGTCAACCGAAGGCCATGCTTACAGTAAGGGCAACCCCGGGAGGGGCAAAATGATCATTTTACCAAATCTAAGTTGATTTGGTCAAACTCAAGCTGAATTGATGCCACCAAGGTCAGAACGAACCATAATGATGATCCCGAGTGCAAATAGCGCAAGACAGCTCAATGTACAAACTGCGGAGAATCGAAGACCTGGTTATGAACTCGTCTTTTTGGACCCAGAAAACGTTTCATCCCATGTCATTTCTACACTCTCGACGAGGGCTTTTCGAAAAGGTATCGCACGCCTCAAACGGACGCTCCGATCAAAAGTTAGAAAGTTTCAAATCAGACCTCGCGTTGCTCGTAGTGCACGTACTTTGAGATGACAAAATGCACCACATGGGCCCCACCACAAGGAGCTTCACCTCTACCTACAGTAGCATCAGGTAGAGTGGAGGCCCCCTGGTCTATATATAGAGGTGCACCCCCCTCTCATTTAAGTAATTCAGAAACGCTCTGAACCCATACCCGTTTGGTTTTTTGTCAATTTTCTTGTCTTTCAAATCCAAATTTTTTTCACTCAAACACGTAGATATACCCACATACTACCACATATCAGAAAATAACCGGTGGATTCGGACGTTTAAAGCCTACGATTTGGCAAAAAGCCTGTATAGCAGTCCATTATGAGTATTTTTACGATTACAAAGTTATTATTACTTCTTCACAGTTTTATACACTTGCATACCAAGTTTTGTTTTCTAAATATACCCGGAACTCAGTTCCGTGGCCGTTTTTGTTATCTTTTGGTACATTTTGTACATAAATGCATTTTCTGGCATTTCCACAACTCGGATTGACGATCCGTCGCTTCCAACAGCTTTTAAATACTAATATCTACGTTTTGAGCAACTTCGCTGGACTGGGTTATCTTCCCAGTCCGGGTTTGGCTTTTTTTATATATATTTAACTGTATATATACTAACTTTTTAATTTTGTCAAGCCCAGATGTCAAATCTGCGGTAGTTTACTGCTTTTATATATAAATATGCATATATAAGCAGCCTTCACCACACTGGGTTATCTTTTCAGTCTTGGTTGACTACTTTTCTGTCTATATATATATTTACATTCCAGCTCCGCCTGGAACATTCTTTGGCCTTTTTACTACTTTTATATATATTTATGCATATATAAGCAACCTTCACCATACTGGGTTATCTTCCCAGTCTTGGTTGATTACTTTTCCGGATATTTATATTTTTAGTTTGGCCTGGATCATTATGTGGCCTCTTTACAATTTTTACACCATTCACCACACTGGGTTATCTTTCCAGTCTTGGTTGACTACTTTTCTGTACATTTACATTCCATTCCGACCACAAGCGTGAAAACCCATCGCCCTTTTTACTTTTTTTCTATATATATATATATATATATATATATATATATATATTTCAATTCTGTCTAGCCTGGATCATTCTGTGGCTTTTATACAGCTTTTATAAATATATATATATATATATATATATATATATATATATATATATCAATTCAGTTCGGGCACCGATGTGAAAATCCATCGCCCTTTACAGCTTTCGTATATATAATTGTATATATATTGCTTTACTTATTTTTATTAAATTGTTGCTTTAAATATTCATTTGATATGAATCGACACTGATATTTTTGCGGGTGAACTAGATTTCTTTAAATCTCGCCAACTCTAGCATTCAAACGGTTCAAAATAGGTACAGACAGAACCGGGAAGCTAGAATGGCTGAGATTTATTTAAATCTAGCATCTTTCTAGATTCAGTTATTAAATAAACCTAGCGATCCTTAGATCGCTATCTAGTGGGAACGAGACGCTTCGGCCATGTGCGAGCTAGGATTTACTGATGAATCCTTGGTTTTGGCGATATTGGGATATATTTCTGTACAAATTTGAGCTGTGCAGGTTTATTGGCCTCCCTATATGAGCCTAGGAATCGTGGGATTCATGATCAAACTGATCAGAATCTGATTCCCACATTGGACAAACTCCACTTTACAAATGTACTCTGCCAGTTTTTCTGTAAAAATGTACATACAAAAGACCTTAAAACACTTATCCAGATTTAAGGTCTCAACATAGTAAAAATATAATTTGTCGTGTCAAAGTCCCTCCGATGGCTATCATGCCCATGAGGAGACCGACACTTGAATATATTGTGGTCGAGGATGCTTCGTAGCCCGACAATCACCATTCAAATTGAGCCTTAAGGCTGAAAAGATAAAATTGAAGTATCAATATGCTTTAATTCCTATGTTAGCGTAAGAGTTTGATAACCTTCTTTCAAAACATCACTTAAATAATCTTATTGAAAAAAGAAGCATTTGCAAATCAAATCAAATAATTTTGCAAATCAAATCAAAAACTTTTTGCAAATCAAATCAAACCCTTCGTATATAGGTTCAACGATGCATAAACATACTTCTAATCAAGCATAGGCCTAATTTTCTTCCAGCATTTATACACACATTGTAGATTAAAAAGGGAAATATTGAAAAGATGCGGTACCGTATTTACACGGGAGTTGTGGGGTGCCTAACACCTTCCCTACACTTAACCAAGCCCCAAAACTCAAACTTTATTTTCAAAGATCAAGTTTCGACAGTGTCCAGCAATTGGGCCTCTTTCAAGCAAAACTCGGTTGAGTTGGTACAATCATTTCAAATTTACCAACTGGCGAATCTATAAAACGTTCAAATCATCGACATGATACATGTTGACCTTTTCCTAAAAAATCCTTCAAACCCTTTTTTTCATAATAAAAAGAGTAAGGATAGAGATAACTTAGGAAGAGAGAAAGATCCGGGTTAGTGACCCGACCTTCGGATTTTTTCCCGACGTCGACAATAGCCATCTCTCGATATACCATGTCCATATCACATACAAATGATAGAATGAATGTGAACACCCAAATTAAATAAACCACTATATTTCTATGTGACTTAACATTATTAAGGGTTTTAGCACAAGTTCTCAAATGACTACGAGTGGTGCTTCGGTATATGTCTATCCTAAGCACGAATTATGGACTCTAACACCATGTAGAATCATAAACACAAGCTAATATGGTCAAATATGAACTCATAATTCATTTCTTAATTTCATATGAGTTAACCCGGTAGTTGGTGATTAAATAATTAGGTAAACAAAGCAAACCACATTAGACAATCCATATATAATCAATTAAAACTCAACAAGGAAGTATAGCAATCTGAATTAAGCACTAAGATCCATTAAAACCCCAAAATAGAATTTAGTTCATAAGTGAATCAATATCCATCATCCAAACTTGTTCATACATTTGAAAACCAAAGATGAAAATAAAGAGAAACAAAGGAATGAGGGATGTAAATCTGAGTCCTCTTCTTTAAATCTAAATCTTCAATGTAGAGAAAATCCTTCAAAACATCCAAATCTAACCCTAATCTATGTAAATTTATTAAGGAAACAAGAGAGAAAGCCAAAATGTAGAAAAGGAGGCTACACTCTCTCTGTGTTTCTCAAAAATCCTAAAATTGTAATAATAACGTTCAATGATAAAGTCTCAACCTCCAAATACACCTTTATAGAGAAAAACATTCAATTCAGAACTTTTAATGAAAAGTCAACTCTGGTCAAACCAGTCAGACGCGGCTGTGCTGCCCCTCAGTACAAATGGGGCGCGGGTGCGTTGCCTGCCAGTAAGATCTTCTATTGGCGCAGGCGCGCTGCTTTTGTACTCTATCAGGGCACGACCGCGCTGCACTAAATTTCTGCAGACTGCTGCTGCTGCTTTGTTGACTCTCTGCTGCTGCTGCTTCTTTCCTGCTATCTTTTCACATTATCTCCTGCCTTTATCACCTTCACTCCATCACAAGCCATATGCACCTACATGATCCAGCTTCATGTTCATTCCACCCACGATGCCACTAAGCTAGTTTCAATTATGCAATCTACAAAACAAAGATACAAAGCAACTAAAACATGTGAGATTAAGCCTCAGTTATGGTAAGTTAATAGTCAATAAGTAGGTATAAAACCAACTTATCATTTATTATTTAATATTTTAGAAATATTAAATTAATAAGAGGAGTCTTGTTGTTATTATTATTATTATATTTAATTCCTAAAGGATTTTGGGAATTACTTAAAAATATACTCTATTTCCCATATATTCCTAATAAGATTAGGAGGCTAATTAATTAAAAGAGTTTAATTATTTCCTATTGGATTGGGAAACCTAATTAATAAAAAGATTTAATTAATTAATATGAAACTTTATACCTAAATGATTTAGGAGGGTTGCCTACATCTATAATAAGAAAGTCTTATTATAGAACAAGTAGAGACTTTACACTATTCCAATAGTTGGGAGAGTATACAAATTCTATAGAGATAGAATTAGGGTTTAGCGAAACACCCACCTTCTTGAATATCTCATCTTCCTTGGTGGATCACTTCTAGAGGCCAAATGCTTGGGTGGCTAACGTTGATCAAAGGAAAGAATCAATCCCGGAGAACTTAAGGAGACACGAAGGATTTGGAGTTAAACTCATACCTGTGGAAGCATAGTTCTACAAGGGTATGATTCTATAAATTCTTCTTTTTCGTTTAATTAATAATTGTGCATAAAGGATGATCCGGGTATAAGGTTTGTAAAATTTTAAAATCCGTTTTTACCATGCTTTCGCTACTTTGATTGTTAAAAACCTAACAGTGGTATTAGAGCCAAACCTTTATGCGAGTTATTAATTGTTTTGATTCCATATATATATATGGGTATGTAGGTTGGAATAATTTAATGGGTAACTAAAACAGATTATTAATTAAACGAAACCTTATAGCTGGATCATCTTTTACGCACAATTATTAATTAAACGAAATAAAAAAAATTATAGAATCATACCTTTGTAGAACTAAGCTTCCACAGGTACAAGTTCAACTCTAAATCCTTTGTGATCTCCTTGAGTTCTCCGGGATTGATTCCTTCCTTTGATCGACGTTAGCCACCCAAGCGTTTGACCTCTAGAGGTGATTCACCAAGGAAGAAGAGATACTCAAGAAGGTCGGTGTTTGGCTAAACCCTAAGTCTATCTCTATAGAATTTGTATACTCTCCCAACTATTAGAATAGTGTGTTTTCTAACTGTAGACACTCGAAATTTTCTTCAGTCCCGTAGCAGACACACGAATTTTGCATTTCTGTTACTAACCCTACAAGAGGGTGAAACCGTCTTTTCAAGCCAGTTCAACCCCGGTCTCAACCCGGGAGGTACAAGTCAACCCCAGTCTCAATACTGGGATGCCAGCTCAACCCCGGTCTCAAACCGGGAGGTACAGATTAACCCCGGTCTTAACCCGGGAAGTACAGGTTAACCCCGGTCTCAACCCGGGAGGTACAGGTCAACCCCGATTTCAATACCGGGATGTCAGGTCAACCCCGGTCTCAACCCGGGAGGTATAGATCAACGCCGGTCTCAACTCGGGAAGTACAGGTGTGACATCCCATATTTTTAGAATTTTTTAAATGAGAATTTAATAAATAAAATTCTTATTATATGATGTTTTGAGTTTGAGTATGTGAATACGTGTCATATATGGTGAAATATGTGAATTTATGTGAAGATAATTTGAATGTTAATTTTAATATTTATTGGAGTAAATAAATATTCTAATTGAATTATTTATGAAGTTAAATAAATAATTATGTGATTATTATGGAGTAATATAATTAAGTGTAGTATATTAATTAAATGAATATTTAGTATTTAATTTAATTGATATAATGATTTTATGTTATAGTTCTAATTTAATTGAGATAATTAAATTAGATGAGTAATGTGATGAGTGTTACATGTAATTATAATTAGTAATTAATTATAATTATGTGACAATTTTATGTGCTTAATTGATGTTAGACTTTTAATTAATTAAATTAGAATGTTAGGATTTAATTGATTAAAGTATAACAATAACAAGATGTGTTAAAGGATTTATTAAAAGAATAAAAAGAGTTTTTAAAACCGTTTTCCCAAACAAGGCCCTTGCATTATTTTAAATCCGTATTGCCAAACGGGGCTATAACTATTAAAACCTGTTTTTAAAATAACTTGTTTTGCCAAACAAGCTTTAATGCTTTTAAAATTCAAATTTGTAACTTATATATTAATTGTAATTATTATAGTTAATAAGGATTCTTATGTTTATATTTATGATTGTATTATATGTATATTACAATAAACGTTAGATTAAAACAAGAGTTAGAGAAAATAGTCAGTGTTAGAAACAAAAAGAAATACAGAGAAAAGATAAAGAGAAAAGAAGGAAGAAGAAGAGAGAAGAAGAAGAGGAAAGGAGGAAGGCCTTGAGAGAGTCATTGTTAAATCTCACCATCTTCTTCCTCACTAAGCATTAAGGGTATGATTTGCACCCTTGTATTTTTAAAGAGTTTGTTTTATATTTTTCATTGTTAGTTCTATGTTAATTGAACTTCTATAAAAATTAGGTATATACATGATTATA
Source organism: Panax stipuleanatus (assembly GCA_020205555.1). Taxonomy (NCBI): domain Eukaryota; kingdom Viridiplantae; phylum Streptophyta; class Magnoliopsida; order Apiales; family Araliaceae; genus Panax; species Panax stipuleanatus. The sequence goes on along the minus strand of CM035124.1, from coordinate 139,485,368 downwards.
TAAACATACCGTGTTCATCAGTTTTTATGAATGAATTGCTAGATGTTGTAATCCCTTACATATATACTATAAACGATTTTTTAGAAATTAAAGTATTGTAAAAACAAGTTTCTAATGGAGAATTTGTGTTCTTATGGGTTTATGTGTTTTGGTTGAATTTTAGAATGAAAATTGATGATGTATCATGATAGTACTCGAAAAAACAAAAATAACCCAAGTTGAACGAGTCAAAACGGATGTAAAACGAATTCGTAGTGATTGAATTCGCTAAATATATGTAAAACATGAAGAATTAGCATGAACACTGAATTGGAACCCTTAAAAGGAATTGTTAATATTTTTGAAGTGTTATAATTATCATGCAGATGTGTAGTTCTATGAATTACGAATCCATAGAGTCGAAAACGGACTCAATTGGATGTGTATAGCTTGATTTATGATGATTGGAAGGAGGAAAGGGTTAGAAAATTCGCCAGAACAACATACTGGAGGAAAAAGTCGCGTAACACGCTGCCAGGGGCTCAGCTGCGCAGCCCCCAAGGCTGGTTGGGGCGCAGCTGTGCCGGGAGGAAAAGTTAGTCTGGGACTGTTTTGACCTCCTGTGGTAAAATAGCCATAACGTTTTCATACGGACTCGGATTGAGGTGATTCAAGATGATCCAGAACGAGCACGAGTATACCTACAACTTTTGTTCTTTAAGTTTTTCAATTTGAGATTGTTCGCTAGGGTTAAAATGGTCATATTTGGGACTAATGTGTTTTTGGAGGCAATCGGGGGGCGTCGGGCATGCACGTATGCACATGTAATGCTCCCGACCATGTAAAATGATGTTCTAACTTCCATAACATGACTATTAGGTATTATAATGATACTTAGCATTAACCCTTGAGTATTAGACAATTCAGTTGGGCGTGCTAAGCGTGCGCAAATGCGTGTCATTTGGTCGTTCGAATAGGCAAGTTTGGCATACGGACGTGCAAGCGTTTCAACGCCACAACGAGTGTGTATGACCTTGTTTAATATTATGTTTTAATAAGAATGAAACATTATAGAGTAATGTAACCCAATCTAGGAGCATGCAAAGCACATGCAAAAGAGGCGAGTTAGGCGTGTGACGTATAAACGTCGAAACGCCGTGTAATGTGGTAATACACTTAAATAGTGTTTCGATTCTAATGAAATGAACATTATAAGATATAAAATGGGGTTACTATATAACCAATAATTAGTCCTAGCAAGACTTAAACACTTGAATAAATTTTGAATATTACGAAAAAGAAATATAGTGAAATATAAGTCGATAATTAACACAATCAAGTTGAACATTGTGTATTGATAATAGGAAGGGTTATGAGATGTAGAATAAAGTTTACATTACAACTAATATGCTTTGCTATGTGACTAATAGTTTATGTGAATGATTATATAATTGTGTAGGGCACGTGAAGTGCAGATATCTGTAAGCTGTTAAACTGTTCTTGGTAAATAACGATCAAGGCAAGTCTTTCGGTTCCTGTTTTCTATGTGAACTTGATGATATTATGAACTGTTTTAAATTATATTGCAAAGAGTATGCTATGTTGTATATGTTGCAAGCATGAAATGTTAAAGTCAATTTATGACTACATTGATTGATTTAATAATGTTGATTGAGTAAGGAACTCAATATTTATATTTGTTATGTGATTAAAGCATGTATGCCATGTTACTTTAATGTTGAGCATGTTAATTATGTGCTATGTGATGCATGAAAACTGTTAGATCTTGCTGAGCTGTCGAGCTCACTCTTGCAAATAACCATTTTTGCAGGTCAAAGATGCAAGGTAAAGATACGTGTTAAGTGATTTATAGAGATCAATGTTCAAGAATATTAATTTTGTTAAATTTCAAATTATAGTTGATGTTTTCATTGTAACTTAATTATTAAGTTGTAAGTTGAGCTATCCGACGTATAATGGATATTGCTTAGTGATGTAAGACTTTGTATAGTCCTTTCGTTGTAGCGATTCATGTAATAGAATTGAATCAAATATTTGTAATGTTAAGGTCTCAACTCGGGAAGTACATGTCAACCCCGGTCTCAACCTGGGAGGTACAAATCAACCCCGATTTCAACCTGGGAGGTACAGGTCATCCCCGGTCTCAACCTGGGAGGTACAGATTAACCCCGGTCTCAACCTGGGAGGTACAGGTTAGCCCCGGTCTCAACCCGGGAGGTACAGATCAACCCTAGTTTCAACCTGGGAGGTACAGGTCATCCCCGATCTCAACCCGGGAGGTACAGATCAACCCCGGTCTCAACCCGGGAGGTACAGGTTAGCCCCAGTCTCAACCCAGGAAGTACAGGACAACCCCGGTCTCAACCCAGGAGGTATAGATCAACCTCGGTCTTAACCCGGGAGGTACAGGTCAACCCCGGTCTCAACTCGGGAGGTACAGGTTAACCCCGGTCTCAACCTAGGAAGTACAGGTTAGCCCCGGTCTCAACCCGGGAGGTACAAGGCAGCCCCGGTCTCAACCTGGGAGGTCAGGTCAACTTTGGAAACAATCCTGAAACCTCATAACATCTCCAAAGGAAAACTTGGAAGGATCAAGTCACCCTCAGAGACAACCCTGAGGACCAACAAAATCAACTTGGATCCAAACCTTGGAAATATCCCTCGGAAGTCACCCGAAGGCCATGCTAGCACTTAAGGCAATCCCGGGAGGGGCAAAAATTGTTATTTTTTCCAACTTAAAGATGATTCAATCAAACTCAAGCTGAATTGATGCAACCAAGGTCAGAAAGAACCATAACAATGTTCCCGAGATAAAACAGCGCAAGACAGCTCAACGGAAAAACTACGAGGAATCAAAGACCTGGTTATGAACCAGCCTTTTTGGATTCAGAAAAGATTTACTCACACATCATTGAGACACTCTCGGCGAGGGCTTTTCGGAAAGGTATCACACGCCTCAAACGGACGCTCTAATCAAAAGTTAAAAAGTTTCGAATCTGACCTCGAGTTGCTCGGAGTGCACATACTTCGATGCAACAGGACCTACCATGTGGGCCCCACCACGTGGAGCCGCACCTCTACCTGCGACTGCTACATGTAGAGCTGCTTCTCCTGGGTCTATGTATATAAGGTGACCCCCCCAGCTCATTTGATAATCGAAAACGCTCTGAACCTCTGCCCGTTTGGTTTCTTAGCCCCATTCTTGTACTCCAAACCCAAATTTTATTACTCTAACACGTAGATATACTCACAAACTACCACATATCAAAAATTAACCGATAGAAATGGACGTTTAAAGCCTACGATTTTGTTAAAAGCCCGTGTAGCAGTCCATTGTGAGTATTTTTACGATCAGCAAGTTTATATTACTTCATTGCACTTTTATACACTTGCACGTTAAGTTTCACTTTCTGATTATGCCCGGAACTCTGTTCCGTGGATGTTTTTACTTACTTTTTGTACATTTTCGTACATAAACTCATTTTCTGGCATTTCTACAACTCGAATCGTCGATCCGTACCTTCTAACAACTTATATATATATATCTTCGCTTCTAGCAACTTCGTCGGACTAGGTTATCTTCGCAGTCCGAATTTAGCTTTTTAATATATATATTTAACTGTATATATACTAACTTTTCAATAATTTCAAGCCTGGATGTCAAATCCGTGGCAGTTTACTACTTATATATATATATATATATATATATATATATATAATTTTTTTTTGACTTATTTGGGCCTGAATTTCTACTTTGTGGCCTTTTTATTGCTTTAATATATCTATACTAACTATATATATTAACTTTTTAATATATATATTTAACTGTATATATACTAACTTTTCAATAATTTCAAGCCTGGATGTCAAATCCGTGGCAGTTTACTACTTATATATATATATATAATTTCTTTTGACTTATTTGGGCCTGAATTTCTACTTTGTGGCCTTTTTATTGCTTTAATATATCTATACTAACTATATATACTAACTTTTTACATTCTAGTTTGGCCTAGATTATTCTGTGGCCTTTTTACTGCTTTTATAAAAATGTATATATATATATATATATATATATACACTTATGTTTCTGTCCGGGGAAAGGATAGAATGTCCGTCGCCCTTTACAGTTTATATATATATATATATTTAATTATGTCGAGCCTAGATCATTCTGTGGCTCTTTTACAGTTTTTATATATATATTTCAATTCTGTCAAGCCTGGATCATTCTGTGGCTCTTTTACAGCTTTTATATATATATATATATAATCATACCAGTTTAGGCCTCGGAGTGAAAACCCACCGCCCTTTACCGCTTTTATATATATATATATATATTTCAATTCTGTCCAGCCTGGATTACTCCGTGGCTTTTTACAGCTTTTATAAATATATATATATATATTTACATTTCAGTCCGGGCATCGGAGTGCAAACCCATTGCCCTTTACATTCTTCGTATATATATATATATATATATATATATATATATATATATATATTGCTTTACTCATTACGATTAAATTGCTGCTTTAATATTCATTTGATATTAATCGACACTAACATTTCATCGGGCGAACTAGATTTCTTTAAATCTCGCCAACTCTAGCTTTCAAACGGTTCAAAATAGATCCATATAGAACCGAAAAACTAGAATGGCTAAGATTTACTTAAATCTAGCACTTTTATAGTTTCAGTTATGAAAGCAACCTAACGACCCTTATATCGCTATCTACTGGGAACAAGACGCTTCGGCCATGTGGGAGCCAGGATTTACTGATGAATCCTTGGTTCTGGCGACATCTGGATGTAAATATATATTTCTGTACATATTTAAACTGTGTAGGTTTTATTGGCTTCCCTCTGTGAGCCTAGGAATCGTGGGATTCATGATCAAACTGATCAGAATCTGATTCCCACGTTGGACAAATTACACTTTACAAATGTACCCTGCCATTTTTTTCTATAAAATGTACATCTGAAAGACCTTAAAACGGTTATCCGGGTTTAAGGTCTCAACATAATGAGAATAATGGTTTGTCGTGTCAGTCACTCCGATGGCTGTCATGCCCATGAGAAGACCGACACTTGTATATATTTTGTGGTCAAGGATGCTTCGCAGCCCGACAATCGCCCTTCAAATTGAGCCAAAAGGCTAAAAAGATAAAACTGAAGTATCGATGTGTTTCAATTCCTATGTTAGCGTAAGGGTTTGAAAACCTTCTTTCAAAACATCATTTTAATAATCTTGTCTAAAAAAGAGACTTTTGCAAATCAAATCAAACCCTTCGTATATAGGTTCAATGTAGCATGTCCATGCTTTCAATCAATCAAACATAGGCCCAATATCTTCTAGCATCCACACACACACATTGCACATTTAAAAGGAAAATATTGAAAAGATGTGGTACCATGTTTACACGGGAGTTGTGGGGTGCCTAACATCTTCCCCACACTTAACCAAGCCCATGAACTTAGAACTTTGGTTTCAAAGATCAAGTTTCGACAGTGTCCAGCAATTGGGCCTCCTTTCAAACAAAACTTGGTTGAGTTGGTACAACCTTTCAAATCTACCAACTAGCGACTCTGTAAAAAAATCGTCGACATGATATATGTTGGCCTTTTCCTAAAAAACATTCAAAACCTTTTTCATATAAAAAGAATAAGGGCAGACAAAACTTAGGAAGAGAGAAAGATTCGGGTTTGACCGGACCCGCATTTTTTCCCGACGTCGACAGGTGGTGACTCTGCTGGGGACAGTAGAGGACTTAGGCCACGTTCAAATCTTTTCAAAATTTCCCTTTCATATCTGCGTATGTGTGAAATGCTGCGTCCTTACATTGAATGAATGCGTGAAATGCTGCGTCTTTACATTGAATGAATGTGAATTAATGCTTTCCTGCTTTATTAGTACTTCACACCCATATTAGTGCTTCGCACCAATGTCATCATATGCATACGGTGAGACGCGATGTATGTGAATGAATGTTGTGTGATTCCTCCACCAGGAGGAAAACCCGTCGGTGATAGAGTAATGTCTTCGAGGATGGTTAAGTCTTCGGGGATCATAAAAAAGCACCACTCAGATTCGCTCTAGTTTAAAGATCGGATTAATTTCTCCTCTAGTAGATTGCGTTGATCTGGGACCTTTATTCCAAAAATCCGCTAGATTAGCCTAAGATCGATCAGCCTCTGATTAACCAAATCCGATGGGAAGCTTCTTCATGCCTTCCTCTTTCAATTCAATGCCAAGTTTTCAATTCGAATGTAAATAGCATAATGTAAAAATACATTATGTATTTTGTACATCCTGTCATCAAAACAACTGACCTCTGTGTTACAGGATAGATTAGAAAACCTCAAAAACACATCATGGCATGCATCCTATCCCTTACCTGCCTCAGAAATTGACACATCTACGTTTTGTTGTAGGTGAAAAATTGGTCCTGTCACTAGATCTAAGTCTAAGAAAGCACTAAGTCCATCTCCGAACACGACTTCTAGTACTCAGCCAGAATCCACCCCTGTCTTAGAGAAGAGTTTGAAGGACTGAAGAACCAGATTGTCGAATTGGTCAATTTCCTGAGAGAACAAAGTAAGGCTCTTAAAGGGAAGCAAGCACAGGACTAGGAACACCCGATGGCAGTTAAGATACCGGGAAAAAGGATACTCAAGGTCCTGAGACACAAACCAGGACACAACTAATAAAACCCCTAAAATCACCACCCTCAATAAAGAACAAGGAAGCCAGTGACATTCTGAAGAAAGTGCAACAGATGGAAGAAACCATCCGGTCTATCAAAGGGACTAGGGGCATTTGGCAGTGTCAATTATTCTGACTTATGCATTTTCCCTAGGGTTCGATACCTTCGAAAAATTTTGAGCTCCTGATTTTGAGAAATAAGATGGATTGGGAGACCTCTACACTCACTTGAACGGTGTTCACTGGAGAGCTCGGATCCTATGCAGAGGACGAAAAACTCCGAATGCAGTTATTCTAGAAAAGTCTGACAGGAGAGGCTAGAGCTGGTATACCCGCTTGGACAACTCTAAAATTCACAGCTGGGAAGATCTTGCGCATGCCTTCCTCAAACAATATAGTTTCCAGTCTCAACTAGCTCGAGACAGATATCAAATAACCAAAATCAAGAAACAGAACACTGAGTCATTCAGAGAATATGCTCAATGCTGGAGACGAATGAAGGCACAAGTCACTCCACGTATGACTGAGTTTGAGATAGTCATGACCTTCATCGACATTCAAGAAGCCCCGTATTATGAAAAGGTCCTAGAAGGCATAAGAAAGCCATTTTCAGAAATGATCAAGCACAACGAGATGGCAGAAATGGGGCTCAAATCTGGGAAGATAAAGGATCTGACCGCCTTAGAAGTTGTTGTTGAGCATATCCAGTCCGGGAGTTACGGGAGTAATCCCCGAAGAGCACACAAGAAGAAAGACGAAGAAGTGTCCATTAATATTACAAGGGCAGAATCAGAGGAGAGAGTCGAGCAGTATTCCCATTCAAAAGAGAACTATTCCCATTTTCAAGCTCCAGCCCAACCTTCTAACCCTCCATTTCAGAAAAATTTGGAGGCCAAACGTCGGAGATCGTTCACCCCGTTAGGGGATTCACTCGAGAATGTGCTAAAACTGTTGACAGCATATAAAAAATCATCTAACTCCTTCCACCAACCAATGCCGGTGGACTAAATTATGACCCAAGCAAAAAGTGTGCTTATCATTCTGGAGCTTCGGGACATGATACACAAGATTGTTGGTCCCTCAAGCACAAAATTCAAGGCTTGATTAACAACAGAGAAATTGTGGTGATAAAGCCCGAGCAACCGCACGTGTAGGATAATTCCCTCCCCCAGCACAAAGAGGAGGGTGTCAACATGATTAGCACACAAAATGGAGAAGGATCCAAATCCTCCGATACATCAGAGAATTAACTCAATCCAGCCCAGACAGTTGGGAAGTCTAAGAAAGGCAATTCCTGATAGAACAGGAGATAAAGTCTATCAAGGAACAAATTGGATAATTAGCAAAGCTGGTCCTATACCAACATCAGGTCACCAGATAGCTAATAAACCAGACCAACCAGTCTGATGCAAATCCTTCCACACCAGAAATCACACCCATTCCTATGGGGGACCATTATCGTTTTCATCAGCATGAACCCTGGGCCGACAAGATGGCCAAGGAAGAGAAATTGTAGATTGATAGGGAATTCGCTTTCCAGAGGAATTTCACCAACGTAAATCAGCCGATGAAGGAAATCCTCCTGATGTTAATTAATGAGGGGATGGTCACAAACTTATTACCCTCAGTGAACCCTTGATCTAGAAAATTCAAACCTAACAAGATTTGCCAGTACCACTCCAATGCACCCGGCCATGATATTGAGGACTGTTGGGCACTTTGTCATTTAATTCAGAATATGATTGAAAGCGGTGAACTGATAAGAGGGAGTCAAGATTATGGCCTTCCTGATGAAGAAACTCTCTTTATTCCCACTACATGGAATCAGGATACCGTGGTGATGAGCAGGTTAAAAACCTATGAATTGGTCTCGTTAAGCTTGTTATATTGTAAGTTTTTAGGTATTGTTCGTATTACTTTTGGATGTTTTGTGTTTATGATGTAGGAAATAGGGTTGGAATGGACTTGTGTGCAAAAAGGATGGTTTTCGATCAAAGCTGGTAGACAAGCGCTGATTGTGCTATGGCTAGTACATTTGGAGCCCTAACCGCGCTATAGGAGGATGAAGTCTCTGCAGGTGATGCGCTGATCGCGTTGTGGAAACAGAGGGTAAAGCGCAGATCGCGTAGTTACGGGATAGAGTTACCGTATGAGGAGCACTGACCGAGCAGCTGAAGAAGGAATTGACGCGCGGACCGCGCTGCTCTGATGATCTGACAGGATTTTTAGGGTTTTAAATTATAAGTTGAATGGGAATAGGATTGGGACTTACCTTTAAGTGTATTAGGGTTTGTTTAGGCTATAAATAGGAGTTAATTTTCCTATGTTTAAAGAGCTTGTATCTAGTATTCTCATCTTATTTCTTGGAGGCTATTCATCAAGGCTTGTCCGGCTAATTCTTTTATTCAATTCTGAAGGGATGTTGAACCTGATTAACAATTACTGGTTTGATTAAAGTTTATTTATGATTTATTCTTTCATCTTGAAATTTATTCTGATTATCTAGATGAACTTTCATATATGTTATCCAATTGATTAATTTGGTTTCTGCATGATTAAATTAATAAATTGATATCATCTGCTAGATTAAGACAGATTTTAAGCAAATGAAGTGTGCCTAATCTAAGTAGCAATTAACAATATTTTATTATGGTCAAGCTTTGAAATATTGTTAAGGTTTTCAGAAGACAAGTTAAATAATTACTGATTGTGTAATTATTGCTAGGAATAATCTAATTCTCATGCTTAATGCTTCTATCATATTAAATCTAGGCTGATAGATCTAGGTTGTATGTTAGATAGAATCTTTTGTTGGCGATCGTTGCATTAGATCTACACTTAAGGAGAATTTTGGGTAATTTGCGATCACAGTTATCTAGGGTTATTAATCTCATTGAAAGGGTAAATAGTATAATAACTTGATTAATTCATAATTGTGAAAAGGGGATACTGAACTGAAAAATTGAACTCTTTTACTTATGGAATTTTCTTCTTAATTCACTTTTGTTCATTATAGTATTTTCAACAACTAAACCCCCAATTCATTGGATCCATTGGATAATTAAAATATAATTCACTCTCTGAGGGATCGATCCTTGCTTATTATTATACTGATTCTTGAATTAGCAGAAGCTTGGTAAGGTAAATTTTGTAGTGCTAGACGACAGTCACCAAATTTTGGCGCCGTTGCCGGGGAGTGTTATTTACTTTTAGTTTTTCAATTGTTTTCATATATATATATATATATATATTTATTTTATGCCTCGATCCTCTCACTCTCTTGATTTGAAATTTGATCCAAAAATAGAGAGAACCGCACGAAAGCTCAAGAAGGAAGTTTAGAATACCCAAGGTTCACTTGCAGATTCCGACGAAGCTCAATCACCAGGCGTAAACATCGTACTCTCACTTCTTTCGGATCAATCTTCTTCTTCAAGAGAATCAGATGAGAAGATAGCGGTCCAAATAACAGGGCTTTGAAGGAGTTGTCAACTCCTAATCTTACTCAACAACCTCTTTGTATTGAGTATCTTGCATTAAATGTTTCGTTTGAACTAAAATCTGGACTAATTCACCTTTTGCCTACTTTTTGTGGTCTTACAGGTGACGATCCATACAAACACTTGCAGTAATTCCATGTTGTGTGCTCCACCATGAAGCCACACAATGTCACAGAGGATCAGATTAAGCTGAGAGCTTTCCCATTCTCACTAAGGGATTTAGCAAACGATTCGTTATACTATCTCCCCTCGGGATCAGTACGATCATGGGACGACATGAAGAGGCTATTTTTGGAAAAGTACTTTTCTGCTTCACGAGTAGCCAACATTAGGAAGGAGATTGTGGTTAAACACTACATGAATACTGGGAAAGATTCAGGAAGCTGTGCTCCAGTTGTCCACCCCACCAGATAGACGATTAACACCTCATCATCTAGTTTTACGAAGGGCTCATACCAATGGATAGGAATATGATCGATGCTGCTAGTGGAGGAGCATTAGTGGATAAAACACCAGAGGCTGCAAAGAATCTGATTGCAAATATGGCCGCTAATGCACAACAGTATGGGACACGGAATGATCATCCGATGCAAAGAGTAAGTGAGGTAAGCACAACGAATGTAGAGCAGCAGATTTCTGACTTAACTGCTTTGGTGAAATAATTAGCTACAGGTAATGCACCAGTTGCACATGCTTGCCAACTCTATTTAATGGCGGGGCACCCTACAGATGCATGTCCAACATTGCAAGAGGAGAACACCGAACAACAAGCAAATGCAGTAGGAAATTATCAAGCTCAGCCGCAGAGAAAATATGACCCTTTCTCCTACACATACAATCCCAGGTGGAAGGATCATCCGAACTTCAGTTATGGGGGTGCTAGGCCACAGACACAAGGATTCTACCCAGTTAGACCACGGTTCCAGCCAAATCTGCCACAGTACCAACCCAGACCGACAGCACCGGCCAATCCTGGAGCATCTATGGAAGATATGTTAATGAAATTCATGAACCAAACACAATAGTTCATGAATCAGACACAACAGTTCATGAACCAAACACAACAGTCCCAACAAGAAACGAAGTCTTCCATCCACAGCTTGGAGAGTCAGATGAGCCAATTAGCCACTATTGTAGCACGATTGGACTCGCAAGGTTCAGGAAAGCTTCCATCGTAGATTGTTGTGAACCCAAAGGAGAATGCCAGTGCTATTACCTTGCGGAGTGGAAAATAAATGGATACACCAACAGCAACAATTAAGTATGAGAGAGAGCAAGAAAAGGAGGAATCAGTGAAAACAAAGGTACACCTTAACCCTCCTTGTCAAAGTAATGATATTCCACTTCCCATTCCTCATAAAAATTCTAGAAAATCTAAAAAAGATGAACAACATAAAGAAATTCTAAAAACCTTTAGTGAAGTAGAAGTGAATATTCCACTACTTGACACGATTAAACAAGTGCCACGGTATGCTAAATTTTTGAAAGAATAATGCACTAAAAAACGTAAATTGGAAAATAATGAGAAAGTCACAGTTGGGGAGAATGTGTCAGCAGTGTTGCAAAGAAAAATGCCACCTAAATATAAAGATCCAGGCATTTTAACGATCCCATGTAAAATAGGAAACACTAGGTTTGAAAAGGACATGCTAGACTTAGGAGCTTCAATTAATGTTATGCCATTATCTGTTTATAAGTATCTGAATCTTGAACCTTTGAAAATTATGGGTGTTATTATTCAATTGGTTGATCGTACTAACACCTACCCCCGAGGGGTAGTTGAAGATGTCTTGGTGCAGGTAAACGAACTAATCTTTCCTGCAAATTTTTACATTGTGGACATGGAAGATGATACATCCCCAAATCCATCACATATCTTGCTAGGAAGACCCTTCCTAAAGATAGCAAGGACCATGATCGATGTTCACAACGGGACCTTGACAATGGAATTCGATGGCGAAAAGATCCAGTTCAATATCTACGATGCCATGAGATACCCTAGTGATATTTGTCAGTTTTTTGCAATTGATATGTGTGACTCTCTAGTGCAAAAAACTTTTGAGCAAATTCAAAGAGACAGTTTGGAGGTGGCTATTTCTAGCACTTTGGACATGGATGGGACATATGAACTTGAGCACAGTCAGGAATTGAAGGAAACTGTAGCTGCACTACATTTATTACCTAAACTCACAGATAAGCATGCAGTACAATTAAGTCAATTACCTGTAACACATCAAAAATTATTACCATCTGTGGAGCAAACCCCAACTCTCGAATTAAAACAATTATCGGCACACTTGAAATATGCATATTTAGGGTCTAATGAAACTTTACTTGTGATAATTGCCAGTAATCTAACCAAAGTGTAGGAGGAGAAATTATTGAGAGTCCTTAGGGACCATATCACAGTATTTGGTTGGACAATAGAAGATATCAATGGGATTAGTCCCGCAATGTGCATGCACCAAATTTTGTTGGAGGAAGGAGCTAAACTAATGAGAGATGCACAAAGACGGTTGAACCCACCAATGATGGAAGTAGTGAAGAAAGAGGTAATCAAATTACTTGATGCATGAATCATCTACCCTCAGATAGTCAATGGGTAAGTCTAGTGTTAGTAGTTCCAAAGAAATTAGGTATAACGGTTGTCAAGAATGACAATAATGAATTAGTGTCCATGAGGATGCAAACAGGTTGGAGAGTGTGTATAGATTATAGAAGGTTAAATGTTGTAACTCGAAAAGACCACTTTCCCTTACCTTTTATTGATCAAATGTTAGAACGTTTAGCTGGGCATTCTCATTATTGCTTCTTAGATGGCTTTTCAGGTTCTAACCAAATTGTGATCACCCTAGAAGACCAGGAAAAGACCACATTCACATGTCTTTTCGGTGCCTTTGCTTATCGGCGAATGGCCTTTGGACTATGCAATGCCCCAGGTACTTTTCAACGATGCATGGTAAGTATCTTTTCAGATCTTCTAGAAGAATGTATCGAAGTCTTTATGGATGATTTCACAATTCAAGGTGACTCGTTAGATGCCTGTTTAGATAATTTGACATGTGTACTAGACAGATGTTTGGAAATAAATCTTGTGTTAAATTGGGAGAAATGTCATTTTATGGTAGAACAAGGGATAGTACTTGGATATGTAGTGTTAGTCAATGGTTTAGAAGTTGATAAAGCTAAGATTGATATTATAGCTGCATTGCCTTACCCTGTCAGCGTGTAGGAGATACGTTTTTTTCTTGGAAATGCAATATTTTATCGCAGGTTTATCAAGGACTTTGCCAAGATAGCATTACCTTTATGCAAGTTGCTGCAGAAAGATGAGGATTTCCAGTTCAATGATAGGTGCAAGGAGGCTTTTGATACCTTGAAGAAATTATTGACGTCCGCCCCTATCATTCAACCACTGAATTGGAAATTCCCTTTTGAAATAATATGTGATGCAAGCAACTATGCTGTAGGCGCCGTCTTGGGCCAAAAGATTGACAAAACTATCCATGCAATCTACTATGCTTCCAAAACTTTGAACGCAACTCAGATAAACTATTTAACAACCAAAAAAGAACTTTTATCCGTTGTATATGCTTTAGATAAATTCAGATCATATTTACTTGGCACTAAAGTGATAGTCTATTATGACCATGCTGCTCTCAGGTACTTGCTAACCAAAAAGGAATCGAAACCACGAATCATAAGGTGGATCTTGCTGCTGCAAGAATTTAACTTGGAGATCAAAGATAAAATGGGTGCGGATAACTTGGTGGCGGATCACTTGAGCAAGATTATTAAGGATGAAGAAGCACTACCATTGCATGACATGTTTCCAGACGAGCATCTACTGTCCATTAGAATTACGACTCCCTGGTATGCTGACCGTGTGAATTTTCTGGTAAGTGCTTATGTTCCAAGTGAATTTTCTAAATCTCAAAAAGAAAAGCTTAGGAGTGATGCTAAATACTATGTGCGGGATGACCCATATCTGTGAAAATTTTGTGCTGATCAGATGTTAGACGTTGTATACCTGATAGTGAGTTTCAATCTATTCTAACTTTTTGTCATTCCTATGCTTGTGGAGGTCATTTTGGACCTAAACAAACTTCACGTAAGGTGCTAGAGAGTGGTTTCTTTTGGCCGTCTATTTTCAAGGACTCATATTTGTTTTGTAAATCATATGAAAAGTGTCAAAAGACTGGTAATTTATCTCAACGGAATCAAATGCCACAAAACCCTATACTAATCGTAGAAATCTTTGACGTTTGGGGTATTGATTTTATGGGACCGTTTCCTGTTTCTTTTGGAAATATTTACATTTAATTGGCAGTTGATTATGTATTCAAATGGGTGGAAGCAAAAGCCACTAGGACTGACGATTCTAAAGTTATTGCAAATTTTGTTAGAACTAACATTTTTGTCAGGTTTGGAGCACCATGGGCCATCATCAGTGATCGCGGAACCCATTTCTGTAATAGGGTGTTAGCCGTTTTGCTAAAGAAGTATGATAGGTCTCCATAATTGGGTATTTAATTTTGATGATAACAAATTAGGATTAAAGATCAAAAAGGGTAGAATCCTCTCTATAGGATTAAATGCTAAAATGATTTAATAATTAGCTTGAATATTTTGACCAAAAATATTTATTTTCTTACTTGAATTTATTTTATGACCTTGATAAATTAATATCAAGTGTTAATAAAATGAGTTCATATAGTAACATTTCCTAAGGCAAGGAGATTCCTATTTTAAAATTGATTTTCAAAAATCTTTTATGGGCAAAAATTATTTCCAAATATATATATATACTAAAATATATTATATATGTAAAAGTATATAATATATATATATATATATATATATATACATAAATCCGTGTGTGTGTGTATGTGTGACTGAGTGTGTGCATGTGTGTGCATAGTGTGTATACCGAACTTGGAAGAATATGGGAATAAAATTTGGATGATTGCCTTGGTGTTGGTGCAAATGTATTATAAATGCATAGAAGTATGTGCAATGTGTGTGCCTAATATGTTGGGCATATGTATATGCTGAATATTTGTTTACTGGGATGAAGGCTTATGCCTTAAGAATTGCAAAGCTTAAGTCTTGAAGTTTGTGCCATGAAAGCTTATGCCTTGAACCGTTGGGCGCAAATTCAAATCCTACATATCTGGCCAATTGATCCGAGCCCCTCATTTCTTATTATGCAATTCGGACCTTCCAATTCAAAAATGTTTTTCAAAAATTATGATTTTGCCCGAACCTGAAGATTTCTATAAATAGGAGGCTTTTCTATTCATTTGAATTTACCAATTCTAAAAATCAGAAAGCTTACTCTCCTTGCCTACAGATTATTCAAACAAGCTTTTACTCTCTTCGCTCAAATCAAAGTTATAATTTCGTTTGGAAGAGAAAAATTGATCCAAGTATTTGAGATAAGTTGTCAAATTATAATTGTTCATATCTTCTCATACTTGCTAATTCATATATATATATATATATATCTATGATAAACTATCATACGTATTCATATATCTATATATCCATATTAGTAAAGAGTCAGTACTTGGACACCGAAACACGTTAAGCAAATTCAAATGCTATTTCTTTGAAATACTCTAGACGGTCTTTAAAATCCCAAGTGGCCCTTTACTGGTATAATCAATATATAGATTTAGATAATCAGATATAATTTGTGATAAACATTTATATATATCTTATATATGATCTATCATATCAAGTAAAGAGTCGGTACTTGGACACCGTAACGCGTTAAGCAAATTCAGATGCTATTTCTTTGAAATACTCTGAACGGTCTTTAAAATCCCAAGTGGCCCTTTACTGATATATATAATCGATATAAATATTCTTTAATATTCTATATCTGATTATCAAGTTGTGAATTGAAAATTTTAGTCAGTACTTGGACACCGAAACGCGTTAAGCAAATTCGGATATTTCACTTGAAATACTCTAGACGGTCTTTAAAATCCTAAGTGGCCAAATTATTCGCGACGTAGATCAAGTATAATATAATATATATAAGTGGGTAGAACGAGTTTGTTCTAGTATTATCTAAAGTGAATCATATTGTCATACTTGATAAACTGTCATCAAATATACTGCTCATATAATTGCTTATAAATTATTGCTGCATTATATAAGTGTGTGTGGTTATTTAATTCAAAGTTATATTTATTCAACAACAAAGAAACACACTTTTTATAAAAAAAAAATTTTCTTAATCCATTGAAAATATTCTTTAAAGAAAAAGAAAGTTTTTATTACAAGTACTTAAATATTATATCTTCTTTCACAGAAGCACGTCACATAAAAGTCTTTAAACTTTTATCATATACTTGAAATTCTATATCTGCTTATCTGAGAAGTATATTTGTGCTACAATTATATCTGCTTATTGTTAGAAGCATATATTCATCAAACTTTTTGTAAAAGAAAAAATGTTGAGTTAGTTTATTTTATATTTGTGAGAAAGACAAGAATTCTTTGACCAAGACCAGAGTCTTAGAGAGGTCAGCTGGGAGTTGAGTCTCTAGTGCACTTGTGAGGTGAGGAAGAGATTGTTGTTTCAAGACCAAAGTATAAAATAGTACTAAGCTCAAAAGAAGATTCAACTTAGCTTGAGGAAGGAACTGGGAGTTCGCTGTCCGAGAAAGTTAGTTGAGGATAGTTGTAAGTTTATCTTTAAAACTTTGTATAGGTTTCTCCGCCTATTGAAGGAGTATTTATTACAGGGAAGTAATAGGATTTCAAGTCCTGAAGAGGAGCTTGAGACTAGACGTAGCAAAATACTCGGGCTGTATTTTGTGAACCAGATAAATATCTGTGCATTATGTGATTGAATTTTAAACTGTCTATTAATTTGATAAAATTAAATCACTAAAATTCAAAAAGGCCAAAGATAATTTTTAAACGGTAATAATCTATTCAACCCCCCCTTGTAGATTATTATTGGACTTTCAATTGGTATCAGAGCGGTGCTCTTTAACTTATTTGTTAAGTGATTACAGACATATCTAAGAGTAGATCCATCTATGGCCTACACAAATGCTACCGGTTACAGAGAATGACTATTAATGTCCAGACCGCCACTATTTGATGGCACAAACTTTGCTACCTGGAAAAATAGGTTCAAAATCTACGCCAAGTCACAAGAAATCAAACTTTGGCTAGCAATTGAACGAGGTGTAAAGATTCCCACAAAAGTAGAAAATGAAAAGCTCGTTGAAAAAGATGCTAGGGAATTCACCACCGAGGATGAGGAGGTTATGAATATCGCCTCCAAAGCTGAACAAGTGCTAACAAGTGCTCTTATAGAAAAAGAATATAAAAGAGTTAGCAACTGCAAGAATGCAAAAGAAATTTGAGAAAAATTGATTGTAACCTATGAAGGAACTAGTCATATCAAAGAAACCAGAAAAGATGCTCTAATTTAAGAGTATGAAAGCTTCAAGCTAGAAGAAGGTGAAAAGATCATTGATATAGAAACTCGTTTTTCCAGAATCATTGATAAGCTAGAACAACTGGGAAAAGCTTACACAACAAATGAGAAGAACAGAAGGATTCTCAAAGCTCTTCCATCTGTGTGGAAAATGAAAGTTACAGCCATCAAGGAAATGCAGGATCTAACTGTTTATCCCCTTGATAGCCTCATTGGAAATCTTCATGCCCACGAAGTTGACATGCTAGTCGAAAAAGCAGGATCAGACACAGATCTCAAAAAGAAAGGAATCACTTTCAAAGCCTAACTTGTTGATCAAGATAGCGATGATGATGAACTAAATGAAGAACTTTTGAGTCTAGATAATAATGAAGTTGCATTATTATCAAGACAACTCAGAAGAGTAATTCAAAGTAAAGCAAAGAGATATGGCAAAGGCTTCATAAAAACAAATAACAACTTCAACAATTTCTGAAACAAGCAAGCCTTCAAGCTAAAAGTTCCAGGAGGGAATTTCAAAGCTACCAACAATAACTTCAAAAATGCTGGCACAAATAAAAATTCAAATAACTGTTTTGAATGCAACCAGCCAGGACACTTCAAGAAGGATTGTCCAAAACTAGCCAACAACAAAGTTCTAGTAGCTGAAAAAGGCTGAGATCTAAGTGATGAAGAAGAACCTACTGTGCCAACCGAAGAAACAGCAAATTTATGTTTTATGGCGGACAATGACTCATCAGCAAAATCTGAGGTAAATTCAAAACATCAAGCTTATAATGATAATGAAATTATTAAAGAAGAGTTTATTAAATTAAAAGAATCATTTAAAAAATTAATTAAAGCAAATAGAAATCTTGAAATAGAAAATTTTAATTTAATTATGGATAATGAAGTCTTAAAACATGAAACTAAGAAATTAGAAAATAACTCTTCAGAAAATCTTGTAGTAAAAGAAAAACTAGAAAAGTTAAGAAAAACAAATGAAAATCTTAAAAAAGAAAATTCTACACTTGCTACATCAATTGAAAATCTTAAAACTGAAAATTTAGCTCTCACTGAAATTATAAAAGATTCTCAAAAACAAGAAGTAAGTCAAAAGAAAAATTCATTAGAAAAACAAAATGAAGAATCTATTCTAATGAATCAAATTAAAATGTTGACTCTAGAACGTGATGACTTAAACTCTACAGTTATTAAATTTACAAAAGAAAAAGAAAATCTTGACGCTATGCTCGGTCAACAAAGATGTAGTTTCAATAAAGAAGGATTAGGATATACCGAAAAATTCAGTAAGATAAAACTTAAGAAACTCTATCATGTTAAAAGTAAAGAAAAAGATCATGCGTCTCCTTTTGATAAATGCTCTTACTATAATAGAAATGGTCATTCAATTTACTCATGTAATTCCAAGAATGAAAACTAATCAGGAAAAATGATTTGGGTACCAAAAGGAAGTTACACTACACCTATTATCACAAAAAGAGAATTACTGTATCATGAAAGATCATCTAGAAACTCTCATCCTTCATTTAAAAGAGTTAGTCATGTATATTATAAATCTGCTACTCATAGAACATGTGTGCCTACTAGTGATTATTATCCTGTACCAAACTTTGTAAAAGAAAACACGACCAATCCTTATACAAATTGGAAAACTTACCCAAAGGACCCTTCTCATTAAAGGGTACCAGTTTGTGAATTTAATACATGTTGCATGTATGTCTCATAGCTGATTCTAGTAAAAATAAATAGTACCTTGATAGCGGTTGTTCAAGACACATGACAGGCGACAAATCTAAATTGAGCAATCTATAAGCTACAGACTGTAACGAGGTAACTTTCGGAGATAGCAACAAAGGTAAAGTTATTGGAATTGGAAATGTGTACAGTAAACACATAATAATCTCTAACGTTCAATTGGTCACTGGACTCAGGTATAATCTTCTATCCATCAATCAACTATATGATAGTGGTTTTAAAATAACATTTATTCCTCATAACTGTTCAATTTTTGACCAAACTGGAAAATTAATTTTACTTTATCTTAGAAGTCAAAATGCGTACACATGTGATTTAGACACATACTCATACATGGACAATGCGTGTCTTGTGTCTGCAAATGACGACCCTTGGCTTTGGCATCGTAGATTAGGACACATTAACATGAAATTGATTAATAACATATCTTCTAAAGAACATGTTCGTGGTTTTCCTAAACTTAAATTCCTTAAAGACCATATTTGCGAAGCCTGTGAATTAGGAAAACAAATTCATGCATCTCATAAACCTAAACTCACAGTTTCAACATCTCGACCACTTGAACTCTTTCATATGGACTTAGTTGGACCTATCCCCAAATATAGTATGGGTGGTGTTGTCTATATTTTAGTCCTAGTTGATGATTATTCAAGATTCACTTGGGTTGATTTTCTAAAGTTCAAAAATGAAGCGATAAACTCCTTTTCTGCACTATGTAAAAAAATTTAGAATCAACAGGGAAGCTCTATTGGTTATATTCGGTCTGATCACGGAAGAGAATTTAACAATTCTAATTTCATAATGTTCTGTGATGAGCACGGTATAAGTTATAACTTTTCTGCACCTTACACACCTCAATCAAACGGTGTTGTTGAAAGGAAAACTCGTACTTTACAAGAAATGGCCAATACTATGCTTAATGAATATCGACTTCCTAAATATTTTTGGGCCGAAGCGATTGCAACTTCTTGTTATATTTTGAATTGCGTCTTGCTGAGACCAATTCTTTTCAAAACTCCTTATGAACACTTTTATCAAAGAACTCCTAAAATAAACTGCTTATGTGTCTTTGGGAGTAAATGCTTTATTCTAAATACTAAACAATATCTAGTGAAATTTGATCCCAAATTCGATGAATGAATATTCCTGGGATATTCACTAAATAGTAAAGCATATAGAGTCTTTAATAAAAGAACTCTAGTCGTGGAAGAGTCAATGAACGTGATTTTTGATGAATCTAAACCTCCTCCAAAAATATAAAGAACTGGCAAAAAATGATACAGTTATTGAAGATATTCTCAGAAATATAGAAGAACTGAAAATTGATGATATTTCTCCTTCTGTCAATATTAATCCTTTTGAAAATCTTAATCCCCAACTATATGACTTGCCCAAAGAATCACATGCTATAAGAAATCATCCAATAGAAAATGTCATTGGTGATATTGATAAAGGGATTCTTACAAGATCAAAAGCACAAAACATGGCCAGTCATCTATCCTTTCTGTCATAAATTGAGCCTAAAAATATAAAAGATGCTTTGATTGATGAAGATTGGATAACAGCCATGCAAGAAGAACTTGAACAGTTCACAAGAAATAAAGTCTGAGAATTAATTCCAACTCCCAAAGAGACCTCCATTATTGGTACTCGATGGGTGTTTCGTAACAAATTAGATGAAAATGGAACTGTTATACGTAATAAGGCACGATTAGTTGCACAAGGGTATAATCAACTTGAAGGAATTGACTATGATGAAACATATGCTCCTGTTGCTAGAATTGAGTCTATACGTATGTTATTAGTTTTTGCATGCCATAAAAATTTTAAATTATTTCAAATGGATGTGAAATCTGCTTTTCTAAATGATGTTATTGAAGAAGAAGTCTTTGTTAAACAACCCCCTGGCTTTGAAGACTTTGAGCATCCTGATTATGTGTATAAACTACACAAAGCTTTATACGGTCTAAAACAAGCTCCCAGGGCATGGTATGAAAGACTTAGTATGTTCTTATTAGAAAATGGTTATAAAAGAGGCACAGTAGATACTACTCTTTTTATAAAATATAAAAATGATGATATTTTTATTTTACAAATATATGTTAATGACATCATTTTTGGATCCACTAACATGAATATGTGCAATGAGTTTTCTGAAAGCATGAGCAAGGAATTCGAAATGAGCATGAAGGGATAATTGAATTTCTTCCTAGGACTACAAATCAAGCAAGGAGAAAAAGGTATTCACATCTCTCAATCCAAATATTGCAAAGAAATGATTAAGAAATTTGGTTTAGAGTTTGTAAAACCTCTTAATACTCCTATGTCAACTACTGATAAACTAACTGCTGATGAAAATGGAAAAAGTGTTGACACTAAAAAATATCGAGGAATGATTGGCAGTCTCCTTTACATTATAGCTAGTAGACCTGACATTATGTTCAGTGTCTGTAAATGTGCCAGATTCCAAGCTAATCCTAAAGAATCCCACTTGGTTGCAGTAAAAAGAATATTTCGATACCTTAAAGGAACTACAGACCTAGGTCTATGGTATCCTAAAGGTCAACCATTTGACCTCATGTGTTTCTCTGACTCTGACTATGCCGGTCATCATGTTGATTGAAAAAGCACAAGTGGCACGTGTCAGTTCTTAGGTGGATGTCTAGTCTCTTGGTTTTCTAAGAAACAAAATTCGATATCTATTTCAACCATCGAAGTCGAATATATAGCTGCTGCACGATGTTGTGCATAGATATTGTGGATGAAACAGACCTTTTCCGATTACAATATAAAATTTAATTGTGTATCAATATTATGTGATAATACAAGCACTATCAACTTAAGTAAAAATACTGTTTTACATGCTAGATCAAAACACATTGATGTTAGACACCATTTCTTACGAGATCATGTGAACAATGGTATTATTAAACTAGAAAATATTGACACAGAATTAAATATTGCTGACATATTTACAAACTCAGTTTTGATCGATTTTGTAAATTGCGTCTAGACTTAGGAATGTTAGATATTACTTCATGAAAATATTAAAATTTCTTTTGGTTGTTTCTAGTAATATATAAATATAATTTTTATTGTCAAAACTATTAGTTTATAATTTTCTATTAATTCATATACATATGATTATACATATAAATTATTTATTTCTTTTATATGTTAATATATTTAAATATACATTTTACACATTAAAATTCATATTCTCTTTTAATTATATTATTATAAGTTTTTTTAAAAAAACATTTACATGTATTCATAAAAATGAAAAATATTAATATAGATATTTTAGTATTTTCTATTAATTATATCAAAAATTATGTTTTTAAACATTTATATAAATATATACCGGATTTAATCCAAGCCGCTGATCAAAGAAAGCAATTCAACGGCACAATCCGCGTCCCTTGATTCCAACCAATCATAAGCCAGCCTTCCTAAGCACACGGATTAAGCTTCTAAGCCGCTCGATCAAGAAACAAAAGCACAAACTAATCGTAGCCGTCCGATCAGGGTCAAACGGGTCAGCCGACCCGGTTCATTAGCACGTCTGCTTGTGACCATTGATCAAGTCCAAGGTATGTTCTCAGCCGCTCGATCAAGTCAATTAGGATAAATATAAAAACTAAAAATCAAAACCCTAATTCATTTTACTCTCCCTCTCTATCTCTTATCCGCCGGCTGCTCTCTCCCTTTTGTCTCTCTCTAACCCAGACACTCTCAACCCTCTCCATCTCAAACCCTAACCCTAAACTCTCTCAGCCTAAACAGTAAATCCTTGTAAGTTTTCGTGTTCTTCTTCTTAGAGTCTTCTTAATATTTCTATTTGGTTAATTGTTTATGGAGTCAGTTTTATTTTCTCCGTTCTTAAAACTCTTTTTTTTAAAAAAAATCATATGTATATATTTTGTTTCTAAAAGATCGATTCTGTTTCAAACATTTTTTTGTCCTCTTAAAGATTTTTAAGCCCTAATTTTTTTTAAGCTTACTTAAAAGAAATTTTCTCACAATTTTCAAACCCTAGATCTTATTTTTTTTCTTAAAGTTTTTTTTCTTCTGTCTTTCTCTTCTTCTTCTGCTCGTCTTCGCTGGTATTTTTTTAATATATATATATATATATATATAGATCTATAAATTTTTCTGAGTCTGTCCTTTATGCTTTTAATTTTTTTTATAAAAAATATAGATCTATACAAAATGTATTTTTCATATACATATATATTTAATGTACTTCGAATGTTTAAATTTTCGCATATTTTTTAAAGGAACTTTCTAAGTCCGAAATTTTTAAACCCTAATTTTTGATAAATGTTTTGCGAACAAAAGTTTTCTTTATCTGTGTATTTAAAATTTATATATATATATATATATATATATATATAAATCTCTTATTTCGAAACCGTTAATATAAATGTGTTCTCTTTTTTTAGAAACCCTAAAATTCACATATATGGGTTACATAAATTTTTTTTTAAAAAAGAGGGGTTTTATTTTTAGTAGAATTTTTTTTTTCTATGTGTTAAATTTTTTTTTTCTCGAAAAACTGTCTGTTCAAAAATCAAATGTTTCCCTCAAAAATGTTTCTATCATTTTTTTCTTTCTCGAATTTTTTTTAAACCATAAAATTTCACAAATGTTTTTCATATGAATATAAATGTGTAATAACTGATGTGTACTATATTTGTATATATATACCTGAGTTTTATGGTTCTGAAATGTCTGGTATATGGGGGAAAAGTGGTTCTCATACTGATACATTTATTCGGAAAAAACCTTGAAAGCTGATTAGCTTTATGAATAGCTGTGCGAAAGTAATCACTCCACCCTCTTTATTTTAATTGAGACTATAATGAATATTAAACTGTGTGGCTACTAAGGGCCACTTGCTATATATATATATATATATATATATATATATATATTTATCTGACTATGTGAATATAGGCATGAAAATCTCCATGTCTAGTTTCTGTTTATTTGTCTATGAGAAATTAGATAACTGTAAGTTTCATATTTATATTTCTGCATGGGTGGCTATTTGAAAGCTACTGGTTTATTTGAGACTTGTCTATATGAGTTTAAATATTGAATGAAAGTTGAATTGTCATGTCTGAAATCTGCAACTTTGAAAATTAGACATTAAGTGATGAAAATAATTACCATATTGAGTAATTATATGTTATTATTGTTATATGCTGACATGTATAATAGAGATCATATGCTATATCAGTTTTATATAACACTAACTTGTTGAATCAGTGTGTTGACATACTATATCTTTATATATTGGAATCTGATAATGACAACATGTTAGTGTTATGTAACATTGACTGGTTGTATCTCTGTCTTCAATTTGTAACAGTTTGATGTGGGCATATCTGTGCTATTTGTGATAACTTATCTATGTTGATTTGCTACAGTCTGATATGGGCCAATAAGTCATGATAGTATGTATCTCTGTTTGATATTAAATCACACCTGTTATGTCAATAACCTGCATATGTTTGATATTTGACTGTGCTCTCTTATTGGAGTACTAGACAAATTTTTTAAAATAAAAAAAAATCTGACAAAACATTTAAATTTACAAAACAATACTACACTTGTCTGTCCCTTACTGTTCACACTACACAGTCATCACATGAACTGTTTACCTTTTGACAAATAGGACATGCCATATTAATTAAGATAATTTTTTAATTAAAAATTTTTCTATAAAAGGATAGCTTTAAATGAGCAGTCTTACTTTCAAACCTCTTCTACTACTTGTCTGCTTGTGCATTCTCTCTCTTTCAAAAACATGAAACCTGTTCAGTCTTCTAAAAGATAAAGGTCTGAGATTTTCACTGACCCACACCCTGACCTATACACTTCTTTGTTAGTCACACCCACTGCAAAAACAAAGTATGAACATATTAAACACAACTTGATTCTTGGTGTAGCAACCTCTTTCAATAGTTTTCCAGGTCTGCTAGAGAAGATAACCAATGTAGGATGGGACTGTCTTGTCTCTTTTACAAGTAGAGAGATATATCCTAGTCTAATTGCTGAATTCTATGCTCATATGACTTTTGTGCATGATTCAACTGGCTTTCTATCTGGTGTTAAGACCTGCATACAAGGTCAAGATTCTATGATTGATGAAATTCTGCTCTTGCATGCTTTAGATCTCAAAACAAAATTCTTGGGTTATCCAAAGATAAATGAATACACATATCCCATAGGAACTACCACCATTGACTGCCTTACCTTCAAACACAACCTTGCTTTTACCACTGACCAAATTGTGCCTGCTAATCTGTTTCATTATCCGTGTAAAGTGCTTAAGGACTACTTTACTGCTGAATGTCAATTTTTAGGCAAAATTCTGATGCATAACTTCATGCCTCTCAGAAATGATAAAATGTTCAGTCCTTTTGATTTGGAATTGATGAAGTGTATTCTAATTGAATGCATGCCTTATAGCCTGCCTATCTTTCTCTTGACATCCTTTGAATTTTGCCATTCTAATAATTGCATAGGATTTGGACTTTTGCTGACTAGACTCTTCATATATCTGGGTGTTTCTGTTCATAATCATAAGATACAAATGATTCATAATAGTAATATTGTGTCTCCTTTGAACCTTCCTGCCAAGCCTTTAATTGTGTTTCAACCCAATGAAACTGACCATATAGAAACACACTTAAATTTAATGTCCCAAATTGACTCCCTAAGCAGCATGAATTAGTTATCATTAAAGAACCAGTCTCAGATTTTGAGTCAATTAGAGGCTTTACAAGCCTCTGTGCAACACTTGCATGATATGGTGACTATGCTGATGGAACACCACAAAGTGACAATCCCCCCATACAACTTCACTGCCACCACAAGCTCAGTCCAGCCAGATCATACTGGTCAGACCCCACCTGATCTGCCTCTGTCAAATTTGGGTATGAATTTTTCTCCACTCAATTTTGATAAAATCTGAAGGAGAATGTAAACTAACCTACTAACTATTTGTGGATTACTGTAATAATACTTAACTCAAACTAGAATGATTACTATATGTTTAACTGTTATACTAACAGTTTTTGCAAGTTTTGGTATTTTCCTCCTGCCCCTCCATTTTTGTTAATGACAAGGGGGGAGAAGAAAAATATCAGAAAAAGAAAAATATCAGATTATTATAAAGTAAATAATCTGATATTTGAGCAGACATGGATCTGAACTGATCTGAATTGATAATCTGATTTGAAAAGAAAAATATCAGAAAAAGGAAAGTAACAGATTATTATTAAGTAATAATCTGATATGAAAGCAGACATGGATCTGTTAGATATGAACTGCTATAAAACTGCTATGGTATGAATGGGGCATGAGATTGACAGGAGCTGATATTAACTGTTATAACTCTAACTGACAGGATGGATGGTTTGTATGAATGGATGGTTTGCATGTTAGATACTGTTATTATACAAACTTCCTGGATAGTTATAACTATGAATGTCCGTCTGATAGTTTTTTAGTTTTTCAAAATTCTAAAAATTCTTTTAATACCCGATTCATGATCTCAGGGGGAGCTTCATGAATTAAGGGGGAGTTCTGAAAAACAAATATTTTTACTTGTTGTCATCATAAAAAATGGGGAGATTGATAGGTCTCCAAAATTGGGTATTTAATTTTGATGATAACAAATTAGGATTAAAGGTCAAAAAGGGTAGAATCCTCTCCATAGGATTAAGTGCTAAAATAATTTATTAATTAGCTTGAATATTTTGACCAAAAATATTTATTTTCTTACTTGAATTTATTTTATGACCTTGATAAATTAATATCAAGTGTTAATAAAATGAGTTCATATAGTAACATTTCCTAAGGCAATGAGATTCCTATTTTAAAATTGATTTTCAAAAATCTTTTATGGGCAAAAATTATTTCCAAATATATATATATATACTAAAATATATTATATATGTAAAAGTATATAATATATATATATATATACATATATCCGTGTGTGTGTGTGCATATGTGTGACCGAGTGTGTGCATGTGTGTGTATAGTGTGTATATCAAACTTGGAAGAATATGGGAATGAAATTTGGATGATTGCCTTGGTGTTGGTGCAAATGTATTATAAATGCATAGAAGTATGTGCAATGTGTGTGCCTAATATGTTGGGCATATGTATATGCCGAATATTTGTTTGCTGGGATGAAGGCTTATGCCTTAAGAATTGCAAAGCTTGAGTCTTGAAGTTTGTGCCATGAAGGCTTATGCCTTGAGCTGTTGGGTGCAAATTTAAATCCTATATATCCGGCCAATTGATCCGAGCCCCTCATTTCTAATCATACAATTCTGACATTCCAATTCAAAAATGTTTTTCAAAAATTATGGTTTTGCCCGAACTTGAAAATTTCTATAAATAGAAGGCTTTTCTATTCATTTCAATTTACCAATTCTAAAAACCAGAAAGCTTACTCTCCTTGCCTACAGATTATTCAAACAAGCTTTTACTCTCTTTGCTCAAATCAAAGTTATATTTTCGTTTGGAAGAAAAAAATTGGTCCAAGTATTTGAGATAAGTTGTCAAATTATAATTGTTCATATCATCTCATACTTGCTCATTCATATATATATCTGTGATAAACTGTCATACGTATTCATATATCTATATATCCATATTAGTAAAGAGTCAGTACTTGGACACCGAAACACGTTAAGCAAATTCAAATGCTATTTCTTTGAAATACTCTAGATGGTCTTTAAAATCCCAATTGGCCCTTTACTGGTATAATCAATATATAGATTTAGATAATCAGATATAATTTTTGATAAACATTTATATATATCTTATATATGATCTATCTTATCTAGTAAAGAGTCAGTACTTGGACACCGAAACTCGTTAAGCAAATTCAGATGCTATTTCTTTGAAATACTCTAAACGGTCTTTAAAATCCCAAGTGGCCCTTTACTGATATATATAATCGATATAAATATTCTTTAATATTCTATATCCGATTATCAAGTTGTGAATCAAAAAATTTAGTCAGTACTTGGACACCGAAACGCGTTAAGCAAATTCAGATATTTTACTTGAAATACTCTGGACGGTCTTTAAAATCCCAAGTGGCCAAATTATTCGCAACGTAGATCAAGTATAATATAATATATATATATAAGTGGGTAGAACGAGTTTGTTCAAGTATTATCTAAAGTGAATCATATTGTCATACTTGATAAACTATCATCAAATATGCTGCTCATATAATTGCTCATAAATTATTGCTGCATTATATAAGTGTGTGTGGTTGTTTAATTCAAAGTTATATTTATTCAACAACAAATAAACACACTCTTTATAAAGAAAAATCTTTTTCTTAATCCATTGAAAAATATTCTTTAAAGAAAAAGAAAGTTTTTATTACTAGTGCTTAAATATTATATTGCTTTCACAGAAGCACATCAGATAAAAGTCTTTGAACTTTTATCATATACTTGAAATTCTATATCTGCTTATCTGAAAAGTATATTTGTGCTACAATTATATCTGCTTATTATTAGAAGCATATATTCATCAAACTTTTTGTAAAAGGAAAAAGGGTGAGTTAGTTTATTTTATACTTGTGAGAAAGACAAGAATTCTTTGACCAAGACCAGAGTCTTAGAGAGGTCAGCTGGGAGTTGAGTCTCTAGTGCACTTGTGAGGTGAGGAAGAGATTGTTGTTTCAAGACCAAAGTATAAAATAGTACTAAGCTCAAAAGAAGATTCAACTAAGCTTGAGGAAGGAACTGGGAGTTCGCTGTCCGAGAAAGTTAGTTAAGGATAGTTGTAAGTTTATCTTTAAAACTTTGTATAGGTTTCTCTGCCTATTGAAGAAGTATTTATTACAGAGAAGTAATAGGATCTCAAGTCCTGGAGAGGAGCTTAAAACTGGACGTAGCAACATACCCGGGCTGTATGTTATGAACCAGATAAATATATGTGCATTATGTGATTGAATTTTAAACTGTCTATTCATTTGATAAAATTAAATCACTAAAATTCAAAAAGGCCAAAGATAATTTTTAAACGGTAATAATCTATTCAACCCCCCCTTCTAGATTATTATTGGACTTTCAAAGTATAATGTTCTTCACAAAGTATCTACATCCTACCATCCGCAAAGCAATGGCCAGGCAGAGGTCTCAAATCGAGAAATCAAATCCAATTTGGAAAAAGTGGTCAACCCCAACCGAAAAGATTGGAGTCTTAGATTGGATAATGCATTATAGGCCTATAGGATGGCATACAAAACCCTAATAGGTATGTCGCCTTATAGGCTAGTGTTTGGGAAACCATGTCACTTACCGGTTGAACTAGAGCATAAAGCTTTCTGGGCTATAAAACAGTGCAATATGGATATGGACCAAGCTGGCGTCAACAGGAAGTTGTAGTTACAAGAACTCGAGGAATTACGGAACGAAGCATACAAAAGTTCTAAGCTGTACAAATCAAAGACGAAAGCATTTCATGATAAGCAGATCTTAAGGAAAAATTTCACTGTGGGCCAGAGAGTCCTTCTTTTTAATTCAAGATTGAAGTTATTTCCAGGAAAATTGTGCTCTTGCTGGGAGGGACCATTTGTGATTACTAACGTTTTTCCTCATGGTGCAGTAGACATACAGAATTTGAATACAGGAAATGTGTTCAAGGTGAACGGGCATAGGCTGAAGCTATTTCTGGATAGTAGTCAAGTTGAGGAGGTCGAAGTCAT
Source organism: Panax stipuleanatus (assembly GCA_020205555.1). Classification (NCBI taxonomy): domain Eukaryota; kingdom Viridiplantae; phylum Streptophyta; class Magnoliopsida; order Apiales; family Araliaceae; genus Panax; species Panax stipuleanatus. Next base: position 139,455,183 of record CM035124.1, on the reverse strand, counting down.
GACATTTATAGGGCCGACTTATGAATAAAAGAAAGAGTTTCAGTCGAGCTAACGACGTTAAACAAGGGCAGCTGTGTGGGAGGCAACCCATAATTTTTATCACATTTTTGTAATGAGTAGTATTATTAGTTAAACATATTTTTTTATCTTAAGATTCTGATGGTAGATTGATTATAATACAGGCAAGAAGAATAAAAAGGCAGAAAATTAAAATTTTGATGGGAGGCGCGGACCGTGCTCCAACAGCGCTGAGCGCACAGCATATGCAACAACTATTCAAATGACTGGCTTAGGATAGAATTGAGCGCGTAGCTAGAGGCGCGGACCACGCAGAACATACAGAAAGTTCAAGTCGAAAACCCAGTCCAAGTGCTGACCGCGCTCCTAGAAGCGCGGACCGCGCGGTTCGGCAGATTCAGTTTTTAATTCAGTTTTTGAACAGTTTCGTGCACTCCTAAAGCCTTAAACCCCTTTCTGTCTCTCCCTCTACTTCCTAATCTCCCTTTCCTAATCTACTTTCACCATTATTCTTCATCTCTTCTTATTATAAAACCTAACTCTACTACACCCATATAATCCATACAATTCTAAATTCGCACGCCCAATCCTCTCTCCTAGAATTCGTCCAACCCATCTCCACTTTCCCCTCTATCACAATACAATATATCATCAATTCACCACACATATCACAACACACCCTCTTGCTACAATCGTACTGTCAACAGGTGTGATTAACAACAAAATACTCCAACCTTCAAAAGGTAACAAATTAAATTGCAAGTATTCATTGAAATCCTTAATTTATTCAATTTTTTTCGCTTTCTGCTATAATTGTCATTGGGATACCTTGGGTTACTGAAGACCCAAGGTTGTTATTACTGATTTGTGGGCTAGATTGTGTTGGCAAGGAAACTAGGTTTGAGGGAAAAATAAAAGGTGCACTCCACGTGTTTGTCAAATTGTCCGAATCAACTTTTCAGTGAACATCTCCCAATTATGTCTTCAAAATGGCCTAGAAAATCTACATCTGGAACTTGCCCATCTTTTGACACTTTCAAGTTCGTGAGCGAAACGGCGACGGCTCATTACAACGCCATCACCAAGAAGTCTCTTTTTTCGGAACGAGGGTTGACACCCGATGCAAATTTGGATGGTGACATGGCATTAATGATAGCTGAACGCCAATGGTTTCAGTTGGTAGAACAACCACGCCCCGCAGTGATCAATATAGTAAAAGAGTTTTATGCCAACGCCATAGAGCATGAGGGACGAGTTGTGTGAGTCAGAGGCAAGTCAGTTTCCTTCCACTACGGGGCAATCAGTGAACACTTTGTGTTGGAGGCGCCAATGGGGAACCGCTCTGAAGACCACCTTCCAAACTTGGACGATATAATTGGTTGCCTTTGCAAACCCAGTACACATTGGGTTACCAAGCCTGGAATGGCCATCAAAGTCACGTTTCCTCATTCCGAGTTTAGCAAATATAAAAAGGCTTGGTACGCTTTCATATGCGCTCGGCTCATGCCTTCAACTTACCAAACTGAAGTCACGGTTGACAGAGCACGACTTCTCTATGGCATAGTACATGCATGGTATGATAGGACCAACTGTCATGGAATTTTTTGAAGTGGACGTCGGCATGTGCATCCAACAATCAATTGATAAGGCCTTACGAGGAAGTACAACAGGCGGATTGGTACACGGTTTTCACATCACTAAACTATGTCGCAAGGCAGGAGTCCAGTGGGATGCTTCAGAGCCTATTCAGCAGCCCATGGGGGCCATTGATCATAAGATAATATTGGCATACAGAGCATGGAAGGGAGCAGTGTCACATCCTAGGGGTGAGGGTTACATAATGATACCACTTTCTTCACCGCCCTCACCACCGCCAACTACAGCCGGAGCCGGTCCATCTACTGCAAGAATTCAGAAGCAAATGCTCCGCCTTGCTCAGCACCAGGATCAAATGCATGCTTACAATATAGGTGCCTTCACAGCAATGGCGGACGCATTCTCTCGAATGAATCCTCACCAGCAAGTCTATCTTCCCGATCCTACCACATTACTTGCCTACCCTCCTTCGGACGATGAAGGCTCACACGACGAGCATTGACTCGTCACACAGGGAAGTCCTCATTTTTTGTTTTGTTTATTTCTTTATGCCAAGTAATGAGGACATTCCTTGAAATAAGTGTGCGTGGGGGGGGGGGGGGGGGTAATGTCTGTGTTTCCTACATAATAGGTTGCATATAGTTTAAGTTTAATTAGTCATATGCATATCGATATTATAAAAAAAATAACAAAAATTTTAGATTCATATAGGATATGTGTCAGGTTGCATAGAGATTGAGTAATTAAACTATGTTAGTAAGATGAACGCCAATGAGGAAAATGATTGATGACTAGCATGCCTAAATTGATCGTCATGTATTGGCTAATTTTGACCATAGGAATCTCATATCATGCGTTTTGTGTTTTCTAAAATCAAGCACACCAACTGGTTTTTAATAATAATGAGGAAATAAGTGCAGGATAGAACATGGCATGTATTCAATTAAGTTAAACAATGGCTTTCACATAAGTTTGGGGGAGAACACAGTGGCTCAAGGAAAAAATTTAGAAAAATAGAAAATATGTGGTCTAAATGAAAAAAAAATCTGACTTAGTTCAATTTCGTGGCCTTTGTTACTCGGACAAGTAAACTCTAGGGGATGTCTCTACACCTAGTGCCCTAAAGCCTTCGGGTTTGGGGGTCGTTGGCCGAAAGTCCGTTATATGGGTAGCATTGAAAAGCCTAATGGAATTGGGCATTGCACAAATCAGGTAAAAATATTATAAAAGAGAAAACAAGTGAGAAGGAGCATTAAAATGCACTCACTAGGAATAATGAGCTTGGTTAAGAAAGTTGATTTCCCCTATAACTATGTGTATGCTATAATGTTGGTTATGAATGTTTTACATGTGTATGATTTTATCTGTGTCGATCATTGTTGTTGTTGTTGAAGTCATATTGGACACACACACACACACACAAAAACATGCAAATCTTTTGTTGGTGAGGTGAGTATGTGAAAAGTAGGTTAGTATATGATGTGATATGGATGGCATATCAGTTGTTTATCTCTGAGGCATACGATTCATTAAATTATAATGGTTATTGTTCGATCTCTGTAGTTACATTCATTATAGTTTAGTATTAGTAGCATTGTGTTTTCTTGAGGACAAGCAATAGTTCAAGTTTGGGGGAATTTGATGAGTAGGTTGAAAACCCAGGAATTTGTCTTGTTAAGCTTGTTATATTGTAAGTTTTTAGGTATTGTTCGTATTACTTTTGGATGTTTTGTGTTTATGATGTAGGAAATAAGGTTGGAATGGACTTGTGTCCAAAAGGATGGTTTTCGGTCAAAGCTGGTAGACAAGCGCTGACCGCGCTATGGCTAGTACATTTGGAACACTGACCGCGCTATAGGAGGATGAAGTTTCTGCAGGTGATACGCTGACCGTGCTATGGAAACAAAGGGTGAAGCGCGGACTGCGCAGTTACGGGATGGAGTTGCTGTATGAGGAGCGCTGACCGCGCAGCTGAAGAAGGAATTGACATGCGGACCGCGCTGCTCTGACGATCTGACAGGATTTTTAGGGTTTTAAATTATAAGTTGAATGGGAATAGGATTGGGACTTACCTTAAGTGTACTCGGGTTTGTTTAGGCTATAAATAGGAGTTATTTTTCCTATATTTAGAGAGCTGGGATCTAGTATTCTCATCTTATTTCTTGGAGGCTATTCATCAAGGCTTGTCAGGCTAATTCTTTTATTCAATTCTGAAGGGATGTTGAACCTGATTAACAATTAATGGTTTGATTAAAGTTTATTTATTATTTATTCTTTCATCTTGAGATTTATTCTGATTATCTAGATGACCTTTCATATATGTTATCCAATTGATTAATTTTGTTTCTGTAGGATTAAATTAATAAATTGATATCATCTGCTAGATTAAGAGAGATTTTAAGCAAACGAAGTGTGTCTAATCTAAGTAGCAAATAACAGTATTTTATTGTGGTCAAGCTTTGAAATATTGTTAAGGTTTTCAGAAGACAAGTTAAATAATTCCTGATTGTGTAATTATTGTTTGGAATAATCTAATTCTCATGCTTAATGTTTCAATTATATTAAATCTAGGCTGATAGATCTAGGTTGTATGTTAGATAGATTCTTTTGTTGGCGATCATCGCATTAGATCTACACTTAAGGATAATTTCGGGTAATTTGCGATCACGGTTATCTAGAGTTATTAATCTCATTGAAAGGGTAAATAGTATAATAACTTGATTAATTTATAATTGTGAAAAGGGGATACTGAATTGAAGAATTGAACTCTTTTACTTATTGATATTTTCTTCTTATTTCACTTTTGTTCATTAAACTATTTTCAACAACTAAACCCCCAATTCATTGGATTCATTGGATAATTAAAATACATTTCACTCTCTGAGGGATCGATCCTTGCTTATTGCTATACTGATTCTTGATTTAGTAGAACCTTGGTAAGGTAAATTTTGTAGTGCTAGACGACAGCTACCACGTGGCTGTTATTTCCTATGAGAAGGAGCTAGCCCTCACACCCCTAATGCTACCAGGGAAAGGGGTCCAAGAAACACAAAATCCTGTGAAGTTGGCGGCACCCAAACTTTTGATATTACCATTCAGACCCTAGTATCTAGTAATCAGTCTAAAGAGAGTCCCATGGACCTACGGAAATGATGAAGGTTCAACCTCTAACAACATTGCCATTATACCAAAGGAGAATCCATTGTACCTGCCTCAGCGGGTGATCAAACCAGTCGTTAAGGTAAAAGAAATAGTGGCTGAAGAGAAAATTGAAGAGTTCCTCAGCAAAATGTGTCACAATAAAATCAAAGTGGTGAAAAGCCTAAATGATGCACCCAAGCAGATGTCCATCCTAGATCTGGTCTTATCATTGGTGGATCACCGCAACATTCTGGTGAAAGTACTGGAAGAAGCCCATCTGCCAAAGACAGTGGATGCCAAGAAATTCTATCATGTGATAGAACACATCTTTAACAGCAATGTTATATCTTTCACTGACGATGATATACCCGCAGAAGGGACGGGCCATCGTAAGTCACTGCACATAGCGGTGATATCATCAGGGTATGTGATCGGAGGTGTACTAATAGATGGAGGATCATCCCTTAACATCTGTCCCTACGACTACCTTGGAGAGAATGAAGATTAACCCGAACTGGATCAAAACCAGTCATGTGGTCATTCGGGCTTTCGATGGATCTCGCCGACAAGCTATGGGAGAAATAGAGCTTCCGCTGGAGATTGGTCCACACACTTTCTATGTGTCTTTTTAGGTGCTCAACATCGCCACTGGATACAACTTATTGCTGGGAAGGCCATGGATCCATATGGCAGGGGCAGTGCCATCCACCCTCCATCAGCAACTCAAATACATTATCAACGACAACCTAATCACTTTGAATGCCGAACCAGAAATACCCTATCTGCATACAGGGAGACATGCCGGTGATTAGCCTGGATGCAGGGATTGAACTTGCTAGTTTTCAAGCTTTGGAGGTAAGCGATACTCATTACCTACCAGTTGGGGCACCAGCCTTGAAGCCTAAAGTCTCCCCCGAAGTGATGACAGTGGGCCAGGAGATGGTATCTTTGGTTTTCCAAGTTGGAGAAGGGTTAGGAAAGAATCAACAAGGTATTAAGAGTCCAGTACAAATCCCGAGCGAGCCAGGGAGAGCCGACTTTGGTTATTCATCCGGGTCAAGTAGTCAGAACCTACATAAGCATCCTAAGGCTCATGCTTCCACCATACTATTGCCAAACCTCACTGATGCTGGATTTGTGAAGCCAATGAGGAAGATCCCTACTATTTTATTAGCCATGTTGTTTCCTCCAATCATACCAGTAAGTGAGAGAAAGACCCCAAAACCTGAGGGGGATAGAAAAAAGGGAAAAGAAAAGCTCATGTACGAAGGACGAGACCCATTTGCTAACATGTGGGTTCTCATACACTACGAAGGAATAAATGATGATATCCCAGACAGTGACAAAGAGGATCAGATCCAAATTCCTCGCATCAAGAAAGAGAAGGGAGGCAGTTCAAAGAAAAACCCCAACCCTGTTTTGAAGGATGTCTCAGTCATTATCCGAGACGAGGCAAAAGAGCACAATTCCTTGATCCTCCCTGTTCATGAGGATATAACCCTGGACAACTGGAGCAGTGTCCCTTGCCTCATTCAAAAAGGGTAAAGGGGCAGAGAATCCATCTACCATGTAACATGCTTTCATATACTGCTTATTTTTTATTGCACAGCTATAGCAGTAACTTTTGTCATGCTTTGCCAAATTCTTTGTATATTTAAGCAGTTGCATATATTAAAGTGAAAGCATTTTGTTTTCAGGACTCCAAAATTAGATTTGTTTGTCACTGCTGATGAGATGCCAACCTGTCACATTGACTACAACTTTGATGTAAAATTGAATTTTAACTTGATGGAAGTTAATCAAGAGGAGGAAGATGACTATGAAGTGTTGGGTTTGTACGAAATCGTGACGCAATCAAATTGCAAAAATTAGCGGAAGCATGGTATATCAGAGTTTAAAAATTTCTACAAAACCATTTCCTGGATCATCCTTTATGCAAATTATTAATTTAAAACGATAAATAAGAAGTTATGGAATCATACCCTTGTAGAACGAAGCTTTCACATGTACGAGTTCAACTCCTTGTTCTTCATGATCTCCTTGAATTTTCGGGTTAGATTCCTTCCTTTGATCAATGTTAGCCACCCAAGTGTTTGGCCTCTAGAGGTGATCCACCAAGGAAGATGAATTATCAAGAAGGAGGGTGGTTGGCTTAGTTTTCTATCCTCTATAGAAAAGGAGTACTCTCCAAATATTGAAATTGCATCAAGTAATATCTATTATATGACTCCTCTTATATAGATATTGGTCAACCCTTCTAATCCTATTAGACATGGAATTTCTTTTAATTAATTAAACTCCTTTAATTAATTTAGGCTTCCTACCACATGGGGAATAATTAATTAAATTCATTTAATTAATTTGTCTCCTAATCTTATTAGGAATAAATGAGAGTACTAATATTAAATTAATTACTAAACTCCTTTAAAAATTAAAATAATAATAATTATAATAATATTAATAAGACTCCTCTTATTAATTTATATTTAATATTTTCAAAATATTAAATAATAAACATTAAGCTATTTAATTTATTCTATCACTATAGATTAAATTAATTACACTTAATACATTATTACGATTATGCCATTACCTTCTTAAATAATTATTCTTCCTTTTATGGTGTGACCCTTTAGGTTCTCTATATTAGACCGGTTGTGAATAAATTAATTAGAATAATTCTAATCGTATTAAAATAAATAAATTAAACTAATAATCTATTTAAATAATAATATTTATTCTACAATAAGGATAAGCCTCCCTAGCGATCAACGACTTTCCAGATAATATAGATTTCAACATTAATCATAAAAGAACCTGTGAGTAAATAGTTACCATACAATTCAATCCTTCCATCATATAATGTCCCAATTAAATGTAAGACATGAATTTACTGTCAAGTCTTATTTTATTCAATTATATGTATTTTGATTAGAAAATGCACAACACCAAATAATGCAAATTAGAAACTCCTAGTCTAATTTTATTCTACCTTGGCCAAGGATTCCTGGGTTGTCATTTAACGAATCATATAGGACATATCTCCTCTTTTACTAGAGGTGGTAGATTCTTTATTGATCATTCATTATCTCCATATGTAACTGATTATACCCAAGCATACCCTATATATGTCTTAAAAGGTCTTAAGAAATAAGTCAAAGTATAATTTGTTATATACAAGATACTATGATGATCTCAAGTCCAAGGATCACTTGTACTACTATCACATTAGGAATTCCTATTGACAGGCGAGTAAAACTCCATTAAGTATTCCATAGAGAGTCACGTTCAGTGAACTTATTCTCCAATAAGCACCTACATACTTTCTTTAGTGTCTCCACACAAATGATCGTGAGATCAATCATCCTCATCCAATGAGCAAGCAACATATGTACCAATCTATCCGGCTTTACTAATCCCCTTTTTAGTAATCCCACGATTGAGAACTATTTTAGTTTTAGAGCTTTCTAAGAATTTAGATCTCATTAGCACGATCATCATCATGATTCTAAAAGCATTGCTTAAAACTATGGGTTATTTACATATTATAAAAACAGCACCATGTAGATAATTAAATGCCTTTAATAAATAAATATTTTATTAATAAATAAATAAGATTGTTTACAAAGTATGTGCTTTATCATCATACATGATTGGCTTGTATGCACACTACTATCAATCTCCCACTTGCACTAAAGACAATCGCCATAGTATCTCATACCCATCTTCTCTAAGTGACGATCAAACTGCTGTTGTGTTAAAGCTTTAGTAAATGGATCTACAATGTTGTCTTGAGAGTCTACATGCTCCAAGGTGACGTCTGCCTCTTTCAATGATCTCCCTGATCAAATGAAATTGCCGTAACACGTGTTTAGATTTTTGATGAGACCTGGGTTCCTTAGCCTGTGCAACTGGTCCTGTATCGTGAGTGGGGTATCAGTTTTTCGTAATCCTTCAATTGTCCGTGACACATATGCAATAACCTTGCCATGTTGCATGAGCACACAGCCAAGCCCCTTGTGCGATGCATCACTATACACCACAAAATTTCCCGCATCATCTGGTAATGATAACACAGGTGCTTCGCTCAATCTCCTTTTCAGTTCTTGAAAACTTTCTTCGCATTTGTCGGTCCATAAAAATTTCACCGTCTTTCTAGTCAAATTGGTCAACGGGGTTGCTATCTTAGAAAAATCTTGGATGAATCTTCGATAGTACCCAGCTAACCCTAGAAAGCTTCTCACCTCCGTCGGTGTTCTCGGTTGTTCCCAATTACTTACTGCTTCGACCTTTGCAGGGTCTACTGAGATTCCATTCTTATCCACCACGTGGCCTAAGAATTGAACCTTCTCTATCCAAAATTCGCACTTAGAAAATTTTGCATACATCTTCTCCTTCCTTAGTTCCTCCAAAACAATCTTCAGATGTTCGGCGTGTTCTTCCTCTGTCTTTGAGTAGATCAAAATGTCGTCGATAAAAACCACTACAAATTTATCCAAGTATGGCTTGAAAACTCGATTCATCAAGTCCATAAATGCTGCCGGAGCATTAGTCAATCCGAATGACATTACCAAAAACTCATAGTGTCCATAACGGGTTCGAAACGCAGTCTTTGGTATGTCCTTATCCCTCACTTTCAGTTGATGATATCCTGTTCGTAGGTCGATCTTTGAGAAACACTTTGCTCCCTTCAGTTGATCAAATAAGTCGTCTATCCTCGGTAGCCGATACCGGTTCTTGATCGTTACTCTGTTCAATTCTCGATAATCGATATAGAGCCTCATCGATCCGTCCTTCTTCTTAACGAATAGTACTGGTGCTCCCCAAGGAGAAACACTCGGTCGAATGTAACCCTTATCCAACAATTCTTGTAATTGTATCATCAATTCCTTCATTTCTACTGGCGCCATACGATATGGAGCTTTCGAAATCGGTGCCGTTCCCGGTGCTAAGTCTATTACGAATTCGATTTCTCTGTCTGGCGGAAGACCAGGCAGATCGTCCGGAAACACATCTTGGAATTCATTAACTACGTATATATCCTTAATTTCTACTCCCTTTTTTCGAGTATCAACGATGTAAGCTAAATATCCTACACATCCTTTCCTTAACAATTTCTTGGCCTGCATCATCGTAACGCAACACGATTGCTTAAGCGATGAGCTACCATAAAACACTACCTTAGACTTACTCGGAGTCTGAAGGTTCACACATTTGTTCTAACAGTCAATTATCACAGCATGGTTATACAACCAATCCATTCCCAGTATTACGTCAAATTCTCCCAGTCTAATAGGAATCAAGTCTACGCTCAGTTCATGTTTACTAATACTTGCGCGACAATTTTGATAAACGTATTCTACAGGGATCACTTCCTTATTAGCAACTTCTATGATCAAAGGAATTTCTAAAAGTTCTCGGGGTGTACTAAGTCTACTAGCAAATTCTTCAGGTACAAAAGAACAGGTGGCACCCGAATCAAATAATACATAAGCATTTATATCATTGATTGGGATTATACTTGACACCATATCCTTCGCAGCCACTGCGTCTTGGACGGTCATGTTAAAGGTTCTGGCGGTTGGGCGGTTGGATTGTGCCGGTCCACCGATCATCAGCTTGTTGCCTCCTTGCTGATTACTACCCCCGCCACTTCCCTTCTTTGGGCAGTCCTTAATTCGGTGCTCCGTCGAGCCACACGCAAAGCATCCTTGTATCTTTTTCGGTTTTAAATAGTTGGGCGAGGTGTGCCCTTCCTGTCCGCAGTTGTAGCAAGTGCCACATCCCTTCCAGCACTCGCCCTGGTGATTCTTCCCACACTTCGGGCATCCTTCAGCCCTCTTCTTGAAACCTCCACGAAAATTCCCTGATTGATTATTATTGTTGTTTTTGTTGTTGTTGTTATTCTCCCACTTTCTCTTTCCCAAGTTGCTTCTTTCGCTACTGCTTCCTCCCGTACGATTCCTCCTCCAGTATTCTTTCCTTTATTTTCTTTGTTATACAGACTTAAGGCCTCACTGCCACCTTCCGCAATGATTGCCTTCTCCAGTAATGTTGCAAAGGAATCAATTTGAAGAACTGATACCTTATTGAACAGCCATGGCTTCAACCCTTGTTCAAAGCGTCTAGCCTTCCTCTCTTCATCACCAACTTGGTGCTTCGCAAATCGCGCTAGTTCGTTAAACCTAGCCGCGTATTGCGCCACCGTCATCTCACCTTGTTTTAACTCTAGGAATTTCACCTCCATCCTATTCTTCATACTCTTCGGAAAGTAATTCTCGAAGAACAGTGTCTTAAACTTATCCCAAGCTATTATCCCTTCTCCAGCTCTTTGTTGATTAGCCTCCCACCAGTAGTTCGCTTCTCCCCTCATCATGTACGTGGCAAACACCGTCTTCTGATGTTCGCCTACGCTAGCTATAGTGAAAGCTTTTTCGATCTCTTTGATCCACGTTTGTGCGACGATTGGGTCGGTAGTTCCCTCGAACTCCGGGGGTCCTACACTCTTAAAGTCTTTAAAGGTTGTTACTGGCACAGTTTGAGGGTTCGGGCGAACGGGTTCATTGTTCCTTCCCCTTAAGGCTTCTCCTAACAAGTCTACCAGTTTCTGGATCGGGTCTACTTGTTCTCTCTCATTGTTAACGGATTCTTCGGGTGCAGTCAATCTACGTCTGGGCGGCATTATCTGCATCACAATTTTCATTTTATTATTATTCAAGTATATCACTTAAGTATTTCTTTTAATACTAAAAGAATAAATTTATAACACGTTTCTAAAATCAACTCCATTTATATTCATATGCCATTTCATTTCATTACATGATTTTCCTAGCATACTGCTATAAATGTTATCACATATATCCCCTAATATCACAAAAGACGGGGAATATACCAACCTACTACCATACTACCCCTCTAACAAAAGCTAACTCGGGGTTTACATCATCATCCCACATCTTACACAAAAGATCTGGATTACAACATAGTATATACAATACATAAAGACACAACTAGTACTACCACTAGACTGACTAAGGAAATCTCATCCCATCATCCCGCGCTCCACTGCGCTCTTGTACTCCAACTGTGCTATATACGCAACCAGCTCTCGGCTCAAGGTATGTAGAGTCTGTCCCTGTTCTGCCGGGTAGTGGTACACACCATCAATCACCCTTTCAAAAGCTGAACGGAACACATACCCCATCTTGTTCATCTTTCTCTTCCTGCACCTGACCTCGTCCTCAAGGTCGTCAGCTCTCTCATTGGACGCTTCCCACTTCTCCTCGAAGTGTAACCTATCCATCACCTCCAACTCTAGCTGAGTACGGAGTGCCTCTTTCTCAGTTTTCTCACTCAGCTCCCTCTGCTCAACCTCTTCTAGCTTCTCTACCAAATCTACATTCCTAGCCACTGACCTGTGAAATAGAGTCCCCATCTGGATCCCTGCCTCCCTACGGTAGGCAATCTCCACCTCTAACTCTTGCATAGCCAGCTTCCTCTGGTGGTCCTCGTCCCTCAGCTTCTGGAACTCAGACTCTCTCTCGTGGGCCTCTGCCTCCAGCTCCTGGACTCTGCAGTCTAACTCTAGAATACGCTCCTCGTACTCGCCTAACATCTGTTCCTCTATAGTAGCCTCATCAGAGTCCTCTACTGGCTCATCCTCCATCGGCTCCTCCTCTGGATCAGACTCTATCTCAATCTCGTCCTCGTCGTCGGACTCGAACGGTGCAACAGCCTGCACTGGTGTAGCCTCTAGAGGTGCCTCGTACACTACATGTATATCCCTGGGCTCCTCCTTGGCCACTCTACTAGGTACTCCTGTGTCTGTCATCCTACAATCACAAACACAAGACAAGAAATAGCATCTCCATTAGAATGTTAAACAAAATATAAGTTCATTGTATAAAATGAAGTTACATTTCATAACAGACTAAGCCTCTCAAGGAAAACTCTACATGAGTTTTATCTCCTTCCTAACTTCTAAGTTCGCCTAAGTTATAGTCTAAGGACACTCGTTCCTAAGGTTTATAACTACGGCTTTGATACCAACCTGTGACGCCCCCAAATTCCAGGACCGCCACTTGGTCTCTCGAATTCGGTTCATCACGTGCTCATGGTAATACATCGCAATAATGATAACTAAATATCACACAACCACAACGGAAAATCTATTCTAGAATAATTTACAATGATTTATTATAATTATTCCCCCAAGTCTCGCAACCTACAGTACTTAATAGATTACATAGCAAGATCAATTAACGACTTGTTACATAATCTAACTTAAGCTTAAACATAAACAAATCCAGTCTTACTACATCATCTTCACACAATATTAATATATTTGAAACATAACAGACATAAGCTAGTTGGTAGCCTTGCCCTTGCCCTTATCAATGCCCGAAGGTTCGCCATGCTCTGCCTTAACTGAAATGTTTTAGGGAAAAGCAAGAATGAGCACAAATTGCCCAGCAAGTAATATACAATAAGGGTGAATAATAAGATTCTCAATTCTCGAAAGGGTATAGCAAGATTTGATAGCTCAAGAATAACAAGAATATCAACAGTTCTCAATAACAGTCGCTAAGGACAGGATAATATCAATATGATTCAATAATAAGTCAATTCAAGATTTCAAATAATTGAATACTGAGTAGTCACTACGGACTATGAACTTCTACTAGAATTGACAGTAATAAACTGAAAATCCAACAAAAACAGGTACAACAGGTGATCAGCCTAAAGTACCCTTGTTATGCATAACAATCAATCATACTCAAGTGTGCACGTCGGTTCTCCGACAATTATATATTCCCTTCAAAGAAGGTTGTTCTTCTCAGTCAAATACAAGATCCCACACCAATCAATTAGTTTGGGTTACTTTTCAATAACATAAGTCCAGCCGAATCAAATGGCATAGACACTTTCACAATATTCAAGAACAATACTAAGTTCAACATGAATAATAGCTTTAATGAAATAAGAGTTCAAGTATGCTAATTCAATTCAACCGATTAAATAGGAAACTAGTTCGCAATACACAAGATAGGATACTTGCATAGTAAAAGAGTATAAGTTAGGAAACTTTCACAATCATAGATTTCCTTGCATAAAGTAAATGCGTCGGTTAGGATACTTGCACTTTAAAAGAGTGTAAGTAAGAGAACTTGCCTTTAGCGTAGTTTATCCACGAAAAGCAATCAACACTTTCGAATTCCTATCGTAATACAGTTACGTATATATATGATATTCATTAGTCATATAATTTAACTTCACATTTTCTCTTTGAATATACCATCAACACATAAGGTAAGTTTTACCTAGCTACACAGTTATATAGAATATAATTTCTATCCTTAACGTTCCTTCTTTAGAGTTTAAACGCATTCTCATATTATATAAGATCTCAACAATTAGCAAACATGCTTGCATATTATTAATATCACATAAGGCCACAATCAATACTAAATATATTTCATTTTAGCAAGTTACGGACATCTCCTTAAGTTAACCGTCAAAATCGGGTTCAAGTAACATCATATAATATCACGTAGCATGTATTCATATTTAAAGGATACTTTCATGCTTGTATAACTTTTCCAAATCCAATCGTACATGGTATAGGTTCTTAAGTTAATACTTAAAGCCATTCAAGGACACGAACTCATATGGTCTAACATGGTCGCTTTTAAACACATAAGATATTCATATAACTTGTATTAGTCATGCTCATGAGTACTCGTATTGCATATATGTAGCTAGCATTGTTATTATCTTGAAAACATGCTTTGTTTATGCTAAACTTTAATCACGGCAACTAATCATGGTATATATACATGCATGACACATGAATGAGTCTAAGAGTACTATCACATGTGTCCATAAATGTCAGATTCTAATTCTCGTCATAACATACCAACGTTCACGTTCAAAGCTTATACTTTGTTAGTATAGTTCATTAATAAGGTCTATCATGTTCATGCTTCCTTATGAAACCTATATATATAAGTTAACATGCTTTTCATGCATTTCAAGGCCCTATAAACATGCTCGAAAAGTCAGAATGTATACATGGTCTTTACATGTCAATATCAACCTTCAAAACTTGTATTTTTGTTAGATATGTTCAATAGTGAGGTCTAACAGGCTCTTGTCATACTATGAACCATATATACATAACTTAATATGTCTTTCATACATCTCTACCTCATACCGACATGCCTTGAAAAATCAGAATATTAACATGCTAACGTTCGTTTATGAAACTTTAAGTTTGTTTTCAAACTATATGTCGTTTGGTTAACCATGCATGCTAATATACTAAAACATGCTTACATTGCCTCATTAGGTTTATATATATGTATTAATCATGCTCCCATGCTTGTTTAAACAAAAATCAAACAATTGGTATATAACAGTTTTGTTGCAGAATGCAGAAAACTACACACAGAGGCCGGCGCTGCGGCGTGGCAACAGCAGCCATATTCTAGCGCTGCGGCGCGGGCTGCGGCGTGGGTGGGGCTGCGGCGCGGGCTTCGGCTCTGCAGCGCGGGGACAGTTCCTGCAGTTCAGACTGCAGCGAAACCGACCCAAAACCTCCCATTTTATCGATCTCGACATACCCATATGCTATTAGACTAACCTTTTTAACTTACTAACACATATATATGCTTATATAACAGTCAATCGCCCAAACGATTCCCAATTTGATGAACTCCAACTAATTTCACGAATTCGATGCTTTACAGAAATTACAGAGCAACAATGGAAATGAAAGTCAAGAAAGCTATATAGTGGTTCCATCACGTATGTATGTTCATATAACAACAATATAAGGGTTCTACAAACCAATCATGAACCAATTTGGCATAGTCAAAAATTTGAAGGAAACTTCAGAAACAGAAAACGAAAATGAAGAACAAAGGAAGAGGGATTATACCTCTGCTAGGATTCAAATATAGTTTGCTGCTAATCCAACTTCTTATACTGATATATGTATATTGCTTTCACTCACCACTTATGCAAACTCTCAGCAAATTGAAAACGAAGAAATATGGCTGCTATTTATAGAAGAATCCTTACACAGACAATGCAATTGTCCATTAAATTGAACCACTAGATTGAAGCTTTGTATATCAGCTAAGGAAGAGTTGGTAGAGTGGTTGAAGAACACTGTTGTGCCCACTCCCCGTATCATGATTTGCTAGAATGCTGAGTTTGAGAAGGTAGGAGTAGGCTAGCTTCATGAGTGTTTTACGTGTACAAGGTTTGTGTCTTATTAATATGGGACAAGGCATAAAAATCTCAGCATTTCCAATTTGTAAACAAACTAGTGTTAATACTTAGGTTATATACACACACATATTTAGACACTTAGGTCTTTAATTGAAATGTCACAATAATTCATATACTGTAGTAAGTGTAAATTGACACGTATAATCCATGTACATTTTGTTAATACCGGATATAATCTAATCAGATGTTAACACATTACACTGTCTCCTTTATTAAAACTAATTGTTCACAATATGTTCATGATATATTATACAATGTATACCCACATATTTATTGTCACACAAGTTATTAATCAAGTAGCTCACATGGTTTAATAAGCCTTACCATATAATAGTGTCATATTACACTTCACATAATACATAGTCAGCTAATATATGCTACACATTTAATTCGCATGCTGGCACATATAATTTCTCATCTTATAAATTGAATATTAATTAATAATATACACATATCCTACATCAATCAATATAATTGTTAACCTCCATAACAATTTAATTAACCCTTATATGATTAATTATCACTTTGATATAAATCTTATTATATTTATAAACACGTTGCTCATTATTATTATGTTTCTTGCAATAATAATAATCACATATTATTAATCAATCCTCATTAGTATTTTATAACAGTTAATTAATATTCTTCGATTAACAATTAATATAGATTAATTGTTCGCTTAAATTAATATAATCATTCTTATATTACGTCACTGTGCCACACAAGGCAATCAACGAGTTTATCACAAACTCCACCAATTTCTCAATTATTATAATTATTCAATTATATATAATTGAATTAATTCATCTCATAACACAAAATCATTTATATTCAAATAAATTTTCATTTCCATTAATATATTTATTTAATAATATATGGAAATTCTCGGGTATTACATCCTCCCCCCCTTATAAAAATTCCGTCCCGGAATTGCTACAAGGTTACACAAATAGATGGGGATAGTCCCTCATCATCCTATCTTCTAACTCCCACGTTGCCTCCTCGACATCGTGGTTACGCCAAAGTACTTTTACAGATGAAATAACTTTATTTCTCAAAGTTTGTTCTTTCCTATCTAATATCTGGACATGAATTTCTCCATACGCCAAGTTCTTCTCCACTTGAATGGGCTCGTAAGAAATCACGTGCTTGTAGTCGGCCTTGTACGGTCGCAATACGGAAATGTGAAACACGTTGTGGATGTGCTCCAGTTCGGGTGGCAATGCAACTTTGCATGCCACTTCGCCCACTCGCTTCAGTATCTCGAACGGTCCTATGAATCTTGGACTCAATTTTCCTTTCTTGCCGAAACGGATTTTTCCCTTCCATGGAGATACCTTCCAGAATACGAAACTACCGACTTTGAAGTCTCGGTCCTGCCGATGCAAATCTGCGTATTTCTTCTGGCGATCTTGAGCTGCTACAAGTTTGGCTCTTATCACTGTCACCACGTCTGTGGTTTGTTGAACTAACTCTGGTCCGAGTATTCGTCGTTCTCCGACTTCGTCCCAACATAACGGCGTTCTGCACTTTCTCCCGTAAAGAGCTTCGTACAGTGGCATGCCGATACTCGCATGGTAACTATTATTATATGCGAATTCTACTAAGGGTAGGTGGTCGTCCCAATTTCCCTTAAAATCCATCACTCAAGTCCTAAGCATGTCTTCTAGTGTTTGTATTGTTCGCTCACTTTGTCCGTCTGTTTGAGGATGATAAGCTGTACTCAAGCTCAACTGCGTTCCCATTCTTTTTTGCAAACTCTTCCAAAAATTGTACGTGAAGGGCGGATCTCGATCAGAGACAATTGACACCGGCACTCCATATCGTGAAACAATTTCTTTTACATATAGGCTTGCTAATTGGTTCAAACTGTAGCGGATCTTGATTGGTAGAAAGTGTGCGGTCTTCGTTAGTCGATCCACGATAACCCAAATAGCATCATAACCTTTCTGTGTAACTGGAAGTCCTACCACGAAGTCCATGGTAATATGCTCCCATTTCCACTCTGGTATTTCTAACGGTTGTAGTAAACCACTCGGCCGCTGATGCTCTGCTTTAACGCGTTGGCAAGTCAAGCATCTACTGACGCACTCCGCGACTTCCCGTTTCAAATTGGGCCACCAAAAATGTTGCCTTAGATCTTGGTACATCTTTGTGCCTCCCGGATGAACGGAATATGTCGTATTGTGTGCCTCGTGCAAAATCTCTTCCCTCAACTCGGTTACCGCTGGTACGCACACTTTCCCTTCAAATCTCAAAATACCGTCTTTATCCATTCGAAATTTTTCTTCCTCATTTTCTGTGATCCTCTTTCGGATTTTCTCACACTCTTCATCCTTTTCCTGAGCTTCCTTTACTCTATCCAACAACGTCGGACAAGCTTCCATTACAATTAACTTCTCACCAGACTTTTCTGGTCCTTTCACTTCTATCTCCAATTTCTCCATCTCTCTTATCAACTCTTCCTGAGTCGTCAAATTAAACAACTTCTCCCTTCCTTTCCTGCTCAGAGCGTCGGCAACCACATTTGCCTTTCCCGGGTGATAAAGAATATCGCAGTCATAGTCTTTGATTAATTCTAACCACCTTCTCTACCGCATGTTTAACTCCTTCTGTGTGAAGATATATTTCAGACTTTTGTGGTCCGTGTATATCTCACATTTTTCTCCGTATAGATAATGTCTCCATATCTTTAACGCAAAAACTACTGCCGCTAACTCTAAGTCGTGAGTGGGGTATCGTTTTTCGTAATCCTTCAATTGTCGTGACGCATATGCAATAACCTTGCCATGTTGCATGAGCACACAGCCAAGCCCCTTGTGCGATGCATCACTATACACCACAAAATTTCCCGCATCATCTGGTAATGATAACACAGGTGCTTCGCTCAATCTCCTTTTCAGTTCTTGAAAACTTTCTTCGCATTTGTCAATCCATACAAATTTCACCGTCTTTCTAGTCAAATTGGTCAACGGGGTTGCTATCTTAGAAAAATCTTGGATGAATCTTCGATAGTACCCAGCTAACCCTAGAAAGCTTCTCACCTCCGTCGGTGTTCTCGGTTGTTCCCAATTACTTACTGCTTCGACCTTTGCAGGGTCTACTGAGATTCCATTCTTATCCACCACGTGGCCTAAGAATTGAACCTTCTCTATCCAAAATTCGCACTTAGAAAATTTTGCATACATCTTCTCTTTCCTTAGTGCCTCCAAAACAATCTTCAGATGTTCGGCGTGTTCTTCCTCTGTCTTTGAGTAGATCAAAATGTCGTCGATAAAAACCACTACAAATTTATCCAAGTATGGCTTGAAAACTCAGTTCATCAAGTCCATAAATGCTGCCGGAGCATTAGTCAATCCGAATGACATTACCAAACACTCGTAGTGTCCATAACGGGTTCGAAACGCAGTCTTTGGTATGTCCTTATCCCTCACTTTTAGTTGACGATATCCTGTTCGTAGGTCGATCTTTGAGAAACACTTTGCTCCCTTCAGTTGATCAAATAAGTCGTCTATCCTCGGTAGCGGATACCGGTTCTTGATCGTTACTCTGTTCAATTCTCGATAATCGATACAGAGCCTCATCGATCCGTCCTTCTTCTTAACGAATAGTACTGGTGCTCCCCAAGGAGAAACACTCGGTCGAATGTAACCCTTATCCAACAATTCTTGTAATTGTATCATCAATTCCTTCATTTCTACTGGCGCCATACGATATGGAGCTTTCGAAATCGGTGCCGTTCCCGGTGCTAAGTCTATTACGAATTCGATTTCTCTGTCTGGCGGAAGACCAGGCAGATCGTCCGGAAACACATCTTGGAATTCATTAACTACATATATATCCTTAATTTCTACTCCCTTTTTCCGAGTATCAACGATGTAAGCTAAATATCCTACACATCCTTTCCTTAACAATTTCTTGGCCTGCATCATCGTAACGCAACACGATTGCTTAAGCGATGAGCTACCATAAAACACTACCTTAGACTTACTCGGAGTCTGAAGGTTCACACATTTGTTCTAACAGTCAATTATCGCAGCATGGTTATACAACCAATCCATTCCCAGTATTACGTCAAATTCTCCCAGTCTAATAGGAATCAAGTCTACGCTCAGTTCATGTTTACTAATACTTGCGCGACAATTTTGATAAACGTATTCTACAGGGATCACTTCCTTATTAGCAACTTCTATGATCAAAGGATTTTCTAAAAGTTCTCGGGGTGTACTAAGTCTACTAGCAAATTCTTCAGATACAAAAGAACAGGTGGCACCCGAATCAAATAATACATAAGCATTTATATCATTGATTGGGATTATACCTGACACCATATCCTTCGCAGCCACTGCGTCTTGGACGGTCATGTTAAAGGTTCTGGCGGTTGGGCGGTTGGATTGTGCCGGTCCACCGATCATCAGCTTGTTGCCTCCTTGCTGATTACTACCCCCGCCACTTCCCTTCTTTGGGCAGTCCTTAATTCGGTGCTCCGTCGAGCCACACGCAAAGCATCCTTGTATCTTTTTCGGTTTCAAATAGTTGGGCGAGGTGTGCCCTTCCTGTCCGCAGTTGTAGCAAGTGCCACGTCCCTTCCAGCACTCGCCCTGGTGATTCTTCCCACACTTCGGGCATCCTTCAGCCCTCTTCTTGAAACCTCGACGAAAATTCCCTGATTGATTATTATTGTTGTTTTTGTTGTTGTTGTTATTCTCCCACTTTCTCTTTCCCAAGTTGCTTCTTTCGCTACTGCTTCCTCCCGTACGATTCCTCCTCCAGTATTCTTTCCTTTATTTTCTTTGTTATACAGACTTAAGGCCTCACTGCCACCTTCCGCAATGATTGCCTTCTCCAGTAATGTTGCAAAGGAATCAATTTGAAGAACTGATACCTTATTGAACAGCCATGGCTTCAACCCTTGTTCAAAGCGTCTAGCCTTCCTCTCTTCATCACCAACTTGGTGCTTCGCAAATCGCGCTAGTTCGTTAAACCTAGCCGCGTATTGCGCCACCGTCATCTCACCTTGTTTTAACTCTAGGAATTTCACCTCCATCCTATTCTTCATACTCTTCGAAAGTAATTCTCGAAGAACAGTGTCTTAAACTTATCCCAAGCTATTATCCCTTCTCCAGCTCTTTGTTGATTAGCCTCCCACCAGTAGTTCGCTTCTCCCCTCATCATGTACGTGGCAAACACCGTCTTCTGATCTTCGCCTACGCTAGCTATAGTGAAAGCTTTTTCGATCTCTTTGATCCACGTTTGTGCGACGATTGGGTCGGTAGTTCCCTCGAACTCCGGGGGTCCTACACTCTTAAAGTCTTTAAAGGTTGTTACTGGCACAGTTTGAGGGTTCGGGCGAACGGGTTCATTGTTCCTTCCCCTTAAGGCTTCTCCTAACAAGTCTACCAGTTTCTGGATCGGGTCTACTTGTTCTCTCTCATTGTTAACGGATTCTTCGGGTGCAGTCAATCTACGTCTGGGCGGCATTATCTGCATCACAATTTTTCATTTTATTATTATTCAAGTATATCACTTAAGTATTTCTTTTAATACTAAAAGAATAAATTTATAACACGTTTCTAAAATCAACTCCATTTATATTCATATGCCATTTCATTTCATTACATGATTTTCCTAGCATACTGCTATAAATGTTATCACATATATCCCCTAATATCACAAAAGACGGGGAATATACCAACCTACTACCATACTACCCCTCTAACAAAAGCTAACTCGGAGTTTACATCATCATCCCACATCTTACACAAAAGATCGGGATTACAACATAGTATATACAATACATAAAGACACAACTAGTACTACCACTAGACTGACTAAGGAAATCTCATCCCATCATCCCGCGCTCCACTGCGCTCTTGTACTCCAACTGTGCTATATACGCAACCAGCTCTCGGCTCAAGGTATGTAGAGTCTGTCCCTGTTCTGCCGGGTAGTGGTACACACCATCAATCACCCTTTCAAAAGCTGAACGGAACACATACCCCATCTTGTTCATCTTTCTCTTCCTGCACCTGACCTCGTCCTCAAGGTCGTCAGCTCTCTCATTGGACGCTTCCCACTTCTCCTCGAAGTGTAACCTATCCATCACCTCCAACTCTAGCTGAGTACGGAGTGCCTCTTTCTCAGTTTTCTCACTCAGCTCCCTCTTCTCAACCTCTTCTAGCTTCTCTGCCAAATCTACATTCCTAGCCACTGACCTGTGAAATAGAGTCCCCATCTGGATCCCTGCCTCCCTACGGTAGGCAATCTCCACCTCTAACTCTTGCATAGCCAGCTTCCTCTGGTGGTCCTCGTCCCTCAGCTTCTGGAACTCAGACTCTCTCTCGTGGGCCTCTGCCTCCAGCTCCTGGACTCTGCAGTCTAACTCTAGAATACGCTCCTCGTACTCGCCTAACATCTGTTCCTCTATAGTAGCCTCATTAGAGTCCTCTACTGGCTCATCCTCCATCGGCTCCTCCTCTGGATCAGACTCTATCTCAATCTCGTCCTCGTCGTCGGACTCGAACGGTGCAACAGCCTGCACTGGTGTAGCCTCTAGAGGTGCCTCGTACACTACATGTATATCCCTGGGCTCCTCCTTGGCCACTCTACTAGGTACTCCTGTGTCTGTCATCCTACAATCACAAACACAAGACAAGAAATAGCATCTCCATTAGAATGTTAAACAAAATATAAGTTCATTGTATAAAATGAAGTTACATTTCATAACAGACTAAGCCTCTCAAGGAAAACTCTACATGAGTTTTATCTCCTTCCTAACTTCTAAGTTCGCCTAAGTTATAGTCTAAGGACACTCGTTCCTAAGGTTTATAACTACGGCTTTGATACCAACCTGTGACGCCCCCAAATTCCAGGACCGCCACTTGGTCTCTCGAATTCGGTTCATCACGTGCTCATGGTAATACATCGCAATAATGATAACTAAATATCACACAACCACAAGCGGAAAATCTATTCTAGAATAATTTACAATGATTTATTATAATTATTCCCCCAAGTCTCGCAACCTACCGTACTTAATAGATTACATAGCAAGATCAATTAACGACTTGTTACATAATCTAACTTAAGCTTAAACATAAACAAATCCAGTCTTACTACATCATCTTCACACAATATTAATATATTTGAAACATAACAGACATAAGCTAGTTGGTAGCCTTGCCCTTGCCCTTATCAATTCCCGAAGGTTCGCCATGCTCTGCCTTAACTGAAATGTTTTAGGAAAAGCAAGAATGAGCACAAATTGCCCAGCAAGTAAT
Source organism: Panax stipuleanatus (assembly GCA_020205555.1). Lineage (NCBI taxonomy): Eukaryota > Viridiplantae > Streptophyta > Magnoliopsida > Apiales > Araliaceae > Panax > Panax stipuleanatus. Next base: position 139,431,850 of record CM035124.1, on the reverse strand, counting down.
ATACAATAAGGGTGAATAATAAGATTCTCAATTCTCGAAAGGGTATAGCAAGATTTGATAGCTCAAGAATAACAAGAATATCAACAATTCTCAATAATAGTCGCTAAGGACAGGATAATATCAATATGATTCAATAATAAGTCAATTCAAGATTTCAAATAATTGAATACTGAGTAGTCACTACGGACTATGTACTTCTACTAGAATTGACAGTAATAAACTGAAAATCCAACAAAAACAGGTACAACAGGTGATCAGCCTAAAGTACCCTTGTTATGCATAACAATCAATCATACTCAAGTGTGCACGTCGGTTCTCCGACAATTATATATTCCCTTCAAAGAAGGTTGTTCTTCTCAGTCAAATACAAGATCCCGCACCAATCAATTAGTTTGGGTTGCTTTTCAATAACATAAGTCCAGCCGAATCAAATGGCATAGACACTTTCACAATATTCAAGAACAATACTAAGTTCAACATGAATAATAGCTTTAATGAAATAAGAGTTCAAGTATGCTAATTCAATTCAACCGATTAAATAGGAAACTAGTTCGCAATACACAAGATAGGATACTTGCATAGTAAAAGAGTATAAGTTAGGAAACTTTCACAATCATAGATTTCCTTGCATAAAGTAAATACGTCGGTTAGGATACTTGCACTTTAAAAGAGTGTAAGTAAGAGAACTTGCCTTTAGCGTAGTTTATCCACGAAAAGCAATCAACACTTTCGAATTCCTATCGTAATACAGTTACGTATATATATGATATTCATTAGTCATATAATTTAACTTCACATTTTCTCTTTTAATATACCATCAACACATAAGGTAAGTTTACCTAGCTACACAGTTATATAGAATATAATTTCTATCCTTAACGTTCCTTCTTTAGAGTTTAAACGCATTCTCATATTATATAAGATCTCAACAATTAGCAAACATGCTTGCATATTATTAATATCACATAAGGCCACAATCAATACTAAATATATTTCATTTTAGCAAGTTACGACATCTCCTTAAGTTAACCGTCAAAATCGGGTTCAAGTAACATCATATAATATCACGTAGCATGTATTCATATTTAAAGGATACTTTCATGCTTGTATAACTTTTCCAAATCCAATCGTACATGGTATAGGTTCTTAAGTTAATACTTAAAGCCATTCAAGGACACGAACTCATATGGTCTAACATGGTCGCTTTTAAACACATAAGATATTCATATAACTTGTATTAGTCATGCTCATGAGTACTCGTATTGCATATATGTAGCTAGCATTGTTATTATCTTAAAAACATGCTTTGTTTATACTAAACTTTAATCACGGCAACTAATCATGGTATATATACATGCATGACACATGAATGAGTCTAAGAGTACTATCACATGTGTCCATAAATGTCAGATTCTAATTCTCGTCATAACATACCAACGTTCACGTTCAAAGCTTATACTTTGTTAGTATAGTTCATTAATAAGGTCTATCATGTTCATGCTTCCTTACGAAACCTATATATATAAGTTAACATGCTTTTCATGCATTTCAAGGCCCTATAAACATGCTCGAAAAGTCAGAATGTATACATGGTCTTTACATGTCAATATCAACCTTTAAAACTTGTATTTTTGTTAGATATGTTCAATAGTGAGGTCTAACAGGCTCTTGTCATACTATGAACCATATATACATAACTTAATATGTCTTTCATACATCTCTACCTCATACCGACATGCCTTGAAAAATCAGAATATTAACATGCTAACGTTCGTTTATGAAACTTTAAGTTTGTTTTCAAACTATATGTCGTTTGGTTAACCATGCATGCTAATATACTAAAACATGCTTACATTGCCTCATTAGGTTTATATATATGTATTAATCATGCTCCCATGCTTGTTTAAACAAAAATCAAACAATTGGTATATAACAGTTTTGTTGCAGAATGCAGAAAACTGCACACAGAGGCCGGCGCTGCGGCGCGGCAACAGCAGCCATATTCTAGCGCTGCGGCGCGGGTGGCGCTGCGGCGCGGGCTTCGGCTCTGCAGCGCGGGGACAGTTCCTGCAGTTCAGACTGCAGCGAAACCGACCCAAAACCTCCCATTTTATCGATCTCGACATACCCATATGCTATTAGACTAACCTTTTTAACTTACTAACACATATATATGCTTATATAACAGTCAATCGCCCAAACGATTCCCAATTTGATGAACTCCAACTAATTTCACGAATTCGATGCTTTACAGAAATTACAGAGCAACAATGGAAATGAAAGTCAAGAAAGCTATATAGTGGTTCCATCACGTATGTATGTTCATATAACAACAATATAAGGGTTCTACAAACCAATCATGAACCAATTTGGCATAATCAAAAATTTGAAGGAAACTTCAGAAACAGAAAACGAAAATGAAGAACAAAGGAAGAGGGATTATACCTCTGCTAGGATTCAAATATAGTTTGCTGCTAATCCAACTTCTCCTACTGATATATGTATATTGCTTTCACTCACCACTTATGCAAACTCTCAGGAAATTGAAAACGAAGAAACATGGCTGCTATTTATAGAAGAATCCTTACACAGACAATGCAATTGTCCATTAAATTGAACCACTAGATTGAAGCTTTGTATATCAGCTAAGGAAGAGTTGGTAGAGTGGTTGAAGAACACTGTTGTGCCCACTCCCCGTATCATGATTTGCTAGAATGCTGAGTTTGAGAAGGTAGGAGTAGGCTAGCTTCATGAGTGTTTTACGTGTACAAGGTTTGTGTCTTATTAATATGGGACAAGGCATAAAAATCTCAGCATTTCCAATTTGTAAACAAACTAGTGTTAATACTTAGGTTATATACACACACATATTTAGACACTTAGGTCTTTAATTGAAATGTCACAATAATTCATATACTGTAGTAAGTGTAAATTGACACGTATAATCCATGTACATTTTGTTAATACCGGATATAATCTAATCAGATGTTAACACATTACACTGTCTCCTTTATTAAAACTAATTGTTTACAATATGTTCATGATATATTATACAATGTATACCCACATATTTATTGTCACACAAGTTATTAATCAAGTAGCTCACATGGTTTAATAAGCCTTACCATATAATAGTGTCATATTACACTTCACATAATACATAGTCAGCTAATATATGCTACACATTTAATTCGCATGCTGGCACATATAATTTCTCATCTTATAAATTGAATATTAATTAATAATATACACATATCCTACATCAATCAATATAATTGTTAACCTCCATAACAATTTAATTAACCCTTATATGATTAATTATCACTTTGATATAAATCTTATTATATTTATAAACACGTTGCTCATTATTATTATGTTTCTTGCAATAATAATAATCACATATTATTAATCAATCCTCATTAGTATTTTATAACAGTTAATTAATATTCTTCGATTAACAATTAATATAGATTAATTGTTCGCTTAAATTAATATAATCATTCTTATATTACGTCACTGTGCCACACAAGGCAATCAACGAGTTTATCACAAACTCCACCAATTTCTCAATTATTATAATTATTCAATTATATATAATTGAATTAATTCATCTCATAACACAAAATCATTTATATTCAAATAAATTCTCATTTCCATTAATATATTTATTTAATAATATATGGAAATTCTCGGGTATTACAGTGTATGTGTGACCCTATCATATCATATGGTAATAACATTAAGTTATTTGATATAAGCTTGCAAACTAGTCCATGTGAGAACAATAATGGTCAATCAAGTGGTTAGGGTACATGAATAGTGGTAGTAGGTGGGAGTTAGCCACCAACTTCCCTTTTGCTCTTTGGGTAATAACCATGGGAGAATAATAGCATGATAATGAATAGATGCAATACATTGGTGTGTAGAGTTTGTTAATTCAATTACTACTTTGTTGCTAAGAAAGCATATAATAAGAAATGTAATTATATCATGAGCATGTTATAAGGTGTAATGATGAGGAAGGACCATGAATAGTAGTAGTTGGTGGAGTTAGCCACCAACTCTTCTTTGACCATTGGGTATTACCCATAGGAGGGTAATAGATTGATTATATTAGCGAACATGTAAATTAGTAATGTAATGGTATTACATTATGAACATATTATAAGATGTAACATTTAGTATAATATTATTTTAGGAGATTATATTATTATAAGCTTGTGGACTATTAAGTACTCAGTTCACATAATTATGCCTTGTGTGGCATAAATACTGAAGTTAAATCAAGGGGATTTAATTGGAAGTATTAGAAGAAAATGAATAATTGATATTAATTATCATTATAATATTTGGTGTTAATAAAAGGTACATGGATTTTATGTTTATATATCTATGTATATATCTACTTGATACATTGTAATTGAAAATTTCATTTGTAATTCATTTATAACCTAATTTATATGAAATAAAATTTGTATATATATTATACCCTAAGTGTATGAAATGTAATGTGCATATATTATATATAACCTAAGTGTACTACTACACTTGCTAGTTGCTATTTTGCTGAGTTTTATTGTTTGTCCCATAACAAGAGCCCATTTCATTCTTCACGTGGGAACTCATGAAGGCTACTATACTACTCCTATATTCATCAAACTCAGCATTCTAGCCAAAATCATTATAAGGGAGTGGGATTCATGATGAATCCACCAACGCTCAACCACTCCCTCTTACCATTAAACAAACTTGCATTCCTTTGGTTTAATTTGAGGTGGAATTGTAATGTCTGTGTAAACATTTGCCTATATAATGAACTCATATCCTCTCTTTTTATTCTTGCTGAGAATTCTGTTAAGCAAGGCTAGTGTGAGTATAACATTATAGTGTGTAAGTTGATTGAGAGAATTATCACTATAGGAGAATTATCAGTTTAGGAGAAACTTGTTATAGCAATAATCATCAATTGCAGAGGTATAATCATTTATACTCATGTTCTTCTTTTGTTGTAATTCTTGATTCTTGAATTTATCATGAATTGATTGATTAAGTGATTGGAATATGTTTATCAAGTGTTTAATGAATTAGTAAACATGTTCGGGTTGCAATATTGTATGTTAAGAATTGAATTGCTGAACAATTTCTAAGTTGGCCTTAAGTTCTGCCGAAACAGAACTGTTTCTATCTCTGGCCGGCCACCTGCGCAGCTGCGCCAGTTTTGTACTGGCCAGCGGTGCAGCTGTGCCGGGCCTGAACCAGGAAATTATTTTTCTGCAACCTGCTTGATTTCGTTAAGTAATAATTGTTTAAAGTAGCTTAAACAAGCATGCTAGAAGGGTTAACATGCCTATATAAGTATATTAACATGACATGCACCCGCGTTGCTATGATTGCATGCAAGAATTATGAAACGACATAGAGCGTTGAAGTAAACTTAAAGTTTTCTAAACGAACTTTAACATATATGGACCATGACTACAATCTGACTTTGCGAGCATGTTTAGATAACTTAGAAATGCATATCGAACATGTTAACATATGTATGTAGATGGCATGAACATGTTAGGTCTTGTTAGTAAACTTCACTAATGAAAATATGAGCTTTGGTTGTGAATCTTGACATGTTATTGCGAGTTTCTTATTCTGAAAATTTTGGACATATGTGATAGCACACTTGGACTCTCTCATGTATCATACATGTATATATCCCATGACTACATGTCGTGAAACCAAGTTTAGCATAAACGAAGCATGTTTTCAAACTAATAACTATAATAGTTATATGTATGAAATATGAATATTCATGAACATGCCCAATATGAGTTATATGAATACTTTATGTGTTTAAAGAACTAGCATAATAAACTTTGTGATGTTCAGGACCTAGTGGCCTTAAATTGTTGAAATGTTGACTTAGGACCTATATCATGAAAGATTGAACTTAGAAAGGTTAGACAATCATGGGAGTGCCTTCTAATATGTATACATGCTATGTAGGACCATATGTTAATACTTGAATCCGACTTCGACGGTTAATAGAGTATATTTGCTTTGTTATGGTCTTATGTGTTAGTAATGATATATGAGAATGATTAACTCAAAAGATGGACTACACTAGCTATATGTAAATAGATTAGTGGTAGACGGGCGTGTGTATGTGAAGAATGGTAGTAAGTACGTAAGGTTAAAATATACTTATACGTACATAATTATTCTAAGAATACGATAAGAAAGTGAGACGAAGGTTCTAAGAACCAAGTTAGACAACAATGTAACATTTATTATTACATTGAGAATGTGTGGATACATATAACTAATAAGTGTGATCTCTATAGTTAATATAACTTTGTAGGATTACACGAAGTGCAGATATTCTTAAGCAGTTAAGTCATAGTTGTTAAACTACGAATCAGGCAAGTCTTTCAGTTCCTATTTGATATATGAATTCAATAACTGTTAGTTGAATTATATTATGATATGATAATGTGAACTTATATATAAACTGTATATGAGATATAAATGAGATTGAAAGTTGATCCTTGATGATATACTTGTTATGTGAAAAGTAACATGCGTAGTAAATATAAATTGTTTATAAATGCATGAACTGAGTATGATGTTGTATGCTATGTGATGCATGAAAACTGTTAGAATTGCTGAGCTGTCGAGCTCACTCTTGCAAATAATCACTTTTGCAGGTTAAGGATTCACGGTAAAGATTTTGTGCTTCTTGATTGATAAAGATAGATAGTATCGCAACGAAGAATACTATTTAGATTATCGTTTGAACCCTGTTTAGGTTCTAAACGTTGTACTTGGTAATTGTATACGTTGTTCAAAACTTGTCATACTGTAAAGATGTATTAGTTGATACATAGAGAATATCAAGTCGAGTTGTAAACGTTATACGATAACTCAAATAGACTGAATCATATTTTAAAGTTGATTCAGGGATTTATAATTGATTCAAGTTATGAAATCAATAAAAGATTTTATTTAAAGGATATTAAAAAGTTTAAATTATTCCGCATTTTAGTAACATCAAATATGATGTAAAGACGAGATCTTGGATATAAATAGAATTTATATTCTAAATTATAATAAACAGAGTTGTATTCTTTTACTAATAATTAAAAGATGTAATAGTTTGACGATAGTAGTATCGTGACTGCACCGGATCCGAGGAAAGAGAGGAACCCGGATTTGGGGTCGTCACAGGTTGGTATCAAAGCTGTAGGTTATAAACCTTAGGTAAGTGTACCTTAGACTATAACTTGAGAGAGCGAAAGATAAGATTAAAATATATATGTGAAGATTCAAAGACGAATCTTGAAATATCTAGAGAATGAGAATCAGGAGTTTCCTAACGCCGGTAATAAAAATATTAAGACGATGTCTATAATATGTATATGACAAAGATAGTGAGAATAAAATCAGATGGAGTTTGGTTGATAATAGGAAAAGAACCCTAAGGTAAAGCGATGATCACGATGTGATCAGATTGAACTGTGAAATGATAGATAGTCTATAACGACTAAGTGTGTATAGCTTGAAGCTATGAGATAATGTACTGTAAAAAGTACGAGATGAACTCATGAGGAGTTGTATGTGGTGAAACCTAGAAAGTTCGTAACGAGCAAGCTAAGAGTAAGATGGAGTTAAGTGTTGGACTTCCATTGAGGACTCATGTGATGGCTTAGTTGTACAAACTTTTGTATGGGCAGAAGTTTTATGCTTGCACTAAGTGCATCACATTGATAATCGTTGGAATGTTAGTGTCACGGTATCATTCTATATATGGTGGAAAGGTGATTCTTTTCTCATATTTATTTTGATAGATAGAGATTTCTAAGATATAATTAGATAATATTAAGATTAGGTGCGAGTTCTTAAGACTCATGCCTATGACAAGTTCGTGACTCATAATCGTATGGTGGGACCCCTCAGCGAAGGGACGATTTTGGTCTGACTAGGATAAGTTCCTCAACCCATATGATTGTGGTAAGTTCTTGAGCTTCCATGGTGTGGTAAGTCGGTGAACTGTACTGAGAATAGATATATTATATAAGAGTTTTGGAATAGTGAGCATTGATGGGAGTAAGAAATTGAAGTGATGGAGAAATTTAAATTTTTCTAAATCTTCTAGCTATGCTAGATTTTCAAAATTTATTGACTTCGTCCTAGTGTTTGCACTTCGGTTTTCTCGAGAAAAAAAAATTACTGGGTCAGATGACTGAACTAATGAGTTTTAAAAACGATACCGTTATTTGTATGTCTATGCTATTTGTTTCGGCTAAGACAAAAATGATTTGAAAATCTTTCAAAATGTATTTTGACCATGTGCATCATTTGATATGATGTAGAATGGTAAACGATGGAGTCATCAATGCAATCGAACCTAGTGTTGGTTTTTATCGAAAGATCGTCAGCCCACTATGGTATGATGTAATATGACAAACTCATAAAATGGAGGAATCCTCAACGTACTACTAATCTTGTATGGTATCATGACATCATAAAAGAATTTTTGGTTTTCTGGTAAATTATGAAGAAGGTCAATTAAGTTGGCTAAATTATTTCGATTGATGTCTGAATTGTTAATGAGAGTCTAAGCTATTTGATTCGACTAGGCGACTGTTGAAAAGAGATTATAGAATTCAAGCATTCTTGTGTATTTATGTCAAATCAGATTGCTCTGGTGCGGATTTTGATGTTGAAAAGCTGAGGTGAACAACCCTATAAGGGAACATATTTTTAGGGACAATGGTTCCGAGCGTAACGCATATAATCGTTACAAAACACTACGTTGCGACCCAACGTAGTGGTACAATAGGCTAGCCACCTAGAGTACGCGTGGAGGGTGTTTATGTAACGACCAGGAATTTTAGGCTCCTTATTAATTTTATATGTGATTTTAAATTTTTAGGAGTTAATTTTTTAAACTTATTTAAACCTTATGTGATTATGTGCTTATGTGATTTAACCTATGCGAGTAAATGCTAGGAGTTTTATTAAAGGGAATCACTAATGGTTATTTAAATTAGTAGATTAACCCTGAGACTTTTATATCAGAATATTGATAAAAGTGTTAGTAAATTACATATTCAAATTTCTTGAATATAGTGTAGAGATTTAATCGTGATTAATTATTTATATTTGAGTAATTAATTGATAACGTATGAAATTATTATTGTTATTGATTTATAATTATTATGAATAAATAATAATTAATGAATTGGGAGTAATTAATTGATTTTGTGTTGATTAATTATTATTATGAGTAAATAATAATTAATGAGTAAGAGATTAATAAATATAATAATATTATATTTACTTGATTAATTATTTTATACAAACATGTGTTATTTATATGGTAGTTAACCATATATTATATATAGACTATATAGTAACCTTAATTGTATTATGTGAGGTTGATGAATTGAATGTGTACATAAGAGCATGTGATAATACATGGATAGACATTAATATGTATACCCTATCACCTTATATTTTATCAATAACATTATTAATTGATAATGATTTCATTAAATTATTATAATAATAACAGTTACGGTATTGAATAATGAGCAATACACAATTATATTATATTTGGTGTTAATAGGAAAATGTATATGGATTATATGTATATACCTTACTTGATGCATTATATCATTATTTGTTCATTAGAAATAACATTGTAGCTCCCATTTAAATGTATATGGAATGGATACATGTAGCTTAAGTATATACTATATGTATAAGTATATATAACATTGGTACATGGAATGCAAGTTGCTGGGTTATTTGTTTGTACCACATTGAGTGCCCATCTATTTTCTCCACACGTGAACTCCCACATGCTACACTACTCTATCTTTTTCTTCTCAAATTCATCCGAGTTTGCCATAATCATTATAAGGGGAGTGGGTTTGATGATTGAATCCACCCACTTCTCACCAACTCTCTCTTGTCCATTGAACAACCTTACAATCCATGGGTTTGATTTGGGAGAGAATTGCATTGACTGGTTATATGTTTGTCTATATAAGAACTCTCCCCTTCATGATTTGCAATGCTGAGATTTCATATATGTGTACGTTATTTAGAGAAATATCAGTGAGGGTGGATTGGTTTAGTGGCAAGTCAGTTTCAATTTACAGAGGTATACTTTCTACCATTTCCATTCTTGTTCTCATTTTCTATAAATTTGCTAAATTCTTGATTCTTGATTTTGAATTGAGCATGGACTTATTAGTTATTGGGTTGGAACATGATTGTTAGGTGGTATATAAGTTAGTAACCATGTTAGAATTATGTTAGAAATTGTTAGAATGAATTTTGTTGGAGAAATTTTGAGTTGGAATTGCAGAACTACTGAAACTGCAAAGCTCCTGGCCTGGCCGCCAGCCTGCGCAGCTGCGCCAGTATTACACTGGCCAGCGGCGCAGCTGCGCCAGTATTGCACTGGCCAGCGGCGCAGCTGCGCCAGTGCCTGTGCTGAGCTTCTTGCCTTTTGTTTCTGTGCTGTTAAATGTTAGCCTATAGTACCTTATGTGGCAAGCATGTATACATGATTAATATATATATATATATATATATATATATACATACGTAGACATAGTATAAGTATTTATAATCATGTTAGTACACTTTAATGATAAAGGGAGTTAATGTTTACAAATAAACTTAGAGTTTCGTGAACGAACGTTAGCGTAAATGAAGCATGTTAGTGTTCTGACTTTGCAAGCATAGTAGTATGATTTAAAGATGTATGAGAAGTATGCTAACTCGCGTATGTAGGTTCCATAATGAAATGTGATCATATGAACCGTACTAATGCACGTTCCTAACAAAAATGAAACACAAACCTTGACATGCTATGCTATGTTACTATTTTGATTTTTGCGAGCATAATAGCATGGTTTATATTAACTTGAAATGCATGTTTAAAATGTTAAACACGTTAGCATACTTGATTGAAAGCTTTAAGAGGTTTTTCAAGCGAAACTTAAAGACTTTCAAAGTAAACATAACTAAGACTTGTGTCTTTTAGATTGTGACCACTTAAATACATATAACTTATTGTATGCATTCTAATACCTGTGAGTAATGGTTACGAGATACTTTACATGTACCATATTGTCTTTTTGACTTGGTGTACCTTGTAATAGAAACTTAGAATGTGAAATAGCATTGAATACCATGTAAATGATATTATAATCATGCGAGCATGTGTATTAGAGTTCGTTAGACCTATAAGCATATTAACATAGACCTCGTTTGGTCAAAGCGTGAATTTCGCATATGCACGTATTCATAAGAAATAAATTTTTGAAGCACGAACTACGTGATTAAAGTATATGTGTGTGGTATACTCGAGCATATATATTATATATTGTTTAGCCTTGTTATATGATAACATTACCTTAGTAACCGATCTTGAAGCATGAGCATATATTAGTTAAAGTATGTGAATTACTGGTATGAAAACATATGACTTCGAAATTGGATTAGGACGAGCATGCTAGTTTCGAATGGGAGATTATAAACTTGGTAAACATATGTGTTGATTTATATCAGTAACTGGAAGTGGTATGTGTTCAAGCCTATGTTGATGCTTATGAACTAGACAATCTAAAATTATTAAATCTAAGACAGGATTAGATTGACTTACGTGAACTACGTGATAGAATTATATAATGACTAGAGTCTTGTATGTGTGAACTTATATTAGTTTATATATACTAATTGGAGAGGCCGACTTGTTAATGCTAGGTCTTTCCAACGCAGTTTTAATTAAAGCTAGAATTATTTGTAGTTGAGCAAACAGGCAAGTATTCTAGACCCTTGCACTATTTTATTTGATAAATCTTGTAAGAAAGTTCCCTGACTTACACTTATTATTTGTGCAAGTCTCCCTAACTTTACTCAATTTTATATTGAGCAGGGTATTTTTAGTTTTCTTGAACTACTCTTTTATTTGAGCAAGTTTTTCTTGACTTATACTTATTTATTGTATAAGTATCCGGACCCTATTGTGCAAATATTATAAATTCTTGCACTACTTTATTCAATGAGTCGTGTAAGCGAGTTTCTTAACTTCATTTATTTTTGGTGAAAGTTTCCTACCCTTCTCATATTGTATTGAGCAGGTTAATATTGTATTGTGAAAGTTCCCCGAACTTCACACTTTGGTTATTGTGAAAGTTTCCCGAACTTCACATTTTGAGTATTGTGAAAGTTCCCCGAACTTACATTTTTGTATTGTGAAAGTTCCCCGAACTTCACACTTTGGTTATTTTGCAAATTCCCGAACTTCATTTCTTTATTATGCAAGTTCTCTAAACTTATACAAACTCGTATATTGTGCAAGTATCTTATCTCTGTGTTTACTTTACTCAAAGAACGTTGTACGCAAATGTCCTAACCTATGCATTTACTTTATGCAAGGGATCTATTATGGTCAAATTCCCCGAATTTCACTCTTTGATATTGTAAGTGTCTAAGCCTATGCATTTATTTTATGCAAGGAATCTATTATTGTGCAAGTTCCCCGAACTCCACACGTCGAGTATTGTGCAAGTTCCCCGAACTTCACACGTTGAGTATTGTGCAAGTTCCCCGAACTTACACAAATTCATATATTGTGCAAATTCTAAACTTCACTCTGTGCGAGTTCTCTATCCTTCTCATATTGTATTGAGTAGGTTATTGTTGAATCGAAAGTTGTTTACTTAATTGCTTGAACTTTATTTCCAAGCATGTTATTTAGTGGTTTAATTACTTATCAATTATTCCACATTGATATTATTGATGTCCGCACCTAATGCATTTGAGCTCGTACGGTCTTGGACTTGAACATTATTCAAGGTCCTAAATTTCTTGAACTATGTCAGTAAAAGTCTGAACCTTTGCTCGGTTAGACTAGTGTATGAAGTTTTTTTTGAAGCTATCCAAACCAATTGATGGTAAGGATTCTTAGACAGAACAGAACACCCCTCATATGTAGGAGTGTGCCCAGGTATCTAATATATATGATACGAGTAAGCAGATATAAGTGTTATGTATATTCACGTTGTGCCCGAGGCTGATCTCCTCGAGGTACTAGGTTTCTGTAGCCAGTAGCCAGTAATCCAAAAAGGGTCAATTAGCTATTGAACCCATTGGAAAGTTATAGTTCAGAGTCTACTCGACTATCATTCATTCAAAAGGCAATTATTATCTTTGCTTTTAATATTCATATTATTGAATTATTCAGATGTTCATATTATTGAATCGTTCAGATATTCATTGAATCGTTCAGATATTTATATTATTGAATCGTTCAGATATTCATATTATTGAATTGTTCAGATGTTCATATCATTGAATCTATCTAATGTTCATATTATTGAATCGTTCAAATATTCATATTATTGAATCGTTCAGATATTCATATTGTTGAATCTTTAAGATATTCATTTTGTTGAAATCATTGTCAGATATTTTTCCATTCATCATGATATATTCTTTATTGTTGTATTTAAACTTGCTGAGCAAACTTGTTGCTCATTCTTGCTATATCATGACTTATATTGCAGTTAAGCCTGAGGCCTCAGGGAAGGACAAGGGTAAAGGAAAAATATAGGATGGTTTGCAAGGAGCAGACTTTGTCTTTGTGATTTGTTTAATTACTGTTAATGTAATATGAACCCTAATATTTATTCTAGGGTATGTTTGTATTGATGTATTAAGGTTATCGAATCTTGGGACTAGTAACACCTTTTGAATGAACGACGTACGTTTATTATATTCCGCATTTCTAGTTATCGTATGTTGTTTAGAGGTGGATGTTAGTATTGTTTCGTGGCGACCGGACCGGGGTCAGAGGACCCGGTTCCGGGGGTGTCACAGTTTGCAGTCTTTGTGATTGATAAACACTCTGGTTTGCGGTGTAAAGAATTGTGTTGAAGCATTAGTAAACCTGGAGGAAAGTTCACGGTCTTGTGACCACTCAGCATAATCTGAAATCTGAGTTATTCATACTACTTCCCGATTATTGAAAAATCGTGGAAGATTCTTATTCTTCTGAAAGATGAATGTAGTAAGTAGAATGTTCCTTAGAAAGAAGAAAGTGATAGAATGCGATTGAGAAAGTCATAATAATAAAACATCAGAAAAGAGAATGAATAAAATTATTCAAAAGAATATGTAATATTCGGAATAACACCGAGTAGAGGAAGTTTCGGTGATTCCGAGGACGGAATCCTTATAAGGGAGAGAGGATGTGAGAACCCGAATTTTCAGATATTATTAAATAAGAATTTAATAAATAAAATTCTTAAACTGTGAGATGAGTTCGAATGAGAGTATATATATGTGATATGAGGTATGTGGTATTATATTACATAGGGTAATATGGACTATGTAATATGTGTTTTTGTGATTTGTAAATATATTATTAATATATATTTGTTACTTATCGTAGAGACGATTCAGTTAAGATAAAGGAGGTGGATAAATTCCTATCGATATTAAATAATTTATAGAATTATTTTGTCATAGTAAGTTGGTGACATTAAATATCCTTAATGTATAATCACCATATTCTTGTGTATGTGTATTAATAACTAGTATGCTTATAATATAGGTTATTGATAAATCTTAAGCTATCCATGAATGGGTTTGGATAGTGAAGCATGAGTTAGTTAAGGAATTAACTAATAAGAATAAATATTAGTTCATTTAAGTTGGGAGTTATATTAGGGAATATTATAATGAGATTATTGAACCTTAATTAACTATAATGATATAGTACAATATTTAATTTACTTAAGTAAAGGAGTGAATTAATATGTGTGTTGAATATGTATTTATAGTTGATACTTTTTATATATATTACTTAGAGTGGTAATATGTGACAAAGTCTAATGTACGAATAACGTTAATATATATATATATATATATATATATATATATATATATATATACGTTATTAAAGAGAAATGGAAATCATTTTATCTTTAAATGAATATTTGAAGAAATTATTTTGGGAACAATTTATAGAAAGAAAAGAGAAATAAATATTATATATTTTTAATAAAGGATATTAAAATAATTTCTAATATTGAATTATTTTACTAAAGGAGGAAATGTTATTTTTGAATAATAATATTACCTTATATGTTTTTGTATGAGGTAATAGGTATGATTAATTAATATGGTAAATATATTAAAACATATTTGCTATATGTAAATAAATTAATGGAAATAATTTATTATAATAGAAAATAAACTTATTATCTATTTTCTATATATAATATATGTACATGTGTCGTACATATAGTTATTTGATATTATATTAAGAACAATATCATGAGACAATAAGTAAATTATTTTCTAATAATGAATGCCTTTAATTGGAGAAGACATAATATTTCATATCATGTTATGGCGGAATACATAATAATAATTATATCTTATGTATTTTCAAGAGGGGTAAAAGTATATAAGAAAACTAAGTTATTTCAATTTGCTAAATAACTTGAGTTATTATATTACCATAAGTATTGTAAAGAGTATTTGAATATTTTCATTCACGATATATTTTTATACGTGAACATTATGATTTAATAGTTTTAAGTAAATTGAACATATTATAAGTAGAAAAATGGTGGGAAAGGAATAAATGATGAGATTGATAATAAGCTTAAGGTAAGCTTGTGAGATATGCCTAGTATGACAAAGTGATGGAATAAACATTCATTAAATAATTTAATGAATGAATAATTAAAGGAATTAATTATTATTATTATGTGAATAAATTCCTATGTATAATGATGTAAGTTATATAGTAGCTACATCTATATAATATGGAATGAAGTGTGACACTTCAAGGTAACTATATAATATAGGAAACTATATGATTAAGTGTAATAATAAAGTTTACAATAATGGGGTGTGACACTATTTAATTAAAATATATTCGGCATTGTCAAATGTACATGGATTATATGATGGGGTGTATGTGTGACCCTATCATATCATATGGTAATAACATTAAGTTATTAAATATAAGCTTGCAAGTTAGTCCATGTGAGAACAATAATGGTCAATCAAGTGGTTAGGGTACATGAATAGTGGTAGTTGGTGGGAGTTAGCCACCAACTTCCCTTTTGCTCTTTGGGTAATAACCATAGGAGAATAATAGCCTGATAATGAATAGATGCAATACATTGGTGTGTAGAGTTTGTTAATTCAATTACTACATTGTTGCTAAGAAAGCATATAATAAGAAATGTAATTACATCATGAGCATGTTATAAGGTGTAATGATGAGGAAGGACCATGAATAGTAGTAGTTGGTGGAGTTAGCCACTAAATCTTCTTTGACCATTGGGTATTACCCATAGGAGGGTAATAGATTGATTATATTAGAGAACATGTAAATTAGTAATGTAATGGTATTACATTATGAACATATTATAAGATGTAACATTTAGTATAATATTATTTTAGGAGATTATATTATTATAAGCTTGTGGACTATTAAGTACTAAGTTCACATAATTATGCCTTGTGTGGCATAAATACTGAAGTTAAATCAAGGGGATTTAATTTGAAGTATTAGAAGAAAATGAATAATTGATATTAATTATCATTAAAATATTTGGTGTTAATAAAAGGTACATGGATTATATATTTATATATCTATGTATACCTACTTGATACATTGTAATTGAAAATTTCATTTGTAATTCATTTATAACCTAAGTTATATGAAATGAAATTTGTATATATATTATACCCTAAGTGTATGAAATGTAATGTGCATATATTATATATAACCTAAGTGTACTACTACACTTGCTAGTTGCTATTTTGCTGAGTTTTATTGTTTGTCCCATAACAAGAGCCCATTTCATTCTTCACGTGAGAACTCATGAAGGCTACTATACTACTCCTATATTCATCAAACTCAGCATTCTAGCCAAAATCATTATAAGGGAGTGGGATTCATGATGAATCCACCAACTCTCAACCAATCCCTCTTATCCATTGAACAAACTTACATTCCTTTGGTTTAATTTGAGGTAGAATTGTAATGTCTGTGTAAACATTTGCCTATATAATGAACTCATATCCTCTCTTTTTATTCTTGCTGAGAGTTCTGTAAAGCAAGGCTAGTGTGAGTATAACAATATAGTGAGTAAGTTGATTGAGAGAATTATCACTATAGGAGAATTATCAGTATAGGAGAAACTTGTTATAGCAAGAATCATCAATTGCAGAGGTATAATCATTTATACTCATGTTCTTCTTTTTCTGTAATTCTTAATTCTTGAATTTATCATGAATTGATTGATTAAGTGATTGGAATATGTTTATCAAGTGTTTAATGAGTTAGTAAACATGTTCGAGTTGCAATATTGTATGTTAAGAATTGAATTGCTGAACAATTTCTAAGTTGGCCTTAAGTTCTGCCGAAACAAAACTGTTTCTATCTCTGGCCTGCCCCCTGCGCAGCTGCGCCAGTTTTGTACTGGCCAGCGGTGCAGCTGCGCCGGGCCTGATCCAGGAAATTATTTTTCTGCAACCTGCTTGATTCCGTTAAGTAATAATTGTTTAAAGTAGCTTAAACAAACATGCTAGAAGGGTTAACATTCCTATATGAGTATATTAACATGACATGCACCCGCGTTGCTATGATTGCATGCAAGAATTATGAAACGACATAGAGCGTTGAAGTAAACTTAAAGTTTTCTAAACGAACTTTAACATATATGGACCATGACTACAATCTGAATATTCATGAACATGCCCAATATGAGTTATATGAATACTTTATGTGTTTAAAGAACTAGCATGATAAACTTTGTGATGTTCACGACCTCGAGTGGCCTTAAATTGTTGAAATGTTGACTTAGGACCTATATCATGAAAGATTGAACTTAGAATGGTTAGACAATCATGGGAGTGCCTTCTAATATGTATACATGCTATGTAGGACCATATGTTAATACTTGAATCCGACTTCAACGGTTAATAGAGTATATTTGCTTTGTTATGGTCTTATGTGTTAGTAATTATATATGAGAATGATTAACTCAAAAGATGGACTACACTAGCTATATGTAAATAGATTAGTGGTAGACGAGCATGTGTATGTAAAGAATGGTAGTAAGTACGTAAGGTTAAAATATACTTATACGTACATAATTATTCTAAGAATACGATAAGAAAGTGAGACGAAGGTTCTAAGAACCAAGTTAGACAACAATGTAACATTTATTATTACATTGAGAATGTGTGGATACATATAACTAATGAGTGTGATCTCTATGGTTAATATAACTGTGTAGGATTACACGAAGTGCAGATATTCTTAAGTAGTTAAGTCATAGTTGTTAAACTACAAATCAGGCAAGTCTTTCAGTTCCTATTTGATATATGAATTCAATAACTATTAGTTGAATTATATTATGATATGATAATGTGAACTTATATATGAACTGTATATGAGATATAAATGAGATTGAAAGTTGATCCTTGATGATATACTTGTTATGTGAAAAGTAACATGCGTAGTAAATATAAATTATTTATAAATGCATGAACTGAGTATGATGTTGTATGCTATGTGATGCATGAAAACTGTTAGAATTGCTGAGCTGTCGAGCTCACTCTTGCAAATAACCACTTTTGCAGGTTAAGGATTCACGATAAAGATTTCGTGCTTCTTGATTGATAAAGATAGATAGTATCGCAACGAAGAATACTATTTAGATTATCGTTTGAACCCTGTTTAGGTTCTAAGAGTTGTACTTGATAATTGTATACGTTGTTCAAAACTTGTCATACTGTAAAGATGTATTAGTTGATACATAGAGAATATCAAGTCGAGTTGTAAACGTTATACGATAACTCAAATAGACTTAATCATATTTTAAAGTTGATTCAGGGATTTGTAATTGATTCAAGTTATGAAATCAATAAAAGATTTTATTTAAAGGATATTAAAAAGTTAAATTATTCCGCATTTTAGTAACATCGAATATGATGTAAAGACGAGATCTTGGATATAAATATAATTTATAGTCTAAATTGTAATAAACAAAGTTGTATTCTTTTACTAATAATTAAAAGATGTAATAGTTTGACGATAGTAGTATCGTGACTGCACCGGATCCGAGGAAAGAGAGGAACCCGAATTTGGGGTCGTCACATGGTTTGTACGAAATCGTGACGCAATCAAATTGCAAAAATTAGCAGAAGCATTGTATATCAGAGTTTAAAATTTTCTACAAAACCATTACCCGGATCATCCTTTATGCAAATTATTAATTTAAAACGATAAATAAGAAGTTATGGAATCATACCCTTGTAGAACGAAACTTCCAAAGGTACGAGTTCAACTCCTTGTTCTTCGTGATCTCCTTGAATTTCCAAGTTAGATTCCTTCCTTTGATCAACGTTAGCCACCCAAGTGTTTGGCCTCTAGAGGTGATCCACCAAGGAATATGAATTATCAAGAAGGAGGGTGGTTGGCTTAGTTTTCTATCCTCTATAGAAAAGGAGTACTCTCCAACAATTGGAATTGCATCAAGTAATATCTATTATAAGACTCCTCTTATATAGATATTGGTCAACCCTTCTAATCCTATTAGACATGGGATTTCTTTTAATTAATTAAACTCCTTTAATTAATTTAGGCTTCCCACCACATAGGGAATAATTAATTAAATTCATTTAATTAATTTGTCTCCTAATCTTATTAGGAATAAATGAGAGTACTAATATTAAATTAATTACTAAACTCCTTTAGAAATTAAAATAATAATAATTATAATAATATTAATAAGACTCCTCTTATTAATTTATATTTAATATTTTCAAAATATTAAATAATAAACATTAAGCTATTTAATTTATTCTATCACTATAGATTAAATTAATTACACTTAATGCATTATTACGATTATGCCATTACATTCTTAAATAATTATTCTTCTTTTTATGGTATGACCCTTTAGGTTCTCTATATTAAACCGGTTGTGAATAAATCAATTAAAATAATTCTAATCTTATTTAAATAAATAAATTAAACTAATACTCTATTTAAATAAATAATATTTATTCTACAATAGGGATAAGCCTCTCTAGCGATCAACAACTTTCCAGATAATATAGATTTCAACATTAATCATAAAAGAACCTGTGAGTAAATAGTTACCATACAATTCAATCCTTCCACCATACAATGTCCCAATTAAATGTAAGACATGGATTTACTGTCAAGTCTTATTTTATTCAATTATATGTATTTCGATTAGAAAATGCACAACACCAAATAATGCAAATTAGAAACTCCTTTCTAATTTTGTTCTACCTTGGCCAAGGATTCCTGGGTTGTCATTTAACGAATCACATAGGATATATCTCTTCTTTTACTAGAGGTGGTAGATTCTTTATTGATCATTCATTATCTCCATATGTAACTCATTATACCCAAGCATACCCTATATATGCCTTAAAAGGTTTTAAGGAATAAGTCAAAGTATAATTTGTTACATACAAGATACTATGATGATCCCAAGTCCAAGGATCACTTATACTACTATCACATTAGGAATTTCTATTGACAGGCGAGTAAACCTCCATTAGGTATTCCATAGCGAGTCACGTTCAGTGAACTTATTCTCCAATAAGCACCTACATACTTGCTTTAGTGTCTCCACACAAATGATCATGAGATCAATCATCCTCATCCAATGAGCAAGTAACATATGTACCAATCTATCCGAATTTACTAATCCCCTTTTTAGTAATCCCACGATTGGGAACTATTTTAGTTTTAGAGCTTTCTAAGAATTTAGATCTCATTAGCATGATCATCATCATGATTCTAAAAGCATTGCTTAAAACTATGGGTTATTTACATATTATACAAACAGCACCATGTAGATAATTAAATGCCTTTAATAAATGAATATTTTATTAATAAATAAATAAGATTGTTTACAAAGTATGTGCTTTATCATCATACATGATTGGCTTGTATGCACACTACTATCATGAAGTGCCCGAAGAGATCAAAAAATGGGTCAAAGACAAACCCAAACCAAACCTTAACCAAACCACCACTATTAATATAGGAATCTCCGAAAACCTCAAAGAAATCCAAATAGGCCTAGACCTCACTCAAGACCAAGAGACCGATCTGTTCGAACTCCTAACACAGTTTCAGGATGTGTTTATATGGTCACATGAAGACATGATTGGCCTGTCTACTGACATTGTCATCCATCGAATGCCCATCAAAGATGGATTCAAGCAAGTCAAACAAAAGCTCAGGCGATTGAAACCTGAATGGAGTCTGAAAGTCAAAGAGGAAGTTGTTAAACAATTCAAAGCTGGCATCATCATGGTATCAATATACCCGGAGTGGCTGTCAAACATAGTTCCTGTGCCTAAGCCCAGAGGGAAAGTACGAGTATGCTTGGATTACTGGGATTTGAACAAATTCTTCCTAAAGGATAATTTCCCGGTACATTTCATCCACATCTTGATAGACAACACGGCGCAGTACGATATATATTCCTTCGTGGATTGCTTTGCTGGTTACCATTAAATTATGGTTGCTAAAGAAGACATGGAGAAAATAACTTTCATCACTCCCTGGGGAACTTTCTACTATAGACGACTGTCCTTCTGCCACATCAATGCCAGAGCTACATATCAGCTAGCCATGATGGCCCTGTTTTATGATATGATGCATAAAGAGATAGAGGTTTATGTGGATGACATCATCGTCAAATCTCGGAAGGAGGATGATCACATTGACCATCGCAGGAAGCTGTTCAACAGGTTGAGTAAGTACAACCTCAAGCTGAATCTAGCCAAATGTGCTTTTGGCGTCAAATCGGGCAAGTTACTGGGATTCCTAGTGAGCAACAGAGGCATTGAATTAGATCCTGCCAAGATAAAAGCCATCATTGAGATGCAAGTACCTCGAACAGAGAAGGAGATATACGAGTTCCTAGGAAGGATCAATTTCATAAGCCGGTTCATTTCCTAGCTCACAGCAACTTGTGAACCCATCTTCAAGATACTAAGGAAGAATTCCTCTGCCAAATGGAATGAGGATTGTCAGGAAGCCTTCATTGCCATCAAGAAGCAACTAATCGAGGAACCAGTCTTGGTACCCCCAAGGGATGGAGTTCCCCTGTTTATGTACTTGTCCATCAATGCCAATGCAATGGGCTGTATGCTGGGATAGAAAGATGATAGTAGTAAGGAGAGAGTTATCAACTACATCAACAAACGATTCAGTAGCGGTGAACAGAAGTACACCCTGATCAAGAAGACATGATTAGCATTAGCATGGGCCGCCATGAGGTTACAACACTATCTGCATGGGCACACGACCTACCTCATATCCCACATAGATCCACTGAAATACATATTCAATAAGCCAATATTGAATTATCGACTGTCCAAATGGCAGTTGATCCTACAGCAATTCGACATTATCTACGTCACTCAGAAGTCCATCAAAGGTCAAGGCATTGCAGATCAACTAGTCGAAGCACCATCAGGAGGGTTCGAACCTCTGGAGACTTATTTCCCGGATGATGGGATTATGACAATTCTGTAAAGTCTCCAAGAAAATGCAGTCCAACCATGGAAAATGTATTTCGATGGAGCAGTAATCATGGAAGGTGCCGGAGCTGGGGTAGTCCTTATCTCTGGTACAGGAGAACAATATCCTATGGCTACCAAGCTGCAGTTTATCAACGCCAACAACACATCTGAGTATGAAGGCTGCATAATGGGGTTGAAATTAGCCCAATCCATGGGTGTCAAGCATCTATTAGTCTTTGGAGACTCTGAATTGGTCATTAGACAAACCACCAAGGCATATCACACAAAAGAACTGTGTTTGCTACCCTATCATCGGCAGGTTGTCAAAATATCCATGGAGTTTAAAGACATAACTTTCATCCACATTCCTCGGGGTAAGGAATGACTTCGTCAATGCATTGGCAACTTTGGCTTCCTTGATCGGCATATCTGATAGGAGTGGGATTCCCGACATCAAATTCACAAACCAAAAGACCCCGACATACGGGAATTACATTGGAGAAATATCAAATAAAATTCCTCCTATCAAACAGCCTTGGTATCAAGACATCATGGAATATCTCCGAGATGGATCTACAACTGCTGGGGCAAGCCAAGCCGAACGAAAGCGGATTCACAAGATGGCCATGAAGTTCTATCTAAGCGGAGACGCACTCTATAAAAGGGATGCTGGAATTGGCCTCTTAAGATGCCTTGATAAAGAACAAGCCCAAAGATTGATGGATGAAGTCCATGGTGGAATCTGTGGTCCAAACTATGAGCGATCATCTGCTGGCCAATAAAATATTAAGAACCGGGCATTATTGGATTTATCTCAAAGCTGACTGCGACGACCACGTCAAGAGGTGCTACCAATGCCAAATCCATGGAAATGCCATACACGTTCCTCCAAATGAGCTACATAATATGAGTTCACCATGGCCTTTCTCCATTTGGGGAATGGATGTGATAGGCCCCGTAGAGCCCAAAGCCAGTAATGGTCATCGATTAATCTTCACCATGATCGATTACTTTACCAAATGGGTTAAAGATGCCTCTTTTCCCAAAGTCTCTAAAGAGGTAATCATTGGATTTATCAGAAACAATGTCGTCTATCTGTATGGACAACCGGAGGTGATCGCCTTAGATAATGCCAAGAACCTAAACAATCAGATGATGAGAGAACTATGCAGCAAGCTCCGCATCAAGCATCTAATATTTATCATCTATCGACCCAAGATGAATGGTGTTGTCAAAGCAGCCAACAAGAACATCAAAAAGATCATTCAGAAAATGTTCGCCAATCACAAAGAATGGCCTGACCTGTTGCCTTGACCCTGTTAGCATACAGGACGTCAATGCGTACCTCTACTGGGGCTACCCCTTACTCATTGGTCTATGACATGGAAGCATCACTTCTTATAGAAGTAGAAATGGAGTCCCTGAGAGTGTTGATAGACGCTCAGATGGAGAAGATCAGTGGTTGCAAGAGCGGTACCATTAACTGTCCCTGATAGATGAAAAGAAGGCTATCGCTATTTTTCACTGGCAGTTATATCAGCAAAGGATTGCTCAATCCTACAACAAGAAAGTCCGAATCCGGTAATTCAAAGAAAATAACTTGGTGCTGAAGAAAGTTCTGGCCAATCAGGACCAAGCCAAAGGGAAGTTCGCCCCAAATTGGGAAGGCCCTTTCATTATCAAGGAGGTGTTGACAGGAGGAGCTATCAGATTACAAGAAATGGACAGGAATAAATTTCCCTAACTCATTAACTTAGACACCATAAAAAGGTACTATGTCTGAAACACATGCATACCAGCATCCTGGTCCTGCGAATAAATCAAATCAGTTCGTCTTTCACTAAAAGACGAAACTACGAATGACCTGATCTTCCTCAGCTCGGGAGTACGTAGGCAACCATTTCTGGTGCGATTAAACCAAACAAAAACTCAAAAACTCATCAAACCAAACTCAAAAGAGACACTTCTCAAGCCTCTCATATACAAGAACGAACTACGAATGACCTGATCTCCCTCAGCCCGGGAGTACGTAGGCAGTCATTCACGGTGCGATTTGACCTTCAAGAAAATACAAAAAACCAATAAAAACCAGTCCTAAGACATCGAAACCATATAAAACCTAAATCCTATCAAGCTTCCCTAGTCAACGGGCACATCCGAGATATCTTCTGACATCTCACTGTCAATCCATCAAGGTGAAGCTCATGATACATCAATAACAGCAAGTCATAAAAGAAGTGGTAATCACTTAGCAATGACAATAAATATCCAACAGGTAAGTGAATCAAAATAAATTTCTCTGATATATAATATTGTTTGACATATACAATGTGTCTTGTACATGACAAAAATGGTTAATCTAGTATGTGCAGGAAAAATAAAGCTAGTCTATGGACCCATAGACAAGCGGGACAACAATGCCAACATGGCATCTCGCTTTGAAGATGGAGGAGCCACTTCAAGTGCAATACCCTCAGCCTCCATACGAGCCAGAACATCCATAGCCATCTGCATAGTGGCACTGTGATCAACAATGTAAACACTCATATCGGCAACCAGGCCATGGGTATATGATCAGAGAGCAGTACTATCGGCAATGTGGAAATCTCGGGAAGCGATGGCCTCATCCCTCTCTACAAAAGCAGCATCCCGGGCAATCAAAGTCTCCTCAATCTCGACAAAAGTAGCATCTCGAGAAGATCGAGCCTCATCTCTCTTAACAAATATCGTATCCCTAGTGGCTCAAGCCTCATCTCTATCAGCAAAAGCTATATCTCTTCCAAACAGGGCAGTCAGCATCAGCGCCCTAGCCTGATCTCTCTCGAAGTCATCCTAGCTAGTGAATCTACCAAAGTTGGATCTGTCCTGGTAGGAATGATCGGCGGGTCACTAACTAAAGTTGCTTGTCTGATCCATGAACAAATCATCCTCCGTAGGAGAATCAGGATCCTCCATAGGCTCCTCCTTATCTGAATTCATAATCGAAGCTGACTGGATGAATGCAGCTAATGCTATATCAGTCTCCAACCGTGCCGAATACTTTTGAGAATGATTCGGATGGCTAATAGAGAAATCAACCCTCTCCTTATGAGTCCAACACTCATAAATCCTGATCAAGTTGGCTGATGGACATAGAAAAAGCTGACATTTGCTGATCAATAACCCCCTCAAACTGGTGCAAGCTCTAGAACTGATCTATAACTGCCAATGGATGATAAGTGGTCACCCCTCTTAATCCCGCTAGGGGCAAGTAATCCATACCAGATGCATGGGTGATGAAGCTATAAGGGGAGACTAGCCCTGAGCATGGCAGAATCGAAAAAGGATGCTCAATATCTGACAAAAAAGCTGACCAGGTCTCTACATCCGAACACTTCGCCTGCTGAAAGGAGTATGACATGGCTATCTCATGGGTGAAATAATACCCCTGGTGTCTGAAGAATCCAATTGGACGTAAGTGGGACATGAGCCACACGTACAACAAGACAAAGCTATATCTAAAAAACCCTTGTGGATGGGTACGACAATAGGTAGCTGACCTCAGTGTCTCAGCCAATATTATTGACAGGATGGTGCAACCCTGTCTAAGGGCCCGAACCATGACCATTAATTCGATGTCCAAGTGGTCCAAGGGTAGTGGCATATAAACATAGGCTGCAATGCACATCAACAAGACGTCTACATGGGAAAGCTACCACTCATCTACAAAAATGATAAAATCCCTAGAATGTCGCTCATAGCTGTCTAGCAGGCCGAAGCGGATTGATCAGAAAGTCTATGGATATCACATGTCCTGTAATAATCTCCTCAGTGATTACTCGGCGTCTCAGTCCCGACATAGTCATAAATGGTCTCCGTATATCACTGATGGCTGTGCGAGCGCAAGGCAGATCCAGTGCCAAGCCTGTAAGACGCTCATACTCCTCTAAGGTAGGAGTCAACTCGTGGAGCCCAAAATGGAAAACCTATCGATCAGGTATCCAGCATCATAAGATGCCATCCACAAACCCGTACGGAACCTAGAAAGCTAAAAGGGCTAGAGAATACTCTAGCATCTGGTTTACTATCCCTCTGGTTGTGAGGGGCAGACTGTCATACCACGTCTGCAATGAAGATGCCACCGAGGACCGTGGCGAGTGCTCAATACGGCTGACGGTGGATGATGACATCTGTATCACCGTATCACAAGACCTTCCAGGGGTCAAATTTGAACTCATATGTCTAAATTCATATCCATGACATAATACATGCATAATGACAATGATGCAAGAGATAGGAATTATCATATATATCTACAAAAAAAATGTCTACTGCAAGCATCATCTCTGTATGCTAATAAATTGCAAAATAAGAGTACAGGGATATGGGGCATAACCCCCAACTACTAACAGTGACCTATCAAAATGGGGCACAACCGCCCAATAGCCAAAACAGTGGCCTATCAAAAGATATAGCTACAATAGCTATCCAAAAAGATCCAAAATATCTACATTCAGGCTGTTAACCTGCTCCATCTCCTCCGTGGACACAAAGTCTCAGCCATCAGAAATGTCAAGGCAGTACAAGAGAGGATCAGCCTCTGCATAACTGCTGGAAAATAGACCTGTGGAAAGGCCCACTCCGGAGCTAGATGGAACAAAAGAAGATGCCTCTGATGGATCTCTGCCAAGATGCCTGATAAATAAATGAGCTCTCTCTAACTGTTGGGTCAATTCTATAATCTGGTCCAAGTGAGTAGGCTCCCTGAGGCAAGCTATCCAGTATGTCATCATCACAGACCCCGACACCATATCTGCCATGAACTAGGTGACAAGAGTCTGATCCCCAATAGTGCGAGGACTCCACCAGGCTGCTGAATACCTCCTTGCTGTATGGACCCTCTGACAGGGTAAAGCCATCTATGCCATCCATCGGAATGTCTGTGAGTGGCTGAACTAGTGGCCAATGATGCTAATTTGGAGGAACACTGGGAATGCGGATCTGCCCCGTGATGCTCCTGATAGAACGCTCTCCTAAATAGAGCTCCTAACCTCCCACTGTCAAAAATAGAACTCTGCGGGTCGATAATGCAAACTCCCGGCCAGTGGGGAAACCGCCCTCAAACCTGATTGTCAAAAAGTTTGAGGTATACGATACCTATGAGATCGATCCTGCTATCAAAAGCTCAAGCTACAGGCGGGAATGGGTGAATCCCTCAGCCACGGGGACCTCCGTCAGAGTGGAGTGATGCCAACGCTGTCCCTAGGGATAAGTATCCAAGCCTAAAGTGGTAGCAGGATGAAGGCAAGGAAGCCTATCATATGCCCAGAAATGGCCATGTAAATATCAAAAGTCCTCAGTGGCCAAGACTGATAAATATAAATGCATAAATCAAAAAGGTACAAGAAAGATGTACTCACCAGTAAAAATGGGTAGAACCCTAACCAAGCCTCCGTCACACTTTCCGAGCGTATGCGCATGCCTCGAACAAAATAGGCAAAGGTGTAGGTACCCCAATCAAAGTCACTGAGGTACTCTACATGTCGAGTGGCACTGACCAGGGCAAAGGACACCGTCGCAGAGTTGTCTGCCAGAAAAAAATCCTTGATGATCACTAAAAACAATCGCCGCAGGATGCGATCACTAACCCTCTGATCATCAGGCAGAGGCTCAAGAAAAGCCCCACTCTGGGCATCTACTCTCAAGGGACCAGATCGGACTATCCGACCTTTGATCGCCATTGTAGGGACTCCCAGTAGGGACTGAACGGTAGTGGGTGTAATGTTAGCTACGACAGGCACCGGCTCACCCTCAAACTCTATCCCGATGGTGAACCTCCAATCCATCGGCGTTATCATCACCTCGCAATCCAACAAGTGGAGAGACTGAGTCTGGTGGAACCAGCACTAAGATAAAGCCCTCATAAAACCCAGGGGCAACGACGGGGAAGAATAAAAAAGAATGCCTGAAACCCCCAGGTGTCAACAATGTCCTTTTAGTCTTGGTGCAAAGTGTGATACATAGAATGCACATTAAACCAGTTCCCTCGAAGCTGCGTAAAGCCAATAACCTGCATCAAAAAATTAACCCATGTCAAAAACCTGTGCCCCGAGAATGGCAAAAGGAAGAAAGAAAATCCAGAAATAGAAAAAGCTTTAGTCACCTTGTTGGCATGGAGGAACCTCGAGGGATGACGACTCAAATCTCCCAGCAGATCCTGGGTTGGGACAACAATTCCTGGAAGCTCCGCACGTAGGGCCTGGCTTGGAACGGGAGCAACAAATGGGGCATCCTCATCGTCTATATCACCCAGCGGCTCATCATGGGTCGTACGAATCATCGACTCTGCTAACCTATGAGGCATCCGGGCTGGACATGGCTGACAAACATCAGAAGCTCTCCTCCGCCTAACGCCTGAAACGACCCTGTTGGCACTACTAGGTCTATCTCGGTCTATAGCCAGGACAAAGTTTCCAAAACACCTCAAAAAGGGTGTGGTAAGCCTAAAACCTGTGGCTTATTAATTTAAATCAGTACTTTATGCATTTCTAAGTCCTAAAACATGCATGGGTTAATTAAAAATCCCTAGTAGAGTCAAAACTACATGTTTTTTCAAAAGCTAAATCCTAAAAACATGCATGGGTCAGTCAAAAATCCCCAATAGAGTTAAAAATGCATGTTTATTAAATGCTCGGGCTTTTGAAAAAATTTCGCCAGAGACTCCTTTGTAAAATTGACTGTCCACATGCACACGGGCATGTCTAGGTGGCCATTCAGTAGCACACCTTCCCAAAAATAGGAATAGTTTATATTTATGAAAAAAAATCAAAAATAAACTTCACATTGTAGCCAAATTACCATAGACATCTTTTAGTTGAAAATCCAGGCTCACTAGGCCTCAAAAAGGATGAGTCAACTGATCAAAAAAAGCAAAAATTGACTATCTCAGAATCTAAATTTTCTTACATCAAAACGTGCATTGTAGTAAAATATGCATAGTTATGAAGTCAAAATTTTTTTAGCAGGTAATATAGGCATACATTTTTGATACATTGGGTTTGAAAGCACCCTACGTGGTTTACATACTTCTAATGGTCAAAACTTGAAAAGAAAGGACTGTAAACGTTACCTGAGATGTACAGAACGTGTGGCCACTGATGGAATCCGAAAAAAGCTACCCGAACTCCGTAGATCTGAAAGTGAAAATTGAATTTCTATCGAAACGAAAAACTAAAAATGACTTATGAGCTGCTGCTGCTGCCTAATATAAAAACGCAGGAAGGACCCCACCCGCGGCAGTGGCACCTCTATCTGCGGCTCCCCAAGGTGGGCCCCGCCACCTTTGTCTTGGTCCAGTTCAAGTTCAAACAGAGTTTATATGAGCTGAAAAGTCAAATCTGAGGAAAAATAGCTACGCGATTGAGTGGTTTGTCCTGAAATCCTGCATCTAACTATCGGATTACTAGCAGAGGTGGGTACTTCATGAAAGCCATTTGTATTCATCCCGAAGCAATATCCGGGGACCAATGATGAAAATTGCTAAAAAAAATTGCAAAACTGCCGAAAACTGCCACTTTTAAAGCGTCGGGTCTTGATCGATGATAGTTCAGCCGTTGGCACAACCCCATTAAAGCATCGGGTACTGATCGATGACAATTCAGCTGTTGGCACAAACCCAATGAAGGGTCGGGTCCTAACCGATGACAGTTCAACCATTGGCACAACCCCAGCGAAGCATCGAGTACTTATCGATGACAGTTCAGCCGTTGGCACAACCCCAGCGAAGCGTCGGGTACTGACCGATGACAGTTCAGCCGTTGGCACAACCCTAGCGAAGCATCGGGTACTGACGAATGATAGTTCAGCCATTGACACAATCCCAGCGAAGCATCGGGTACTGACCGATGATAGTTCAACCGTTGGCACAACCCCAGCGAAGCGTCGGGTATAGACCGGTGATAGTTCAGCCGCTGGCACAACCCCAGCGAAGCATCGGGTACTAACCAATGACAGTTCAGCCATTGGCACAACCCCAACGAAGCGTCGAGTCCTGATCGATGATAGTTCAACCATTGGCACAACCTCAGCGAAGCGTCGAGTCCTGACCGATGATAATTCAGCCGTTAGCACAGCCCCAGCTGAAGCGTCGGGTACTGACTGATGACAGTTTAGTCGTTGGCACAACCCCATCGAAGCGTCGGGTACAGACCGATGATAGTTTAGCCATTGGCACAATCCCAGCGAAGCGTCGGGTACTGACCGATGACAGTTCAGCCATTGACACAACCCTAGCGATGCGTCGAGTACTAACCGATAACAGTTCAGCCGTTGGCTCAACCCCAGCGAAGCGTCGGGTACTAACCGATGACAGTTCAGCCGTTAGCTCAACCCCAGCGAAGCTTCGGGTACTGATCGATGATAGTTCAGCCGTTAGCACAACCTCAATGAAGTGTCGAGTATTGACCGATGACTGTTCAGCCGTTGGCACAACCCTTGCGAAGCGTAGGGTACTGACCGATGATAGTTCAGCCATTGGCACAACCCCAGTGAAGCGTCGGATACTGACCGATGACAGTTCAGCCGTTGGCACAACCCCAGCGAAGCGTCGGGTACTGACCGATGACAGTTCAGCCGTTGGCACAACCCCAGCGAAGCGTCTGGTACTGACTGATGATAGTTTAGCCGTTAACTCAACCCCAACGAAGCGCAGGGTATAGACTGATGACAGGTCAGCCGTTGGCTTAACACCAGCGAAGCATCGGTTATGATCTGGTGGTTAAAATAGTATATCAATCTATCCCCACAAAGGACAGATGATGGAATCTGTTATACACATCCTCAGAGGGAGCACCAAGAAGGATTGGTGATTCAACCCCCTGTTGTAAACTACTGGTGTAAATTATCGTCAGGATAGACATCGGAAGCACCCACTAAGGTAAATCGGCAACAGAGATACGTCCCCAGCAGAGGAGCCTTTAGAGATGTAGAACGGCATCAGCCGAAGGAAAATATGAAGTACGGAGAGTATTGACAGACGGGGGAAACCATTGGTCTCAAACCAAGGTAGCATCAATAATATCATCCCCATCAGAGTCGACAGGTCCATCACGGATAACATCATCCCCATCAAAAAGAGACGAGAACAATCTGTGATAGCCTAATCCTGATAACCTATCTGTGATATTCTACCAGTAACCGCCTGACAGTGCTGTCCCAAAAGTTATCATGAATGACGTTATCCCTAGCAGAGAATGACGTGAACATTCAATGATAACCCTAACCCCTCAAAGGCGTCTAACATTCATCACATATAATACCAAACATTACATTGCATTTGCATTCATCATATCTCTAGTGTCTAGCAATCTTTATCCTGTTCATTCCACTGCATTGCATGAACATGATAAAGAGGGGCATCTGTAGACACTCAAAATTTTCTTCAGTCCTGTAGCGGACACTCAAATTTTGCATTCTTGTTACTAACCCTACAGGAGGGCGAAACCGTCTTTTCAAGCTAGTTCAACCCCGGTCTCAACCTGGAAGGTACAACTCTACCCCGGTCTCAATACTAGGATGCCAGGTCAACACCGGTCTCAACCCATGAGGTACAGATCAACCCTGATCTCAACCTGGGAAGTACAGGTCAACCCCGGTCTCAAGCCAGGAGGTGCAGGTCAACCCTGGTCTCAATATCGGGATGCCAAGTCAACCTCGATCTCAATCCGAGAGGTACAGATCAACCCCAGTCTCAACCCAAAAGATACAGGGCAACCCCAGTCTCAACCCGGGAGGTACAGGTCAGCCCTATTCTCAACCCGAGAGGTACAGATCAACCATGATCTCAACCCAAGAGGTACAGCTCAACCCCGATCTCAACTCGAGAAGTATAGGTCAATCTCGGTCTCAACCCAGGAGGTACAGATCAACCCCGATCTCAACCCGGGAGGTATAGGACAGCCCCGGTCTCAATCTAGGAGGT
Organism: Panax stipuleanatus; assembly: GCA_020205555.1. Lineage (NCBI taxonomy): Eukaryota > Viridiplantae > Streptophyta > Magnoliopsida > Apiales > Araliaceae > Panax > Panax stipuleanatus. The sequence continues at coordinate 139,399,269 of CM035124.1, read as the reverse complement.
ACAGATCAACCCCAGTCTCAACCCAGGAGGTACAGATTAGCCCCGGTCTTAACCCAGAAAGTACAGGTCAACCCCGGTCTCAACCCGGGAGGTACAAATTAACCCCGGTCTCAACTCGGGAGGTATAAGTCAACCCCGATCTCAACCTGGGAGGTACAGGTTAACCCCGATCTCAACCCGTGAAGTACATGTCAGCCCCGGTCTCAACCTGGGAGGTACAAGGCAGCCCCGATCTCAACCTGGGAGGACATGTCAACTTTGGAAACAATCCTAAAATGTCATAACATCTCTAGAGGAAAACCTAGAAGGATCAAGTCAGCCTTAGAGACAACCCTGAGGATCAACAAAATCAACTGGGATCTAAACCTTGGAAACAACCCTAGGAAGTCAGCCGAAGGCCATGCCTGCACTGAAGGCAACCCTGGGAGGGGGAAAGTGGTTACTTAAGGTCAATTCGGTCAAACTCAAGCCAAATTGATGCCACCAAGGTTAGAAAGAACTATAACAATGATCCCGAGAGAAAATAACACAAGACAACTCAACGGATAAATTGCGTGGAATCAAAGACCTAGTTATGAACCTGTCTTTTTGGACTCAGAAAAGGTTTACTCCCGTGTCATTATGACACTCTTGGTGAGGGCTTTCCGAAAAGATATCGCACGCCTCAAACAGACGCTCCGATCAAAAGTTAGAAAGTTTTGAATCTAACCTCGCGTTGCTCGAAGTGCACATACTTTGATGCAACAGGACCCGCCATGTGGGCCCCACCACATGGAGTTGCACCTCTACTTGTGGCTATCATAGGTAGAGCTACTTCTCCTGGGTCTATATATATGAGGTGACCCCCAGCTCATTTGATAATCAAAAATGCCTTGAACCTTAGCCCGTTTGGTTTCTCAGCCCTATTCTTGTACTCCAAACCCAAATTTTATTACTCTAACACGTAGATATACTCACATACAACCACATATCAAAAATTAACCGGTAGAAATGGACGTTTGAAGCCTACGATTTGGCAAAAAGCCCGTGTAGCAGTCCATTGTGAGAATTTTTACGATCAGCAAGTTTATATTACTTCATTGCACTTTTATACACTTGCACGTTAAGTTTCACTTTTTGATTATGCCTGGAACTTAGTTCTGTGGCCCTTTTTACTTGGTTTTTGTACATTTTTGTACAGAAACTCATTTTTTGGCATTTCTACAACTCGGATCATCGATCCGTCGCTTCTAGCAACTTCGCCGGACTGGATTATCTTTACAGTCCAGATTTGGCTTTTTAATATATATATTTAATTATATATATACTAACTTTTCAATTTTATCAAGTCCGAATGTCAAATCCATGGCAGTTTACTGCTTTATTATATATATATAAATATACATATAATTTTTTATGACTTATTTAGTCCTTGATTTCTACTTCGTGACCTTTTTATTGCTTTAATATTTATATACTAACTATATATATATATTAACTTTTTACATTCCAGTTTGGCCTGGATTATTCTGTGCCCTTATTACTGCTTCTATAAATATATATATATACTTATGTTTCTGTCCGGGCAAAGGATAGAATGTCTGTCGCCCTTTATAGTTTTATATATATATATTTCAATTCTGTTGAGTCTGGATTATTCTGCGGCTCTTTTACAGTTTTTATATATATATTTCAATTCTGTCGAGCCTGGATCATTCTCTAGCTCTTTTACAACTTTTATAAATATAATATATATATATATATATATATATATTTCCATTCCAGTTCGAGCCTCGGAGTGAAAATCCACCGCCCTTTACCGCTTATATATATATATATATATATATATATATATATATATATATATATATTTCAATTATGTCTAGCCTGGATTACTTCGTGGCTTTTTACAGCTTTTATAAATATATATATATTTACATTTCAGTCCGGGCATCAGAGTGCAAACCCATCGCCCTTTACATCCTTCGTATATATATATATATATATATATATATATTGCTTTACTCATTACGATTAAAATGCTTCAAACAGTTCAAAATAAGTCCAGACAGAACCGGGAAACTAGAATGGCTGAGATTTACTTAAATCTTGCACTTTATAGTTTCAGTTATGAAAGCAACCTCGCGGCCCTTAGATCTCTATCTAGTGAGAACGAGACGCTTTAGCCATGTGCAAGCCATGATTTACTGATGAATCCTTGGTTCTGGCGACATCTAGATGTAAATATATATTTCTGTACATATTTGAACTGTGTAGGTTTTATTGGCTTCCCTTTGTGAGCCTAGGAATCATGGGATTCATGATCAAACTGATCAGAATCTAATTACCACGATAGACAAACTACATTTTACAAATGTACCCTGCCAGTTTTTTCTGTAAAATATACATTTGAAAGACCTTAAAATGGTTATCCGGGTTTAAGGTTTCAACATAATGAGAATAATGATTTGTCGTGTCAGAGTCACTCCGATGGCTGTCATGCCCATGAGAAGACCGACACTTGTATATATTTTGTGGTCAAGGATGCTTCGCAGCCCGACAATCACCCTTCAAATTGAGCCAAAAGGCTAAAAAGATAACACTGAGGTATCGATGTGTTTCAATTCCTATGTTAGCGTAAGGGTTTGAAAACCTTCTTTCAAAATATTATTTTACTAATCTTGTCTAAAAAAGAAACTTTTGCAAATCAAATCAAACCCTTTGTATATAGGTTCAACGAAGCATGTCCATGCTTTCAATTAATCAAACATAGGCCCAATTTCTTCTAGCATCCACACACACATATTGCATATTTAAAAGGGAAATATTGAAAAGATGCGGTACCGTATTTACACGGGAGTTGTGGGGGTGCCTAACACCTTCCCCACATTTAACCAAGCCCCCGAACTTAGAACTTCGATTTCAAAGATCAAGTTTCAACAGTGTCCAGCAATTGGGCCTCCTTTCAAACAAAACTCGGTTGAGTTGGTACAACCATTTAAAATCTATTAACTGGCGACTCTATAAAACGTTCAAATCGTCGACATGATACATGGTTGGCCTTTTCCTAAACCTTTTTCAAATAAAAAGAATATGGGTAGACAAAACTTAGGAAGAGAGAAAGATCCGGGTTTAACCCAACCCACATTTTTTCCCGACGTCGACACTAACCATGATTCATAATAAGACTTTCTTAATTATAGATGTAGGCAACCATCCTAAACTATTTAGGTATAGAATTTCATATTAATTATCCTATTGAGAATAATTAAACTCTTTTAATTAATTAGCCTCCCAATCTTATTAGGTATATATGGGAGAGAGAGGGAGTATCTTATTAACTAATTTTCAAACTCCTTTAGGAATTAAATAATAATAATAATAGTAAGAATAATAATAAGATTCCTCTTATTAATTTATATTTAATATTTCCAAAATATTAAATAATAAATATTAAGCTATTTAATTAATTCTATCACCACAGATTAAATTAAACATACTTAACTTACTATTATGATTATGCCATTAGCTTCTTTAATAAATATTTATCCTTTTATGGTGTGACCCTTCAGGTTCTCCATATTAAATCGGTTGTGAATAAATCAATTACAACAATTCTAATCTTATTGAAATAAAATAATAAACTAATAATTCATTTAATAAATAATATTTATGCTACAATAAGGGTAAGCCCCCTAAGCGATCAACGACTTTCCAGATAATATAGATTTCAACATTAATCTTAAAAGAACCTGTGCAATTTTGATTTTAATTTTGTGCAATTTTTTCAAAAATAAAAAAAAGAGTTTATTTTATTTGATTACATACAAATTTTGATTGCCCATTAAATGATATCGATGCATATGTGAAATGGTTTTATTATTCATAAGATGAATGTTATTTATTGATGCATATGATAATATGTATGAAAATAAATGGGGTTGATTATAGACTATAGACCAATGTGATTGGATTTTATTTTATTTTAATACTTGAATGTATGAGTTTTATTAAATGGGGTTTGGGTACCTCGTCTTCTCTAATTTTTCTTGATGTAAAATTCTATCTCCCTCCTATGTACTTCTCCTTGACTGCTGATCAAGGTTTCTATTTAAATTAAATAGTTTATGTAATAGGAATAATTAGAATTATCTTGAAGAATTGGAGACCAAGGAGCAAGGAGCGCTTGAAGGCCCGTTTGTATGGAGCCCAGGTTTAAATGTAATAGTTATGTTTAAATTTAATTCTTGCACTCCTATGTTTGACCTTTTGGTTCACTTGGTGGCTTTAGTGAATCAAACTAGTATAAAAGTCCATAATCAATCCGGGTAGAATATAGTATTCTATATGCATGCTTATACTATATATATATATATACGGTCCGGATCTTAAACTTATCCTTTATCCAACATACCTTGCTTACCTCCTTTAGCGACGGACCGGGCGATAGTTTGGTCCGTCGCTATATATACAACCGTCGTCTATATGTTGTTTGTCGCTAAATGCTAAGACAACGGTTGTATATATAGTGACGGACCAAACCGTCGTCCGGTCCGTCGATAAAGTGGGGGGTAAGAAAAGTATGTTAGATATAGAGTAAGCTTAAGATTCGGACCGTATATATATATATATATATACGCGCTAAACAAGATGAGACAATTAATAACAAACCCCTCAAAGAAATTATATTAAGTTGTAACGTTCAAAGATATTTAGAATATCAAACGTTGCCTTCTAGCATGATAAAATAATAGAGTATTAAATATTTAATAAGAGTTTGTTGTGCACACACACGACAAGTATTAAATATTTAAGATGTTGTTTTATTATATTAAATATTTATAAAGGAATTGAACATTACCGCTTTGTTGTGCACACACAAGGGCTGTAGTTTTCTCTTCACTTATATGGAAATGTTGGGTCTGTCTTAACTTAGATCATTTTAGTTCGGATGTGCACACACTTGACCATTATGATCTAAGAGGCAAAATACAAGGAGTTACATGATGATGTAATTGACAAAAGTGGTCTACCTATTTATTTATATATAGTTTGTTGTGCACACACAAGGCTATATACATCTGAAATGAGATCCTTATTCTCACTAGCAAATCTTTAATTAGATTTGCCGAACTATATATTATGAGGGTAATATAGTTTGAAGAAAATAGTGGGAGATACCAATTTAAAATAAAGACCTAATTTATGTTGGTAATTAATTAAATGAATGTTTGCTAAAAATATTATTTTATTTCACATGCAGGATTTGAAAATGTCACACTCACTATCACTGCGCAGCATACTTGACGCTAACAAACTAATCGGATCGAATTACACGGACTGGTTAAGGAATTTGAGAATTGTTCTCACTGCAGAAAAGATTTCTTATGTCCTCAATTCGTCTATCCCTACAAATGTTGCAGAAGAAGCCTCTGAGGAAGAGATTATAACTTTTAAGAAGTGGCAAGATGATGCATCTGTACCTTAATACATCATGCTCGCATCCATGAGTAACAAGCTTCAGCATCAGCATGAAACTATGGATGCTTCTGCTATATTTCTTCACCTTCAAGAGTTGTATGGTGAGAAAAGTAGGACTGCAAGATATGAGATATCTAAGGAGCTCTTTCGACCTCGGATGACCGAGGGCACTACTGTTGAGACTCATGTCCCCAAGATAATCAATTTAATTGAACATCTTGGACATCTTGGGTTCATCACGGATGGGGAGTTAAGTCAAGATTTGATCTTGCAGTCACTCGCATATACCTTTTCATAATTTTTTGTGAATTTCCACATGAATAAGTTGGATGTTAGCTTGCCTGAATTACTTAACATGTTGAAAACTGTTGAAGGACACTTCCTATACAATAAAAACCAAGTCTTACTGGTGGATGATTCTTCCAAGAAAAGGAAGAGGCCCAAGGTATCTTATAAAAGAAAGAAAACCAAGAAGGCAAAGAGCAGGGCGAAAGTGAAGGATAAAAAGAAACCTGATCCAGCTAGTAAAGGAATGTGCTTCCATTGCAACGAGCCGGGTCACTAGAAGAGGAACTGCAAGAAGTTTGTGGCAGAGAAGAAGCTTGGAGAAGCTCCGACTTCTAATCAAGGTTTATTCATGATTGAAATTAATTTTTTTGGAAGTCAAACTTCTACTTGGGTATTGGATACCAGTTGTGGTTCTCAAATATGTAATACTGTGCAGGGACTGGTCAGAAGTAGAAAGCTGAAAAAGGATAAAGTCGTTCTACGAGTGGAAAATGGAGAAAAGGTTGCTGCATTAGCTGTAGGGACTTATTGTTTAGCACTACATACGGGCAAGTTCATTAATTTATATAATTGTTATTGTAGACACTCGAAATTTCGTATTCCTGTTATTAACCCTGCAGGAGGGCAAAACCGTCTACTTTAACTCAGCCTCGGTGTGACGCCCCCAAATTCCAGGACAGCCACTTGGCCTCTCAAATTCGGTACGTCACGTGCTCATAGTAATATAATCATAATAATAATACGACTAAATGTCGCATCGCACAGCGGGATATAATACACGACTACTACCGAATAGATTACATTTAAATAATATAATTTATTCATGTCCCAAGGTCTCGTAACTTAAATAGTGATTACATAGCTTAGACATATCTTAAGCATAAATGACCTTAACTAGTACATAATATCATAAATTCTTTATTACAATCATAAAGTTCTACATAAGTAAAGCTACTCAGTAGCCTTTCCCTTGCCCTTATCTGTCCCCGAGGGTCCGCACGCCTTAACTAAAATGTTTTAGGGAAAGCAAGAATGAGCACAAATTACACTGCAAGTAATATACAATAAGGGTAAGTAATATAATTCTCAATTCTCGAAAGGGTATAGCAAGGTTTGATAGTTCAAGGATAACAACAATATCGACAGTTCTCAATAACAGTCGCTAAGGACAAAATAATATCAATGCGATTTAATAATAAATCAATTCAAGATTTCAAGATAACTGAATACTGAGCAGTCACTAAGGACTATGAACTTCTACTAGAATTAACAGTATTAAACTGATAACCCAAATCAAAAACAAGTACAACAGGTGATCAGCCTAAAGTACCCTATGTTATGCATAACATTCAATCATACTCAAGTGCACACGTCGGTTCTCTGATAATTATATTTTTCCTTCAAAGAAGGTTGTTCTTCTGAGTCAAATACAAGATCCCGCACCAATCAATTGGTTTGGGTTGCTTTTCAATAATATAAGTCTAGCTGAATCAAATGGCATAGACACTTTCACAATATTCAAGAATAATACCAAGTTCAACATGAATAATAACTTTAATGAAATAAGAGTTCAAGTATGTTAATTCAATTATAACGAGTAAGTAAAGAAACTAGCTCGCAATATACAAGGAAAGAATACTTGCACCGTAAAAGAGTGTAAGTTAGGAAACTTGCCTTAAGCGTAGTTTATCCCTGTAATTTAATCAACACTTTTCGAATCCTATCGTAATATAGTTACGTATATATGATATTCATTAGTCATATAGTTTAACATTATATCTCATCTCGTATATACGATTAACACATAAGCTAAGTCTTGACCTAGTGACACAGTTATATAGTATTATATTAATATAACTTCTATCCTTAACTATCCCCTTTTCTCAAGTTAATCATCTTCATACATCATTACTATCATGTGAGAGTACCACAAATAGCAAACATATTCTATTTTAGCAAGTTATAGCATTACTATAAGTTAACAGTCAAAATTAGATCCACGTATCAACATATGATACCACATAGCACGTATACATATTAAAGAATCTTTCCATGTTCGTTCAACCCTTTCACGACTAATTTACAGGATATAGGCTCTATGTTAATACTTTTGACGACTTACGGTCATTCAAGGTCATGACGTTATGAAATTTAGCTTGCTCACCTTGTAAACACATAAGGTAGTCATGTATTAGGTATGCTTATGAATATTCGCATTTCATACATGTAACTATCACAGTTATTAGTTGAAAACATGCTTTGTTTACACTACACTTGGTTTCACGACATGTAACATAGTAGGCAAACATGAATGATACTTTAGCAAGTCTAAAAGTACTATCAAGCATGATCATAACTTTCAGAATACGAATCTTGTAATAACATGTTAAGGTTCACCTTCAAAGCTCATATTTTCATTAGTAAGTTTTACTAACATGTTCGTTTTACATCATAAAATCTGTATACATAAGTCAATATGTCCGACACGTATTTCAAGGCCATATAAACATGCTTGAAAAATCAGAACTCATATATGGTATATACATGTCAAAAGTTTGTTTGTAAAAACTTACATTTCCGTTACTAATGAGGTTTGCATGTTCGTATTTCGTTATGAAACTTATCTACACAAGTGAACATACATTTCATGTGTTTCTAGGTCATACAAACGTGTCTCAATAGTCAGAATGTCTAAAATGGATACAACGAATCAACGTCCATTTTGAAATCCTAAGTTCATTTCGAAAATCTATTACTTCATCGTTCACGTAAGCGATCCGAATATAACATGCTCATACTAGTTTAACAAGTCCATATATATGTATTAATCATATCAGCATGCTTGTGCTATTTTATTTCATCAACTAAGATATAGCAGACATCAAGCAGGAAGAAAAAATCAAAAATCTGCAGCAGGCTGCTGGCGCAGCTGCGCAGCTGCCCAGTGTAAAACTGGAGCAGCTGCGCCGGCTGCAGCCAGTTCCAGAAATTGACAATCCACAAACCTAAATCACAAAATTACTCCACGAAATCCTTCATAGACAACTACATTACATATATATCACACTTGCAAGTCTATATAGCAACTAACCAAGCAATTCATACTTCAATTGTCAACAATTTCCACAATATCAAGAATTTGAGAATTTGCAGAAACAGAAAGAGAAAATTAAAGAACATGGAATTTGCTATATGAATTCGATTGTTAGTAAGCCACATTGCATTCTAAGATATTACAAAGTCTACATAACAACCATCAATTACAACCCAATCAATTTATCTCCATATCCAAGCTTAATTCAAGAATTAGAAAATTTTAGAGAACATGAAAGAAGAACAATGGAAGGTGGATTATACCTCTTCTAGAATTCAAATAGAGTTTGTTGCTAATCCAACTTCTCCTACTGATATATGTATATTACTTTCACTCACCACTTATGCAAACTCTCACCAAATTGAAAATGAAGAAACATGGCTGCTATTTATAGAAGAATCCTTACACAGACAATGCAATTGTCCATTAAATTGAACCAATAGATTGAAGTTTTGTATATCAGCTAAGGAAGAGTTGGTAGAGTGGTTGAAGAACACTGTTGAGGCCACTCCCCATGCCATTATTTCTAGCTACATTGCTAATAATTGGGAGAAGGAGAATAGGCTAGCCATTGAGTGTTTCACGTGTATAAGGATTGTGTCTATCCATATAGGACAAAGCACACTAAGCTCAGCATTTGCAAATGAACTACATGTTACACTTGTCTTACAATACACATATCATATACTTATATTATATGTACTTTAAGTCATCATGAAATGTCCCAATATAATTCAATAAATAGGTAACATTGCAATGTAGTAAATGTAATTTGTACATATATAATCCATGTATATTTATCTCACCGGTATAATTTAATCAGATGTTATCTCATTACACTGTATCCTTATTTATTAAATTACCTACCGTATATTCATGATGTCTCACTTTAATGTATATTCACATTGTCACATAGGCATTTCATGTAACTCATATAATTTAATAACCCTACAATGTAGTTTATATAACAATGTCACATTATAATATATAATTAGTTACTATACTTTATACTTTTTAATTTGTATGCTCGCACATAGAAGTAAATAATTTACTTATCTCATCAATTAATTAATAATAATATTAATTAATTCGCTTCTCATTAATCCATACAATTATTAATATTCACAATAATAGATTAACACTTACATGATTTTATATCACATGAATAATTGTGAATCTTATTATATTTATAAACACGTTGCTTATTACTATTATATTATTTGCAATAATAATAATCCACACATCATCAATTAATTGTCATTAATACTCTATAACAATTAATTAATATTCTATGATATCAATTAACAATTAATATAGATTAATTGTTCACTTAATAAATCCTTCTTTAATTAATATCATCATTAATATATCTCATCGCGGTGCCACACAAGGCTTTCCGAGTTTATTATAAACTCCACATTTTCCTCAATTATTATAATTATTCAATTTAATAGAATTCAGTTAATCCTTCTCATAACACAAAATCATTTATATTAAATAAATTTTCATTCCCATTAATATATTTATTTAATAATATTAGGAAATTCTCGGGTATTACATCCTCCCCCCTTTATAAAAATTCTGTCCCGGAATTGATACAAGATTACACAAATAGATGGGGATAGTCCCTCATCATCCTATCTTCTAACTCCCACGTTGCCTCCTCGACATCGTGGTTACGCCAAAGTACTTTTACAGAAGATATAATTTTATTTCTCAAAGTTTGCTCTTCCCTATCTAATATCCGGACAGGAATTTCTTCATACGCCAAGTTCTTCTCCACTTGAATGGGCTCGTAAGAAATCACGTGCTTGCAGTCGGCATTTTATGGTCGCAACACGAAAATGTGAAACACGTTGTGGATGTGCTCTAATTAGGGTTGTAACGCAACTTTGTATGCCACTTCGCCCACTAGCTTCAGTATCTCGAACGGTCCTATGAATGTTGGACTCAACTTTCCTTTCTTGCCGAAACGGATCTTTCCCTTCCATGGAGATACTTTCAAGAATACGAAACTGCCAACTTGAAGTCTCGGTCATGCCGATGCAAATCTGCGTACTTCTTCTGGCGATCTTGAGCTGCTACTAGTCTGGCTTTATCACTGTCACCACGTCTATAGTTTGTTGTACTAACTCTGGTCCGAGTATTCGTCGCTCTCCGACTTCATCCCAACATAACGGCGTTCTGCTTTTTCTCCCATAAAGAGCTTCATACGGTGGCATGCCGATACTCGCATGATAACTATTATTATATATAAATTCTACTAAGGGTAGATGGTCGTCCTAATTTCCCTTGAAGTCCATCACGCAAGTCCTAAGCATGTCCTCCAGTGTTTGTATAGTTCGCTCACTTTGTCCGTCTGTCTGAGGATGATAAGCGGTACTCAACCTCAATTGCGTTCCCATTCTCTCTTGCAAACTCTTCCAAAAATTTGACGTGAAGCGCGGATCTTGATTAGATACAATAGATACTGGCACTCCATGTCGTGAAATAATCTCCTTTACATACAGACTCGCTAACTGATTCAAACTATAGCGAATCTTGATTGGTAGAAAATGTGCGGTCTTCGTAAATCGATCCACAATAACCCAAATAACATCATAATCTTTCTGCATTACTGGAAGTCCTACCACAAAGTCAATCGTAATATGCTCCCATTTCCAATTCGGTATTTCCAACGGTTGTAGTAAACCACTCGACCGCTGATGCTCTGCTTTAACGCGTTGGCAAGTCAAACATTTACTGACGCACTCTGTGACTTCTCGTTTCAAATTGGGCCACCAAAATTGTTGCCTTAAATATCGGTACATCTTCGTGCCTCCCAGATGAACGAAATATGTCGTACTGTGTGCCTCGTGTAAAATCTCTTCCCTTAACTCGATTTTCGCTGGTACCCACACTCTTCCTTCGAATCTTAAGATACCGTCTTTATCCATTCAAAATTTTTCTTCTTCATTTTTTGTGAACCTCTTTTGGATTTTCTCACACTCTTCATCCTTTTCATGGGCTTCCTTTACTCTATCCAACAACGTCGGACAAGCTTCCATTACAAATAACTTCTCACCAGACTTTTCTGGTCCTTTCACTTCTATCTCCAATTTTTCCATCTCTCTTATCAACTCTTCCTAAGTCGTCAAATTAAACAACTTTTCCCTTCCTTTTCTGCTCAGACCGTCGGCAACCACGTTTGCCTTACCCGGGTGATAAAGAATATCGCAGTCATAATCCTTGATCAATTCTAACCACCTCCCTCTTACGCATATTCAACTCCTTCTATGTGAAGATATATTTTAGAATCTTGCGGTCCGTGTATATCTCGCATTTCTCTTCATACAAATAATGCCTCCAAATCTTCAACGCAAAAACTACTGCCGCTAACTCTAAGTCGTGAGTAGGGTATCGTTTTTCGTAATCCTTCAATTATCGTGACGCATACGCAATGACCTTGCCGTGTTTTATGAGCACACAGCCAAGCCCCTTGTGCGATGCATCACTATACACCACAAAATTTCTCGCATCATCTGTTAGTGATAACACAGGCGCTTCGCTCAATCTCTTCTTCAACTCTTGAAAACTCTCTTCGCATTTGTCGGTCCATACAAATTTCACCGTCTTTCTAGTCAAATTGGTCAACGGGGTTGCTATCTTAGAAAAATCTTGGATGAATCTTCGATAGTACCCAGCTAACCCTAAAAAGCTTCTCACCTCCGTCGGTGTTCTCGGTTGTTCCCAATTACTTATTGCTTCTACCTTCGCAGGGTCTACAGCGATTCCATTCTTATCCACCACGTGGCCTAAGAATTGAACCATCTCCATCCAAAATTCACACTTTAAAAATTTTGCATACATCTTCTCCTTCCTTAGTGCCTCCAAAACAATCTTCAGATGTTCGGCGTGTTCTTCTTCTGTCTTCGAGTAGATCAAAATGTCGTCGATAAATACCACTACAAATTTATCTAAGTATGTCTTGAAAACTCGGTTCATCACGTCCATAAATGCTGCTGGAGCATTAGTCAATCCAAATGACATTACCAAAAACTCGTAGTGTCCATAACGGGTTTGAAACGCAGTCTTTGGTATGTCATCATCCCTCACTTTCAGTTGATGATATCCTGTTCATAGGTCAATTTTTGAGAAACACTTTTCTCCCATCAATTGATCAAACAGGTCGTCTATCCTCGGTAGCGGATATCGGTTCTTGATCGTTACTCTTTTTAATTCTCGATAATCGATATAGAGCCTCATCGATCCGTCCTTCTTCTTAACGAATAGCACTGGTGCTCCCCAAGGAGAAACACTCGGTCGAATGTAACCCCTATCCAACAACTCTTGTAATTGTATCATCAATTCCTTCATTTCTACTGGCGCCATACGATATGGAGCTTTCACAATCGGTGTCGTTTTCGGTGCTAAGTCTATTACAAATTCGACTTCTCTGTCTGGCGGAAGACCAGGCAGATCGTCCGAAAGCACATCTTGAAATTCATTAACTACGGATATATCCTTAATTTCTACTCCCTTTTTCCAAGTAACTACTATGTAAGCTAAATAACCTACACATCCTTTCCTTAACAATTTTTTGGCCTGCATCATCGTAACGCAACACGATTGCTTAAGCGATGAGCTACCATAAAACACTACCTTAGACTTACTCGGAGTCTGAAGGTTCACACATTTATTCTGACAATCAATTATCGCTGCATGGTTATACAACCAATCCATTCCCCGTATCACATCAAATTCTCCCAGTCTAATAGGAATCAAGTCTACTTTCAGTTCATGTTCTCTAATGTTTGCGCGATAATTTTGATAAACGTATTCTACAGGGATTATTTCCTTATTCGCAACTTCTATGTTCAAAGGATTTTCTAACCGTTCTCGGGGTGTACTAAGTTTACTAGCAAATTCTTCAGATATAAAAGAACAGGTGGCACTAGAATCAAATAATATATAAGCATTTATATCATTGATTGGGATTATACCTGACACCACGTCATTCGAAGCCACGGCGTCCTGGACGGTCATGTTAAAAGTTCTGGCGGTAGGGCGGTTGGATTATGCCAGCCCGCTGATCATCAGCTTGTTGCCTCCTTGCTGATTGCTAACTCCGCCACTTCCCTTCTTTGGGCAGCCCTTAATTCGGTGCTCTGTCGAGCCACACGCAAAGCATCCTTGTATCTTCTTTGGTTTCAGACAGTTGGGCGAGATGTGCCCTTCCTATCCGCAGTTGTAGCAAGTGCCACGTCCCTTCCAGCACTCGCCCTGGTGATTCTTCCCAGACTTTGGGCATCCTTCAGCCCTCTTCTTGAAACCTCCACGAAAATTCACTGACTGATTATTATTATTTTTGTTGTTGTTGTTATTCTCCCATTTTCTCTTTCCCAAATTACTTCCTCCACTGCTGCTTCCTCCAGTACGATTCTCTCCTCCAGCATTCTTTCCTTTCTTCTCTTTGTTGTACAAGCTAAAAGCTTCACTTCCTCCGTGGGCAATAATAGCCTTTTCCAGCAGTGTTGCACAAGACTCGATCTGAAGAACTGACACCTTATTGAATAGCCAAGGTTTCAACCCTTGTTCGCAGAGTCTAGCCTTCCTCTCTTCATCACCAACTTGGTGCTCTGCAAATCGCGCTAGTTCATTAAACCTAGCCGTGTATTACAACACCGTCATCTCCCCTTGTTTTAACTCTAGAAATTTCACCTCCATCCTATTCTTCATGCTTTTCGGGAAGTATTTCTCGAAAAATAGCGTCTTAAACTTATCCCAAGCTATTATCCCTTCTCCAGCTCTTTGTAAATTAGCCTACCACCAGTAGTTCGCTTCTCCCCTCATCATAAATGTGGCAAACACCGTCTTCTGATCTTCGTCTACACGAGCTATAGTGAAGGCTTTTTCGATCTCCTTGATCCACATTTGTGCGACGATTGGGTCGGTAGTTCCCTCGAACTCCAGGGGTCCTACACTCTTAAAGTCTTTAAAAGTTGTTACTGGCACAGCCTGAGGGTTTGGGCGAACGGGTTCATTGTTCCTTCCCCTTAATGATTCTGCTAATAGGTTTACCAGTTTCTAGATCGGGTCAACTTGTTCCCTCTCGTTATTAACAGATTCTTTGGGTGCAGTCAATTTACGTCTGGGCGGCATTATCTGCATCACAAATTTTCATTTTATTATTATTTAAGTATATTACTTAAGTATTTCTTTTAATACTAAAAGAATAAATTTATAACACATTTCTGAAATAAACTTCATTTATATTCATATGCCAAATCGTTTCATTACATGATTTCCCTAGCATACTGCTATAAATGTTATCACATATATCGCCTAATATCACAAAAGACGAGGATATACCAACCTACTACCATACTACCCCTCTAACAAAAGCTAACACGGGTTTCACATCACTATCCCACATCTTACACAAAAGATTGGGATCACAACATAGTATGTACAACACATAAAGATAAATTCTACTAAACTACCACTAGACCATTTAAGGAAATTTCATCACATCATCCCGCGCTCCACTGCGCTCTTGTACTCTAACTGTGTTATATAAGCTACCAGCTCTCGACTCATAGTATGTAGAGTCTGTCCCTGCTCTGCCGGGTAGTGGTACACACGATCAATCACCCTCTCAAAAGTTAAACGGAACACATACCCCATCTTGTTCATCTTCCTCTTCTTGCACCTGACCTCGTCCTCTAAGTCGTCAGCTCTCTCATTGGCCGCTTCCTACTTCTCCTCGAAGTGTATCCTATCCATCACCTCCAACTCTAGCTGAGTACGGAGTGCCTTTTTCTCAGTCTTCTCACTAAATTCTCTCTGTTCTACTTCTTCTAGCTTTTCTGCTAGATCCACGTTCTGAGCCACTGACCTGTGAAATAGAGTCCCCATCTGGATCCCTGCCTCCCTACGGTAGGCAATCTCCACCTCTAACTCCTGCATGGCCAGCTTCCTCTGGTGACCTTCATCCCTCAGCTTCTAGAACTCAGACTCTCTCACATGGGCCTCGGCCTCCAGCTCTTGTAATCTGCAGTCTAACTCTAGGATCCGCTCCTCATACTCACCTAACATCTGCTCCTCTACAGTAGCCTCATCAGAGTCCTCTACTGGCTCATCCTCCATCAGATCGTCCTCCATCGGCTCCTCCTCTGGATCAGACTATATCTCAATCTCATCCTCGTCGTCAGAGTCGAACGGTGCAACAGCCTGCACTGGTGTAGCCTCTAGAGGAGCCTCGTATACCACATGTATATTCCTGGGCTCCTCCTCTACCACACTACTAGGTACACCTGTGTCTGTCATCCTACAATCACAAACACAAGACAAACAAACAGCAACTCCATTATAATGTTAAATAAAACATAAGTTCATTGTATAAAATGAAGTTACATTTCATAACAGACTAAGTCTCTCAAGGAAAACTCTACAATAGTTTTATCTCCTTTCCAACTTCTAAGTTCGCCTAAGTTATAGTCTCAGGACACTCGTTCCTAAGGTTTATAACTACAGCTTTGATACCAACCTGTGACGCCCCCAAATTCCAGGACCGCCACTTGCTCTTTCGAATTCGGTTCGTCACGTGCTCATAGTAATACAATCATAATAATAATACGACTAAATATCGCATCGCACAGCGGAATATAATACACAACTACTACCGAATAGATTACATTTAAATAATATAATTTATTCATGTCCCAAGGTCTCGTAACTTAAACAATGATTACATAGCTTAGACATATCTTAAGCATAAATAACCTTAACTAGTACATAATATCATAAGTTCTTTATTACAATCAGAAAGTTCTACATAAGTAAAGCTGCTCAGTAGCCTTTCCCTTGCCCTTATCTGTGCCCGAGGGTCCGCACGCCTTAACTGAAATGTTTTAGGAAAAGCAAGAATGAGCACAAATTGCACTTCAAGTAATATACAATAAGGGTGAGTAATATAATTCTCAATTCTCGAAAGGGTATAACAAGGTTTGATAGTTCAAGGATAACAAGAATATCGAAAGTTCTCAATAACAGTCGCTAAGGAAAGAATAGTATCAATGTGATTCAATAATAAATCAATTCAAGATTTCAAGATAACTGAATACTGAGCAGTCACTAAGGACTATGAACTTCTACTAGAATTAACAGTATTAAACTGATAACCCAAATCAAAAACAAGTACAACAGGTGATCAGCCTAAAGTACCCTATGTTATGCATAACATTCAATCATACTCAAGTGCGCACGTCGGTTCTCTGACAATTATATTTTCCCTTCAAAGAAGGTTGTTCTTCTCAGTCAAATACAAGATCCCGCACCAATCAATTGGTTTGGGTTGCTTTTCAATAATATAAGTCTAGCCGAATCAAATGGCATAGACACTTTCACAATATTCAAGAACAATACCAAGTTCAACATGAATAATAACTTTAATGAAATAAGAGTTCAAGTATGCTAATTCAATTATAACGAGTATGTAAAGAAACTAGCTCGCAATATACAAGGATAGGATATTTGCACCGTAAAAGAGTGTAAGTTAGGAAACTTGCCTTAAGCGTAGTTTATCCCCGTAATTTAATCAACACTTTTCGAATCCTATCGTACTATAGTTATGTATATATGATATTCATTAGTCATATAGTTTAACATTATATCTCATCTCGTGTATACGATTAACACATAAGCTAAGTCTTGACCTAGCGACACAGTTATATAGTATTATATTAATATAACTTCTTTCCTTAACTATCCTCTTTTCTCAAGTTAATCATCTTCATACATCATTACTATCTTGTGAGAGTACCACAAATAGCAAACATATTCTATTTTAGCAAGTTATAGCATTACTATAAGTTAACCGTCAAAATCAGATCCACGTATCAACATATGATACCACATAGCACGTATACATATTAAAGAATCTTTCCATGTTCGTTCAACCCTTTCACGACCAATTTACAGGATATAGGTTCTATGTTAATACTTTTGACGACTTACGGTCATTCAAGGTCATGACGTTATGAAATTTAGCTTGCTCACCTTGTAAACACATAAGGTAGTCATATATTAGGCATGCTTATGAATATTCGTATTTCATACATGTAACTATCACAGTTATTAGTTGAAAATATGCTTTGTTTACACTACACTTGGTTTCACGACATGTAACATAGTAGGCAAACATGAATGATACTTTAGCAAGTCTAAAAGTACTATCAAGCATGATCATAACTTTCAGAATACGAATCTTGTAATAACATGTTAAGGTTCACCATCAAAGCTCATATTTTCATTAGTAAGTCTTACTAACATGTTCGTTTTACATCATAAAATCCGTATACATAAGTCAATATGTCCGACACGCATTTCAAGGCCATATAAACTTGCTTGAAAAATTAGAACTCATATATGGTATATACATGTCAAAAGTTTTTTTGTAAAAACTTACATTTCCTTTACTAATGAGGTTTACATATTCGTATTTCATTATGAAACTTATCTACACAAGTGAACATACATTTCATTTGTTTCTAGGTCATACAAACGTGTCTCAAAAGTCAAAATGTCTAAAATGGATACAACGAATCAACGTCCATTTTGAAATCCTAAGTTCATTTCGGAAATCTATTACTTCATCGTTCACGTAAGCGATCCGAATATAACATGCTCATACTAGTTTAACAAGTCCATATATATGTATTAATTATATCAGCATGCTTGTGCTATTTTATTTCATCAACTAAGATATAGCAGACATCAAGCAGGAAGCAAAAATCAAAAATCTACAGCAGGCTGCTGGCGCAGCTGCGCAGCTGCGCCGGCAGCAGACAGTTCCAGAAATCGACAATCCACAACACCAAATCACAAAATTACTCCACGAAATCCTTCATAGACAAATACATTACATATATATCACACTTGTAAGTCTATATAGCAACTGACCAAGTAATTCATACTTCAATTGTCAACAATTTCCACAATATCAAGAATTTGAGAATTTACAGAAACAGAAACAGAAAATTGAAGAACATGGAATTTGCTATATGAATTCGATTGTTAGTAAGCCACATTGCATTCTAAGATATTACAAAGTCTACATAACAACCATCAATTACAACCCAATCAATTTATCTCCACATCCAAGCTTAATTTAAGAATTAGAAAATTTTAGAGAACATGAAAGAAGAATAATGGAAGGTGGATTATACCTCTTCTAGAATTCAAATAGAGTTTGTTGCTAATCCAACTTCTCCTACTGATATATGTATATTGCTTTCACTCACCACTTATGCAAACTCTCAGCAAATTGAAAATGAAGAAACATGGCTGCTATTTATAGAAGAATCCTTACACAGACAATGCAATTGTCCATTAAATTGAACCAATAGATTGAAGTTTTGTATATCAGCTAAGGAAGAGTTGGTAGAGTGGTTGAAGAACACTGTTGAGGCCACTCCCCATGCCATGATTTCTAGCTACATTGCTAATAATTGGGAGACGGAGAATAGGCTAGCCATTGAGTGTTTCATGTGTACAAGGATTGTGTCTATCAATATGGGACAAAGCACACTATGCTCAGCATTTGCAAATGAACTACATGTTACACTTGTATTACAATACACATATCATATACTTATATTATATGTACTTTAAGTCATCATGAAATATCCCAATATAATTCAATTAATAGGTAACATTGCAATGTAGTAAATGTAATTTGTACATATATAATCCATGTATATTTATCTCACCTGTATAATTTAATCGGATGTTATCTCATTACACTGTATCCCTTATTTATTAAATTACCTACCATATATTCATGATGTCTCACTTTAATGTATATTCACATTGTCACATAGGCATTTCATGTAACTCATATAATTTAATAACCCTACTATGTAGTTTATATAACATAGTCACATTATAATATATAATTAGTTACTATACTTTATACTTTTTAATTCGTATGCTCGCACATAGAAGTAAATAATTTACTTATCTCATCAATTAATTAATAATAATATTAATTAATTTGCTTCTCATTAATCCATACAATTATTAATATTCACAATAATAGATTAACACTTACATGATTAAATATCACATGAATAATTATAAATCTTATTATATTTATAAACACGTTGCTTATTACTATTATATTATTTGCAATAATAATAATAATCCACACATCATCAATTAATTGTCATTAATACTCTATAACAATTAATTAATATTCTACGATAACAATTAACAATTAATATAGATTAATTATTCACTTAATAAATCCTTCTTTAATTAATATCATCATTAATATATCTCATCGCGGTGCCACACAAGGCTTCCCGAGTTTATTATAAACTCCATATTTTCCTCAATTATTATAATTATTAAATTTAATAGAATTAAGTTAATCCTTCTCATAACACAAAATCATTTATATTAAATAAATTCTCTTTTCCATTAATATATTTATTTAATAATATTAGAAAATTCTCGGGTATTACATCCTCCCCCCTTATAAAAATTCTGTCCTGGAATTGATACAAGATTACACAAATAGATGGGGATAGTCCCTCATCATCCTATCTTCTAACTCCCACGTTGCCTCCTCGACATCGTGGTTACGCCAAAGTACTTTTACAGAAGATATAATTTTATTTCTTAAAGTTTGCTCTTCCCTATCTAATATCCGGACATGAATTTCTTCATACGCCAAGTTCTTTTCCACTTGAATGGGCTCGTAAGAAATCACGTGCTTGTAGTCGGCCTTGTATGGTCGCAACACAAAAATGTGGAACACGTTGTGGATGTGCTCCAATTCGGGTGGTAACGCAACTTTGTATGCCACTTCGCCCACTCGCTTTAGTATCTCGAACGGTCCTATGAATGTTGGACTCAACTTTCCTTTCTTGCCGAAACGGATCTTTCACTTCCATGGAGATACTTTCTAGAATACGAAACTGCCAACTTTGAAGTCTCGGTCGTGCCGATGCAAATCTGCGTAATTCTTCTGGCGATCTTGAGCTGCTACTAGTCTGGCTCTTATCACTGCCACCACGTCTGTAGTTTGTTGTACTAACTCTGGTACGAGTATTCGTCGCTCTCCGACTTCATCCCAACATAACGGCTTTCTGCATTTTCTCCCATAAAGAGCTTCGTACGGTGGCATGCCGATACTCGCATGATAACTATTATTATATGCAAATTCTACTAAGGGTAGATGGTCGTCCTAATTTCCCTTGAAGTCCATCACGCATGTCCTCCAGTGTTTGTAAAGTTCGCTCACTTTGTCCGTCTGTCTGAGGATGATAAGCGGTACTCAACCTCAACTGCATTCCCATTCTCTCTTGCAAACTCTTCCAAAAATTTGACGTGAAGCGCGGATCTTGATCGGATACAATAGATACCGGCACTCCATGTCGTGAAACAATCTCCTTTACATACAGACTCGCTAACTGATTTAAACTATAGCGAATCTTGATTGGTAGAAAATGTGCGGTCTTCGTAAATCGATCCACAATAACCCAAATAACATCATAATCTTTCTGCATTACTGGAAGTCCTACCACAAAGTCAATCGTAATATGCTCCCATTTCCAATTCGGTATTTCCAACGGTTGTAGTAAACCACTCGACCGCTGATGCTCTGCTTTAACGCGTTGGCAAGTCAAACATTTACTGACGCACTCTGCTACTTCTCGTTTCAAATTGGGCCACCAAAATTGTTGCCTTAAATATCGGTACATCTTCGTGCCTCCCAGATGAACGAAATATGTCGTACTGTGTGCCTCGTGTAAAATCACTTCCCTTAACTCGGTTATCGCTGGTACCCACACTCTTCCTTCGAATCTTAAGATACCGTCTTTATCCATTCGAAATTTCTCTTCTTCATTTTCTGTGATCCTCTTTCGGATTTTCTCACACTCTTCATCCTTTTCCTGGGCTTCCTTTACTCTATCCAACAACGTCGGACAAGCTTCCATTACAAATAACTTCTCACCAGACTTTTCTGGTCCTTTCACTTCTATCTCCAATTTCTCCGTCTCTCTTATCAACTCTTCCTAAGTCGTCAAATTAAACAACTTTTCCCTTCCTTTTCTGCTCAGAGCATCGGCAACCACGTTTGCCTTACCCGGGTGATAAAGAATATCGCAGTCATAATCCTTGATCAATTCTAACCACCTCCCTCTTACGCATATTCAACTCCTTCTATGTGAAGATATATTTTAGACTCTTGTGGTCCGTGTATATCTCGCATTTCTCTTCATACAAATAATGCCTCCAAATCTTCAACGCAAAAACTACTGCCGCTAACTCTAAGTCGTGAGTAGGGTATCATTTTTCGTAATCCTTCAATTATCGTGACGCATACGCAATGACCTTGCCGTGTTTTATGAGCACACAGCCAAGCCCCTTGTGCGATGCATCACCATACACCACAAAATTTCCCGCATCATCTGGTAGTGATAACACAGGCGCTTCGATCAATCTCTTCTTCAACTTTTGAAAACTCTCTTTGCATTTGTCGGTCCATACAAATTTCACCGTCTTTTTAGTCAAATTGGTCAATGGGGTTGCTATCGTAGAAAAATCTTGGATGAATCTTCGATAGTACCCAGCTAACCCTAAGAAGCTTCTCACCTCCGTCTGTGTTCTCAGTTGTTCCCAATTACTTACTGCTTCTACCTTCGCAGGGTCTACAGCGATTCCATTCTTATCCACAACGTGGCCTAAGAATTGAACCTTCTCCATCCAAAATTCGCACTTTGAAAATTTCTCATACATCTTCTCCTTCCTTAGTGCCTCCAAAACAATCTTCAGATGTTCGGCGTGTTCTTCTTCTGTCTTCGAGTAGATCAAAATGTCATCGATAAAAACCACTACAAATTTATCCAAGTATGGCTTGAAAACTCGGTTCATCAAGTCCATAAATGCTACTGGAGCATTAGTCAATCCAAATGACAGTACCAAAAACTCATAGTGTCCATAACGGGTTTGAAACGCAGTCTTTGGTATGTCATCATCCCTCACTTTTAGTTGATGATATCCTGTTCGTAGGTCGATTTTCGAGAAACACTTTTCTCCCTTCAGTTGATCAAACAGGTCGTCTATCCTCGGTAGCGGATATCGGTTCTTGATCGGTACTCTTTTTAATTCTCGATAATCGATATAGAGCCTCATCGATCCGTCCTTCTTCTTAACGAATAGCACTGGTGCTCCCCAAGGAGAAACACTCGGTCGAATGTAACCCTTATCCAACAACTCTTGCAATTGTATCATCAATTCCTTCATTTCTACTGGCGCTATACGATATGGAGCTTTCAAAATTGGTGCCGTTCCTGGT
This sequence comes from Panax stipuleanatus, assembly GCA_020205555.1. NCBI lineage: Eukaryota > Viridiplantae > Streptophyta > Magnoliopsida > Apiales > Araliaceae > Panax > Panax stipuleanatus. The sequence continues at coordinate 139,376,080 of CM035124.1, read as the reverse complement.
GCTAAGTCTATTACAAATTCAATTTCTCTGTCTGGCGGAAGACCAGGAAGATCGTCTGAAAACACATCTTAAAATTCATTAACTACGGATATATCCTTAATTTCTACTCCCTTTTTCCGAGTATCTACTATGTAAGCTAAATAACCTACACATCCTTTCCTTAACAATTTCTTGGCCTGCATCATCGTAACGCAACACGATTGCTTAAGCGATGAGCTACCATAAAACACTACCTTAGACTTACTCGGAGTCTGAAGGTTCACACATTTATTCTGACAATCAATTATTGCTGCATGGTTATACAACCAATCCATTCCCCGTATCACATCAAATTCTCCCAGTCTAATAGGAATCAAGTCTACTTTCAGTTCATGTTCTCTAATGTTTGCGCGATAATTTTGATAAACGTATTCTACAGGGATTATTTCCTTATTCGCAACTTCTATGTTCAAAGGAGTTTCTAACCGTTCTCGGGGTGTACTAAGTTTACTAGCAAATTCTTCAGATATAAAAGAACAGGTGGCACTAGAATCAAATAATATATAAGCATTTATATCATTGATTGGGATTATACCTGACACCACGTCATTCGAAGCCATGGCGTCCTGGACGGTCATGTTAAAAGTTATGGTAGTAGGGCAATTGGATTGTGCCGGCCCGCTGATCATCAGCTTGTTGCCTCCTTGCTGATTGCTACCCCCGCCACTTCCCTTCTTTGGGCAGTCCTTAATTCGGTGCTATGCCGAGCCACACGCAAAGCATCCTTGTATCTTCTTTGGTTTCAGACAGTTGGGCGAGATGTGCCCTTCCTGTCCGCAGTTGTAGCAAGAGCCACGTCCCTTCCAGCACTCGCCCTGGTGATTCTTCCCACACTTTGGGCATCCTTCAGCCCTCTTCTTGAAACCTCCACTAAAATTCCCAGATTGATTATTGTTGTTTTTGTTGTTGTTGTTGTTATTCTCCTATTTTCTCTTTCCCAAATTACTTCCTCCACTGCTGCTTCCTCCAGTACGATTCTCTCCTCCAGCATTCTTTCCTTTCTTCTCTTTATTGTACAAGCTCAAAACTTAACTTCCTCCCTCAGCAATAATAGCCTTTGCCAGCAGTGTTGCAAAAGAATCGATCTGAAGAACTGACACCTTATTGAATAGCCAAGGCTTCAACCCTTGTTCGAAGCGTCAAGCCTTCCTCTCTTCATCACCAACTTGGTGCTCTGCAAATCACGCTAATTCATTAAACCTAGCTGCGTATTGCACCACCGTCATCTCTCCTTGTTTTAACTCTAGAAATTTCACCTCCATCCTATTCTTCATGCTTTTCGGGAAGTAATTCTCAAAAAACAGCGTCTTAAACTTATCCCAAGCTATTATCCCTTCTCCAGCTCTTTGTTGATTAGCCTCCCACCAGTAGTTCACTTCTCCCCTCATCATGAATGTGGCAAATACCGTCTTCTGATCTTCGTCTACGCGAGCTATAATGAAAGCTTTTTCGATCTCCTTGATCCACGTTTGTGCGACGATTGGGTCGGTAGTTCCCTCGAACTCCGGGGGTCCTACACTCTTAAAGTCTTTAAAGGTTGTTACTAGCATAGCCTGAGGGTTTGGGCGAACGGGTTCATTGTTCCTTCCCTTTAATGCCTCTCCTAACAGGTCTACCAGTTTCTGGATCGGTCAACTTGTTCCCTCTCGTTATTAATAGATTCTTCGAGTGCAATCAATCTACGTCTGGGCGGCATTATCTGCATCATAAATTTTCATTTTATTATTATTCAAGTATATTACTTAAGTATTTCTTTTAATACTAAAAGAATAAATTTATAACACATTTCTGAAATAAACTTCATTTATATTCATATGCCAAATCGTTTCATTACACGATTTCCCTAGCATACTGCTATAAATGTTATCACATATATCCCCTAATATCATAAAAGACGGGGATATACCAACCTACTACCATACTACCCCCCTAACAAAAGCTAACACGGGGTTGACATCACTATCCCACATCTTACACAAAAGATTGGGATTACAACATAGTATGTACAACACATAAAGATAAATTCTACTAAACTTCCACTAGACCATTTAAAGAAATTTCATCACATCATCCCGCGCTCCACTGCGCTCTTGTACTCTAACTGTGCTATATAAGCTACCAGCTCTCGACTCATGGTATGTAGAGTCTGTCCCTGCTCTGCCAGGTAGTGGTACACACCATCAATCACCCTCTCAAAAGCTAAACGGAACACATACCCCATCTTGTTCATCTTCCTCTTCTTGCACCTAACCTCGTCCTCTAGTCGTCAGCTCTCTCATTGGCCACTTCCCACTTCTCTTTGAAGTGTATCCTATCCATCACCTCCAACTCTAGCTGAGTATGGAGTGCCTCTTTCTTAGTCTTCTCACTCAATTCTCTCGGTTCTACTTCTTCTAGCTTTCCTGCCAGATCCACGTTCCGAGCCACTGACCTGTGAAATAGAGTCCCCATCTGGATCCCTACCTCCCTACGATAGGCAATTTCCACCTCTAACTCCTGCATGGCCAGCTTCCTCTGGTGGTCTTCGTCCCTCAGTTTCTGGAACTCAGACTCTCTCTCATGGGCCTCGGCCTCCAACTCTTGTACTCTACAGTCTTACTCTAGGATCCGCTCCTCATACTCGCCTAACATCTGCTCCTCTACAGTAGCCTCATCAGAGTACTCTACTGGCTCATCCTCCATCGGCTCATCCTCCATCAGCTCCTCATCTGGATCAAACTATATCTTAATCTCCTCCTCGTTGTCAGAATTGAACGGTGCAACAGCCTGCACTGGTGTAGCCTCTAGAGGTGCCTCGTATACCACATGTATATCCCTGGGCTCCTCCTCTGCCACACTACTGGGTACACCTGTATCTGTCATCCTATAATCACAAACACAAGATAAACAAACAACAACTCCATTAGAATGTTAAATAAAACATAAGGTCATTGTATAAAATGAAGTTACATTTCATAACAGACTAAGTCTCTCAAGGAAAACTATACATGAGTTTTATCTCCTTTCCAACTTCTAAGTTCGCCTAAGTTATAGTCTCAGGACACTCGTTCCTAAGGTTTATAACTATAGCTTTGATACCAACCTGTGACGCCCCCAAATTCCAGGACAGCCACTTGGTCTCTTAAATTCGGTTCGTCACGTGCTCATAGTAATACAATAATAATAATAATATGACTAAATGTCGCATCGCACAGCGGAATATAATACACGACTACTACATAATAGATTACATTTAAATAATATAATTTATTCATGTCCCAAGGTCTCGTAACTTAAACAATGATTACATAGCTTAGACATATCTTAAGCATAAATAACCTTAACTAGTACATAATATCATAAGTTCTTTATTACAATCATAAAGCTCTACATAAGTAAAGCTACTCAATAGCCTTACCCTTTCCCTTATCTGTGCCCGAGGGTCCGCACGCCTTAACTGAAATGTTTTAGGAAAGGAAAGAATGAGCACAAATTGCACTGCAAGTAACATACAATAAGGGTGAGTAATATAATTCTCAATTCCCGAAAGGGTATAGCAAGGTTTGATAGTTCAAGGATAACAAGAATATCGACATTTCTCAATAACAATAGCTAAGGACAGAATAATATCAACGTGATTCAATAATAAATCAATTCAAGATTTCAAGATAACTGAATACTGAGCAGTCACTAAGGACTATGAACTTCTACTAGAATTAACAGTATTAAACTGATAACCCAAATCAAAAACAAGTACAATAGGTGATCAGCCTAAAGTACCCTATGTTATGCATAACATTCAATCATACTCAAGTGCGCACGTCGGTTCTCTGACAATTATATTTTCCCTTCAAAGAAGGTTGTTCTTCTCAGTCAAATACAAGATCCCGCACCAATCAATTGGTTTGGGTTGCTTTTCAATAATATAAGTCTAGCCGAATCAAATGGCATAGACACTTTCACAATATTCAAGAACAATACCAAGTTCAACATGAATAATAACTTTAATGAAATAAGAGTTCAAGTATGCTAATTCAATTATAACGAGTATGTAAAGAAACTAGCTCGCAATATACAAGGATAGGATACTTGCACCGTAAAAGTGTGTAAGTTAGGAAACTTGCCTTAAGCGTAGTTTATCCCCGTAATTTAATCAACACTTTTCGAATCCTATCGTAATATAGTTACGTATATATGATATTCATTAGTCATATAGTTTAACATTATATCTCATCTCGTATATACGATTAACACATAAGCTAAGTCTTGACCTAGTGACACAGTTATATAGTATTATATTAATAGAACTTCTATCCTTAACTATCCTCTTTTCTCAAGTTAATCATCTTCATACATCATTACTATCATGTGAGACTACCACAAATAGCAAACATATTATCTTTTAGCAAGTTATAGCATTATTATAAGTTAACCGTTAAAATCAGATCCACGTATCAACATATGATACCACATAGCACATATACATATTAAAGAATCTTTCCATGTTCGTTCAACCCTTTCACGACCAATTTACAGGATATAGGCTCTATGTTAATACTTTTGACAACTTACGGTCATTCAAGGTCATGACGTTATGAAATTTAGCATGCTCACCTTGAAAACACATAAGGTAGTCATATATTAGGCATGCTTATGAATATTCGCATTTCATACATGTAACTATCACAGTTATTAGTTGAAAACATGCTTTGTTTACACTACACTTGGTTTCACGACATGTAACATAGTAGGCAACATGAATGATACTTTAGCAAGTCTAAAAGTACTATCAAGCATGATCATAACTTTCAGAATACGAATCTTGTAATAACATGTTAAGGTTCACCATCAAAGCTCATATTTTCATTAGTAAGTCTTACTAACATGTTCGTTTTACATCATAAAATCCGTATACATAAGTCAATATGTCCGACACGTATTTCAAGGCCATATAAACATGCTTGAAAAATCAGAACTCATATATGGTATATACATGTCAAAAGTTTTTTTGTAAAAACTTACATTTTCGTTACTAATGAGGATTGCATGTTCGTATTTCGTTATGAAACTTATCTACACAAGTGAACATACATTTCATTTGTTTCTAGGTAATACAAACGTGTCTCAAAAGTCAGAATATCTAAAATGGATACAACGAATCAACGTCCATTTTAAAATCCTAAGTTCATTTCAAAAATCTATTACTTCATCGTTCACGTAAACGATCAGAATATAACATGCTCACACTAGTTTAACAAGTCCATATATATGTATTAATCATATCAGCATGCTTGTGCTATTTTATTTCATCAACTAAGATATAGCAAACATCAAGCAGGAAGCAAAAATCAAAAATCTGCAGCCGGCTGCTGGCGCAGCTGCCCAATAGAAAACTGGCGCAGCTGCGCCGGCTGCAGACAGTTCCAGAAATCGACAATCCACAAACCCAAATCACAAAATTACTCCACAAAATCCTTCATAGACAACTACATTACATATATATCACACTTGCAAGTCTATATAGCAAATAACCAAGCAATTCATACTTCAATTGTCAACAATTCCCATAATATCAATAATTTGAGAATTTGCAGAAACAGAAATAGAAAATTGAAGAACATGGAATTTGCTAGATGAATTCGATTGTTAGTAAGCCACATTGCATTCTAAGATATTACAAAGCCTATATAACAACCATCAATTACAACCCAATCAATTTATCTCCATATCCAAGCTTAATTCAAGAATTAGAAAATTTTAGAGAACATGAAAGAAGAAAAATGGAAGGTGGATTATACCTCTACTTGAATTCAAATAGAGTTTGCTGCTAATCCAACTTCTCCTACTAATATATGTATATTGCTTTCACTCAGCACTTATGCTAACTCTCATCAAATTGAAAATGAAGAAACATGGCTGCTATTTATAGAAGAATCCTTACATAGACAATGCAATTGTCCATTAAATTGAACCAATATATTGAAGCTTTGTATATCAGCTAAGGAAGAGTTGGTAGAGTGGTTGAAGAACACTGTTGAGGCCACTCCCCATGCCATGATTTCTAGCTACATTGCTAATAATTGGGAGAAGGAGAATAAGCTAGCCATTTAGTATTTCACGTGTACAAGGATTGTGTCTATCAATATGGGACAAAGCACACTAAGCTCAGCATTTCCAAATGAACTACATGTTACACTTGTATTACAATACACATATCATATACTTATATTATATGTACTTTAAGTCATCATGAAATCTCCCAATATAATTCAATGAATAGGTAACATTGCAATGTACTAAATGTAATTTGTACATATATAATCCATGTATATTTATCTCACCGGTATAATTTAATCGGATGTTATCTCATTACACTGTATCCCTTATTTATTAAATTACCTACCATATATTCATGATGTCTCACTTTCATGTATATTCACATTGTCACATAGGCATTTCATGTAACTCATATAATTTAATAACCCTACTATGTAGTTTATATAACATAGTCACATTATAATATATAATTAGTTACTATACTTTATACTTTTTAATTCGTATGCTCGCACATAGAAGTAAATAATTTACTTATCTCATCAATTAATTAATAATAATATTAATTAATTCGCTTCTCATTAATCCATACAATTATTAATATTCACAATAATAGATTAACACTTACATGATTAAATATCACTTGAATAATTGTAAATCTTATTATATTTATAAACATGTTGCTTATTACTATTATATTATTTGCAATAATAATAATCCACACATCATCAATTAATTGTCATTAATACTCTATAACAATTAATTAATATTCTACGATAACAATTAATAACAATTAACAATTAATATAGATTAATTATTCACTTAATAAATCCTTCTTTAATTAATATCATCATTAATATATCTCATCACGGTGCCACACAAGGCTTCCCGAGTTTATTATAAACTCCATATTTTCCTTAATTATTATAATTATTCAATTTAATAGAATTGAGTTAATCCTTCTTATAACACAAAATCATTTATATTAAATAAATTCTCATTCCCATTAATATATTTATTTAATAATATTAGGAAATTCTCGGGTATTACACCCGGTCTCAACCCGAGAGGTACAGATCAGCCCTGTTCTCAACCCGGAAAGTACAGGTCAGCCCCGGTCTTAATCTGGAAGGCAAAGATCAGCCCCGGTCTCAACCCGAGAAGTATAGGTCAGCCCCGGTATCAACCCGGGAGGTACAGATCATCCCCGATCTCAACCTGGGAGGTCCAGGTTAGCCCTAGTCTCAAGCCAAAAAGTACAAGTCAATCCCTGTATCAACCCGAGAAGTGCAGGTCAGCCCCGGTCTGAACCCGGAAGGTACAGGTCAGCACCGGTCCCAACCCGGAAGGTACAAATCAGCCACAGTCTCAACCTGGGAAGTACAGGTCAGCCCCGGTCTTAACTAGAGAAGTACAAATTAACCCCGATCTCAAACTGGGAGGTACAGGTTAGCCACGATCTCAACCCGGGAGGTACTGGTCAGTCCCGGTCTCAACCCCGGAGGTACAGGTCAACCCCGGTCTCAACCCGGGAAGTACAGGTCAGCCCCGGTCTCAACCTAGGAGGTATAGGTCAATCCAGTCTCAACCCAAAAAGTACAAATCAACCCCGGTCTCAACTCAAGAGGTACAGGTTAGCCCCGGTCTCAACCTGGGAGGTACAGGTCTGCCCCGTTCTCAACCTGGGAGGTACAGGTCAGCCCTGGTCTCAACCCGGGTAGTACAGGTCAGCCCTAGTCTCAACCCAGGAGGTACAGGTCAGCCCTAGTCTCAACCCAAGAGATACAGGTCAGCCCCGATCTCAACCCGGGAAGTACAGGTCAGCCCAGGTCTTGACTCGGAAGGTACAGATCAGCTCCGGTCTCATCCCGAGAGGTATAGTTCATCCTCGGTCTCAACCCGGGAGGTCCGATCGAGCTTCGGTCACAACCTGGGAGGCCAACTCAACTTCGGAGACAACCCTCAAAGCTTCACATCATCTCTAAAGACAAACCTGGAAGAACCAAGTCAGTCTCGGAGACAACCATGAGGACAAAAAGAATCGACTGGGATCCAAACCTCATAGACAACCCCGGGAAGTCAGCCGAAGGCCATGCCAGCACTGAAGGCAATCCCGGGAGGGGAAAAATGGTTATTTTACCAACTTAAAGCCGATTCGGTCAAACTTGAGCTGAATTGATGCCACCAATGTCAGAAAGAATCATAACAATGGATCCCGAGTGGAAACAGCACAAGACAGCTCAACGAAAAAATTGCAAAGAATCAAAGACCTATTTATGAACCCATCTTTTTGGACTTGGAAAAGATTTACTCCCATGTCATTGCGACACTTTCGGCGAGGGCTTTCGGGAAAGGTATCGCAATCCTCAAACGGACTGCTTTGATCAAAAGTTAGAAAGTTTCGAATATGACATCGCATTGCTTGAAGTGCAAGTACTTCGATGCAATGGGACCGCCACGGGGGCCCTGCCACATGGAGTCGCACCTCTACCTGCGGCTGCCTCAGGTAGAGTCGCTTCCACCGAGTCTATATATATGAGTGCACCCCCAGCTCATTTTATATAGAAAAATGCTCTGAACCACATATCAAAAATTAATCGGTAGAAACGGACGTTTAAAGCCTACGATTTGGCAAAAAGCCCGTGTAGTAGTCCATTGTGAGTATTTTTACGATCAAAAAGTTCATATTACTTCATTGCACTTTTATACACTTGCACGTTAAGTTTCACTTTTTGATTATGTCCGGAACTCAGTTACGTGGCCATTTTTACTTACTTTTTGTACATTTTAGTACATAAACGTAATTTCTAGCATTTCTACAACTCGAATTGGCGATCCGTCACTTTTAACAGCTTTTATAAATATATATATATATTATATATATATACATATACATATATGCACCCTTCACCGGACTGGGTTATCTTTCCAGTCCCGGTTTCACTACTTTCTGTCTATATTTAACTATATATATACTAACTTTTCAATTCTGTCAAGCCCGAATGTCAAATCCGAGGTAGTTTACTTCTTATATATACATATATATATATATATATATAATTTATCTTACTTATTTGGGCCTGGATTTATACTTCGTGACCTTTTTATTGCATTAATATATATATATTAACTATATATATTATTATTTACATTTCAATTTGTCCTGGATTATTTTGTAGCCTTTTATTGCTTTTATAAATATATATATATATATATATATATATATATATATATTTACATTTCTGTCCGGGCAAAGGATAGAATGCCCGTCGCCCTTTGCAGCTTTTCTATATATATATATATATATATATATATATATATATATATATATATATATATTTACATTCTGTCCATCCTGGATTACTCCGTGGCTTTTTATAGATTTATATATATATATATATATATATATATATATATATATATATATTTACATTCCAGTCCGGGCATCGGAGTGAAAACTAATTGCCCTTTACAGCTTTCGTATATATATAACTATATATATATGCTATTACTCATTTTGATTAAATTATTGCTTTAAATATTTATTTGATATGAATCGGCACTGATATTTCTGCGGGCGAACTAGATTTCTTTAAATCTCGCCAACTCTAGCTTTCAAACGATTAAAAATAGGTCCAGACGGAACCATGAAGCTAGAATGCAAAGATTTACTTAAATATAGCATTTTTTCTAGTTACAGTTCTGAAAGCAACCTCGCGATCCTTAGATCGTTATCTAGTGGGAATGAGACGCTTCGACTACGTGCGAGCCAGGATTTACTTGATAAATCCTTGGTTCTGGCAACATTTGGATGTAAATATATCTTTTCTGTGCATATTTGAGCTGTGCAGGTTTTATTGGCTTTCCTTTGTGAGCTTAGGAATCAGTGGGGTCCATGATCAAACTGATCAGGATCTGATTCCCACGATGGACAAACTCGACTTTATAAATGTACCCTGCCAATTTTTTATGTAAAATATACATTCGAAAGACCTTAAAACGGTTATCCGGGTTTAAGGTCTCAACATAATGAGAATAATGGTTTGTCAAGTCAGAGTCACTTCGATGGCTGTCATGCCCATGAGAAGACCGACATTTGTATATATGTTGTGGTCGAGGATGCTTCGTAGCCCGACAATCACCATTCAAATTGAGGCTAAAGGCTGAAAAGATAAAACTGAAGTATCGATGTGTTTCAATTCATATGTTAGTGTAAGGTTTTAAAAACTTACTTTCAAAATATCATTTTAATAATCTTGTCTAAAAGAGAGACTTTTGCAAATCAAATCAAACTCTTCGTATATAGGTTCAATGAAGCATGTCCATACTTTTAATCAATCAAACATAGGCCCAATTTCTTCCAATATTCATACACACACATTTCAGATTTAAAAGGAAAATATTGAAAAGATGTGGTACCGTGTTTACACGGGAGTTGTGGGGTGCCTAACAGCTTCCCCACACTTAACCAAGCCCCCGAACTTAGAACTTCGATTTCAAAGATCAAGTTTCGACAGTGTCTAGTAAATTGGGCCTCCTTTCAAACAAATTCGGTTGAGTTGGTACAACCATTTCAAAACTACCAACTGGTGACTCTGTAAAATGATCAAATCGTCGACATAATACATGTTGGCCTTTTTCTGAAAAACCCTTCAAAACCTTTTTCACAAATAAAATGAATAAGGGTAGACAAAACTTAGGAAGATAGAAAGATTCAAGTCCAACCCGACCTGCATTTTTTCCCGACGTTGACAGGTGGCGACTCTGCTGGGGACAGTAGAGGGCTTAGGACACGTTCAAATCTTTTCAAAAATTTCCCATTTATATCTGTGTATGTGTGAATGTTGCGTCTTTACATTGAATGAATGTGTGAATGCTGCGTCTTTACATTGAATGAATGTGAATGAATGCTTCCCGGCTTTATTAGTGCTTCGCACCAATATAATCATATGCATACGGTGAGACGCGATGTATGTGAATGTGTGACACCCACAAATCCAGGTACTTCAATTTTCACGAAATTTGGTGTTCACTGTACAAATATCATATATTATCTACCCATAATAAATGCAAACCATGAAATAGATAGAAAAACTCCATCATCCCCCCTTATGGGGTTACAACATCTGAAATAAAATACAAAAATAATCCCAGGTCATACTTACCCTTAAATCTCAAATGCGAAAGTGTAAACAAATAAGTCTTATTCAACATAAACATAAGTCTTAACAAATATTCTCAATAAAACAACAAGTCTTCATTACTTATTGACTTTGCCCTTGCCTTTGCTAGTAGAAGGCTCGTCGGACCTTTCGTTCTTAACTACAATGTTATTATGCAAGAGTGAGCACGATTGCTCACAAGTATAATAATATAATAATATAATAACATGAGAGTGAATCAAAGATTTCTGAATAAAGAAAACTTGGCTTTTGAATCAAGAATGAATAACAAGAATCAAAAGAACTTCTGAGGATCATAAGACCTTGAACTATGTCCTAGGTTGTCAAGTATTTATACTTTAAACCTTTAACAATCATAAGACTATGGACTCTACTTCTCGTACTTAGGGGGATCAGCCTTTAGTACCATACTGTGCACAATATCTCAACGTTAAAGCGTAAATAATCCCCTTTACAGGGTTGTTCATCTCAGTTTGACATCAGAGTACGCATTAAAGGAAGTTTGGTTTGGATAAGCTCGCTAATAGTTCTAGAATTTAGAACGTTCATCAAATATGGACTAGCCGAATTAATAAGGGTTCGCTAGTCTTACAAGGTTCAACAATAAACGACATTCGAATTGAACAATAACTTCTCAAGAGTATACAATCGAATAAGTATTGTATAACTGGAATCATGCTTTAAAGATATTATAATATCTCATATGGAATCTCAACTTGATTAACAAGTATAAGAACTTGCATCATGATAGTATTTCAAGAATAGAAAACTTGCTCAATAAAAGTAAACTTTGAGTTTAGTAACTTGCTTGACATAAGAATAAGGAATATAACACTTATTTAACTTAAAGAGTATAAATAAGAAAACTTGCGTAATCGTAAACGAGTTAGGTAAGAAAACTTGCCTCGTGCACAAGCAATAAATTACAACTATAATTCACTTCCTCAATGTCCTACACATTACATTATGTATATGACATTGATTAGTTTTCATAACTACTATGTTTAACTATTGAACTTCTCACTTAAATTCACTTACTAACTTGGTTCATAATGATAACTCGTTGACTAACAACATAACATGAATATGAACTCACAACATGCATATCACACATGTATAATCCTTTAAACAATTATAATCAAGTCGTACTACCACAATATCCAAGTTCACACTTAGTTTATTAACAAGAAACTTCACATTATGTTATACATGTCAACGACTAAGTTTGTTAACATGAACTTCAAATTATATAGTATGTGTTAATAACATGTTATAGCATAGTATTACATGTTCATCAAGTCATCAAGTATATTAAGCTAAGTTACTCATCATGATATGGCTTAAAAACACACAAACGGGCAAAATTTGAATTTTTTTTTCTGTACAACACCTGCTGAGAGGGTGTTATACCCACTGGGGCAGGCCCCCTGCTATATAGTACCCGCTGGGGTGGGTCTAGACCCTCGCTGGGGCGGGTGGCTCCGACCTGTTCAGCCCCAGTTCGCGATTTTGACAGTTCTTAGCCCAATTAATGCAAATTAATCTAACACAGTGATTTTCAGAAAGTACAAACTTCATAGAAACATCACACAATGATTCTAACATGTTTTTAACACTTCGTATCATGTAATTACTCAAATAAAATCACATAATTTCACCTTTCTTGGTATTTTGAAAGTTTTTATAACGATCCCAAAATTCTTACAATATAATTCTCATTCTCAATCGTTAACAATACAACTTTAATCTATCTTTACATCATTATTCGATATTAAAATCACTAAAAATGCGGAATATTTAAAACTTTTATACAATCTTTCTTTATTGCCCTGAATCGCAACCTTTACATTACAAATATTTGATTCAATTCTATTACATGAATCGCTTCCTCTAAGTTACTATACAAAGTATTACATCACAAGCAAAATCTACTATACATCGGATAGCTAAACCTTACAACTTTAACAAGTATAATACATCCAAAACAAACACATTACTCATCTAGAATAAATAATTTCTTGCATCGCTATTGATCTTAACATTCAATTAGCACGCATCATTACCTTGTATCCTTGACCTGCAAAAGTGGTTATTCGCAAGAGTGAGCTCGACAGCTCAGCAAGACCTAACAATTTTCATGGATTTGATTACTGAAAACTCACTTATAACCACATAGACCAAATTATTCATACTCACAAACCTATATTATAGACTCCTTAACAAATAAATCATAAAAATCCATTTTTATGAAGAACTCAAGAAATAATAAACTAGAGTTTCTAAGGCTAGATTATTACCTTCAATTCTTAGAATAGAAGATGATTAACAACTTTAATTAACAATCTTCTTCTTTCTCCTTGATTCTCAAAAATCTTCTCAACTCCTTAGAGAATTTCTTCTCTTCTCAACTTTCTCTGAACTCTCTTCTCTATTTCTCCCTTTCTCTTTTCTTCTTGTAGGTTAGGCTTAGCATAACTTAGCATAAACTCATATAACTGATAATACGTATACTAATATAATATTACTGCTAATTAATTAACCCATATATTAATAATACATAATACATGAGTTAGAAAGTTTGGAATTTAAAAAGCGCTAAGGCTTGTTTGGCAAAACAAGTTATTTTAAAAACATATTTTTAGTAGTTAAGGTCCCATTTGACAAAACGGATTTAAAACAATGCAAGGGCCTTGTTTGAAAAAACGATTTTAAAAACTCTTTTTATTCTTTTAATAATTCCTTTAACACATCTTTTTAATGTTATCCTTTAATTAATTAAATCTTAACATTAATTTAATTAATTAAAAGTTTAACATCAATTAATCACATAAAATTGTCACATTATAATTACTCGCTAATTATAACTTCATGTAACAATTACCACATCATCACATCTAATTTAATTATCTCAATTAAATTGGAACTATAACATAAAATTATTACATATTAATTAAATTAAATATTAAATAATCATTTAATTAATATAATACACTTAATTACATTACTCCATATTAATCACATAATTATTTATTTAACTCAATAAATAATTTAATTAAAATATTTATTTTAATTCAATAAATATTAAAATTAATATTTAAAATCTTCTTCACATCAATTCACATATTTCACAATATATGACACGTATACACATGCTCAAACTCAAAACATCAGATAATAAGAATTTTATTTATTAAATTCTCATTTATAAATTTTTAAAAATTCGGGATATCACATCCTTCCCTCCTTATAAGGATTCCGTCCTCGGAATCAACGAAACCTCTCTTACTCAGTTTTCACAAAAATCTGTTTCACAATTTTATTGTTGAATAACTTGAACACGTTAACTTAACAACATTTATATATATCTTCCTCCATTCATTTCTTCAACAACTTTTAGGTTTTATTACATAACCTTCAATTAAACACAATCATATATCAAATATTATATATTCTTTAACTCGTTCATTTCCTTTCTAAGGATCATTACTATATACTCTACTCGTAGAATTCATATACTTCATAATTCACTATCTTATAAGTATTCGGGTTATCATATTCACCCATTCTTCTAAGAATTCCGTCTTCGAATTTTTTTTATTAATCTTTCAAAATAGATTTTTATGTTAATCTTTATCCACTGGATAAATGCGTTCTACAACTACTTCTTTCTAAGGAATATCCTTCTTACTACATTCTCATTCAAAATAATAAGAGTCTTCCACAATTGCTTAATAATTGGGAAGCGATATAAATAACTCAGGAATTTAAAAGATTCTAAATCATGCTAAGTGGTCGCAAGACCTTGAACTTATGTTTAGGTTTAATAGTGCTTCACCCCCGGTATTTCACACTATAAAACTGCATCGGTACTCTAGGTGGCCAGCCTATCGTACCCTTACGTCGTGCACAAACGTAGTACATCGTAACGACTATATGCGTTACACTCGAAACTATTATCTCCGATAACATGTCCCCTTATATAGGGTTGTTCACCTTAGCTTCTTAACATCTGAATCCGCACAAAAATAATTTAGTTTCGCATAGTTTGACCAAGAACGCTCGAATTTTATAAACATTTTTCAATATTTGTCTAGCTGAATCAAATAGCATAGACTTCTAGCAATAATTCAAACATCAATCGAATTATATATATATATATATATATACTTAGCCAAATCAAAAAAAAATTCGTTTAAGGGAACTAAAAGTAAATAAATCCCCTTTTTTTTATAGTTTAAGGAACCCAAAAATAATAAGTAAATCTTTTCATAATATCCTGATACCGTACCGTACAAATGATACGTTGAGGATTTTGTCATTACATGACGTCATCATACTACATCATACCATAGTGGACTGACGATCATACGATCACATCCAACACTAGGTTTAACTGCATTGATAACTTCCTCGATTATTGTTTCTACACCATATCAAATGATGCATATATAAAATATATTTTGAAAATTTAAAATCATTTTTATCTAGCTGAAGCAATTAGCATAGACATGTGAATAATAGCACTATTTTAAAATTT
The DNA here is from genome assembly GCA_020205555.1 of Panax stipuleanatus. Lineage (NCBI taxonomy): Eukaryota > Viridiplantae > Streptophyta > Magnoliopsida > Apiales > Araliaceae > Panax > Panax stipuleanatus. Next base: position 139,360,288 of record CM035124.1, on the reverse strand, counting down.
CATTGGTTCCATCATTTGATCCAATGTTTTTTAAAGAAAAAACAGAAGTGCAACATCAGCACAAAGTCAATAAATTTTAAAAATCTAGCAAAGCTAGGAGATTTAGAATATCAAAGTTTTCTCCATCAATATAACTCTTTACTCCATCATTACTTAATCATTCTATGAATTTTAAATAACATCAATGCTTTCTACACCATAACCTTTCTATACCCAATATAGTTCATCGAACTTACCACACTTTGGAAGTTCAGGAACTTGCCACAATAATATGAGTTTAAGAACTTGTCCTAGAAATACGTAGTCAAAGAACTGATCAGAGACTGTCCATATGCTTAGGGGTGCAAAAACATACATACGACTATGAATCACAAACTTACCATAAGTATGAGTTTTAAGAACTCGCCTAACCTTAAGATCATCTAATGTAATCTTAATATCATCTAATCTAATCTCTATTGACTCTAACTATCAAATATAAACATGCGACAAGAATCACATTCTCACCATATATATATATCGATAGCGCGACACCAACATTCCAATGATTATCAATATGACAAACCAAGTGTATGCACAAAATCCCTGCCCATACAGAGGTTTGTACAACTCAGCCACTACATGAGTCCTCAATTGAAATCCCACTTAACTCTATCTTATCTATAACGTCTCGTTCTATACTCGATACAGACTTCTGTATCTCATCATTTATAACTCCTCGTGAGTTTATCTCGTACTATATCATAGTACATTCTCGTTATAACATCAAACTATAATTATTCAATCATTACAAACCATCTGTCTTTTACAACTTTAAAAGATCACGCCGTGATCTTATTCTATAATTATCTTTTTATGATTCTTTTCTTATCTCATTATCATTTTATTTTAAAAACTTCTTATCTTACCTTTCATCATATCATACTATGATTTCATTTATACTTTTAATCTTATAGACTTTGTCTATTCATCGTTATTCGTTATCTTTATTATTGGAGTTAGGGAACTCTTGATTCTTATCTACATATCTCTTCAAGATTCTTCTTTGAATCTTCTTGTTTATTTATTAACTCTTCCTTCAAGAATTTAATATCATTCACGTTTCTCAATATTTTATTCGAGTTTTATCCCTCACCATTCTAATCTTCTTCTTATAATATTTCTAGGACTTAACTCATCCTATACATCTACGTATGTGAAAAGAATCACATTTTCATTATTCGTAACTTAAACTTAACTTCTTATTCTTTTAAACTAAGGTCATAGCCTAAGGTACTCTTGCCTAAGGTGTATAACCTATCAACTTTGATACCAACTGTAACGATCCCAAAATTCTTACAGTATAATTCTCATTCTCGATCGTTAACAATACAACTTTAATCTATCTTTACATCATTATTCGATATTAAAATCACTAAAAATGCAGAATATTTAAAACTTTTATACAATCTTTTTTTATTGCCTAGAATCGCAACCTTTACATTACAAATATTTGATTCAATTCTATTACATGAATCGCTTCCTCTAAGTTACTATACAAAGTATTACATCATAAGCAATATCCACTATACATTGGATAGCTTAATTTTACAACTTTAACAAGTATAATGCATCCAAAACAAACACATTACTCATCAAAAATAAATAATTTCTTGCATCGCTATTGATCTTTGTTGGGTTTGTACGAAATCGTGACGCAATCAAATTGCAAAAATTAGCGGAAGCATGGTATATCAGAGTTTAAAAAATTTCTACAAAACCATTACCCGGATCATCCTTTATGCAAATTATTAATTTAAAACGATAAATAAGAAGTTATGGAATCATACCCTTGTAGAACGAAGCTTCCACAGGTACTAGTTCAACTCCTTGTTCTTCGTGATCTCCTTGAATTTCCGGGTTAGATTCCTTCCTTTGATCAACGTTAGCCACCCAAGTGTTTGGCCTCTAGAGGTGATCCACCAAGGAAGATGAATTATCAAGAAGGAGGGTGTTTGGCTTAACCTTAGTTTTCTATCCTCTCTAGAAAAGGAGTACTCTCCAACAATTGGAATTGCATCAATCTAATATCTATTATAAGACTTCTCTTATATAGACATTGGTCAACCCTTCTAATCCTATTAGACATGGGATTTCTTTTAATTAATTAAACTCCTTTAATTAATTTAGGCTTCCCACCACATGGGAATAATTAATTAAATTCATTTAATTAATTTATCTCCTAATCTTATTAGGAATAAATGAGAGTACTAAATATTAAATTAATTACTAAACTCCTTTAGAAATTAAAATAATAATAATTGTAATAATATTAATAAGACTCCTCTTATTAATTTATATTTAATATTTCCAAAATATTAAATAATAAACATTAAGCTATTTAATTTATTCTATCACCATAGATTAAATTAATTATACTTAATGCATTATTACGATTATGCCATTACCTTCTTAAATAATTATTCTTCCTTTTATGGTGTGACCCTTTAGGTTCTCCATATTAAACCGGTTGTGAATAAATCAATTAAAACAATTTTAATCTTATTTAAATAAATAAATTAAACTAATAATTTATTTAAATAAATAATATTTATTTTACAATAGGGATAAGCCTCCCTAGCGATCAACGACTTTCCAGATAATATAGATTTCAACATTAATCAAAAAGAACCTGTGAGTAAATAGTTACCGTACAATTCAATCCTTCCACCATACAATGTCCCAATTAAATATAAGACATGGATTTACTGTCAAGTCTTATTTTATTTAATTATATGTATTTCGATTAGAAAATGCACAACTCCAAATAATGCAAATTAGAAACTCCTTTCTAATTTCATTTCACCTTGGCCAAGGATTCCTGGGTTGTCATTTAACGAATCACATAGGACATATCTCCTCTTTTACTAGAGGTGGTAGATTCTTTATTGATCATTCATTATCTCCATATGTAACTCATTATACCCAAGCATACCCTATATATGCCTTAAAAGGTCTTAAGGAATAAGTCAAAGTATAATTTGTTACATACAAGATACTATGATGATCTCAAGTCCAAGGATTACTTGTACTACTATCACATTAGGAATTCCTATTGACAGGCGAGTAAATCTCCATTAGGTATTCCATAGCGAATCACGTTCAGTGAACTTATTCTCCAATAAGCACCTACATACTTACTTTAGTGTCTCCACACAAATGATCATGAGATCAATCATCCTCATCCAATGAGCAAGCAACATATGTACCAATCTATCCGGATTTACTAATCCCCTTTTTAGTAATCCCACGATTGGGAACTATTTTAGTTTTAAAACTTTCTAAGAATTTAGATCTCATTAGCATGATCATCATCATGATTCTAAAAGCATTGCTTAAAACTATGGGTTATTTACATATTATAAAAACAGCAACATGTAGATAATTAAATGCCTTTAATAAATAAATATTTTATTAATAAATAAATAAGATTGTTTACAAAGTACGTGCTTTATCATCATACATGATTGGCTTGTATGCACACTACTATCAATCTCCCACTTGCACTAAAGCCAATCGCCATGGTATCTCATACCCATCTTCTCTAAGTGACGATCAAACTGCTGTTGTGTTAAAGCTTTAGTAAATGGATCTGCAATGTTATCTTGAGAGTCTACACGCTCCAAGGTGACGTCTCCTCTTTCAATGATCTCCCTGATCAAGTGAAATCGCCGCAACACGTGTTTAGATTTCTGATGAGACCTGGGTTCCTTAGCCTGTGCAACTGCTCCTGTGTTGTCACAGTAAATGGGAACTGCTTCTCCAATGCTAGGAACCACACCAAGTTCAGTTATGAACTTCTTCATCCAAACAGCTTCCTTTGCAGCTTCACTTGCAGCTATATACTCTGCCTCTGTCACTGAATCAGCAACTGTTTGCTGCTTGGAACTCTTCCAACTCACTGCGCCTCCGTTCAAGGTAAAAACATACCCCGAAACAGATTTACTGTCATCTTGGTCCGTTTGAAAACTTGAGTCTGTGAAGCCCTCGAGTTTTAATTCAGACCCACCGTAGACAAGAAAAATATCTTTAGTCCTTCTCAAGTACTTTAGGATATTTTTCACTGCCTTCCAGTGCTCTTCTCCAGGATTCGACTGGTATCTGCTCGTTACACTAAGTGCATGAGCAACATCCGGTCTAGTACATATCATACCGTACATGATAGATCCTATTGCAGAAGCATAAGGGATCTTACTCATACGGTCTCTCTCCTCAGGTGTCTTTGGGGCCTGTTTCTTGGAGAGATGTATTCCATGGCTCATCGGCATGAGACCTCTTTTGGAATCTTCCATGCTAAACCTCTTTAGCATCGTATCAATGTACGTTCCTTGGGATAAACCAAGCATCCTTTTAGATCTATCTCTATAGATTTTTATCCCCAAAATATAGGATGCTTCTCCCAAGTCCTTCATGGAGAAGTGTTTAGATAACCAGATTTTAAGTGATTGTAGCATAGGAATGTCATTCCCTATCAATAATATATCATCAACATATAATACAAGGAATGAAACTGCGCTCCCACTAACCTTCTTGTACACACATGGTTCATCGTCGTTTTTGATAAAATCAAACTCATTGATTGTCTCATCAAAACGAATGTTCCATCTACGAGAAGCTTGCTTCAATCCATAAATGGATCGTTGCAGCTTACAGACTTGATTTATTCCAACCTTTGAAACAAATCCCTCTGGCTGTGTCATATACACATCCTCCTCAAGTTTCCCATTGAGGAAGGCCGTTTTCACGTCCATCTGCCAGATCTCATAGTCGTTATAAGCTGCAATCGCAAGCAAAATCCGAATGGACTTGAGCATAGCTACTGGTGAAAAGGTTTCATCATAATCAACTCCTTGTCTTTGTTTGAAACCTTTTGCAACCAGTCGGGCCTTATAGGTCTCCACCTTGCCGTCCGCTCCAGTCTTTCTTTTAAAGACCCATTTACACCTAATAGGCTTAATGCCTTCAGGTGGTGAAACCAAAGTCCATACTTTGTTTTCATACATGGAGTCCATTTCGAATTTCATGGCTTCAAGCCATTTCCCTGAGTCTTTATTACTCATGGCCTGTTCGCAATTCAATGGATCATCATCATTCATGATGTGTACCTCATCGTCATCCTCTATAACGAATCCATACCTCTCAGGTATCTTCGGTACTCTCCCAGATTTACGAACAGGGTGTGGTATAGTAGGTTCTTCTACTTGGTCAGGTACCTGACTTTGATCCGTGGTAATTTGTGGTTCTTGAACTTCTTCAAGATATATCTTACTCCCACTGACCCCTTCATGGATAAACTCCTTTTCCAAGAAGGCAGCATGTTTCGCAACAAACACTTTTTGATCTGTTAGATGATAGAAATAATACCCTACAGTTTCTTTAGGGTATCCCACAAATCTACACTTTTTGGATTTAGTCTGTAGCTTATCATGTTCAAACTTTTTGACATAAGCTGGACAACCCCAAGTCTTAACATGCTTAAGATTTGGTTTCCTCCCCTTCCACATCTCATATGGAGTCTTTGGGGCGGATTTGGTAGGTACCTTGTTAAGTAGGTATGCAGCCGTTTCTAAGGCATATCCCCAGAAGGAAATTGGAAGGACGATAAAACTCATCATGGATCGAACCATGTCCAACAGTGTTCGATTTCTCCTTTCAGATACTCCATTTAACTGTGGTGTACCTGGAGGAGTCCATTGTGAGATTATACCATTTTCTTTGAGACAATAGTGAAACTCACCGCTTAAGTATTCTCCACCTCGATCTGATCGAAGTATCTTTATACTCTTGCCCGTTTGTTTCTCTACTTCACTTCTGAACTCTTTGAACTTTTCAAATGATTCTGACTTGTATTTCATTAAATACACATATCCAAATCTTGAGTGATCATCAGTGAAAGTAATAAAATAAGAATACTCACCCCGTGCACTTGTTGTCATAGGCCCACAAACGTCTGTGTGAATCAATGTCAACAACTCTGTAACTCTTTCTCCTCTTCCATTAAAAGGAGATTTAGTCATTTTACCCATGAGACAAGATTCACAAGTTGGATATGATTCATAATCGGATAGCTCGAGGAGCCCATCTTTATGCAACTTGGATAATCTTGTTTCATTGATATGACCGAGTCTACAGTGCCACATGTAGGTATAATTAATATCATCTCTTTTCCTTTTCTTAGTTTGTTCAATTTGAAATATATTTTCTTGTAAGTCAAGTGTATAAAGTCCATTTCGCAAATTTCCAATACCATATAAAACATCGTCTTTATAAATAGAACAACTATTGTTCTTTATAACAACGTTAAATCCTTCCATATCCAATACAGAAATTGAAATAATGTTTTTAATAATATTCGGAACATAATAACAATTATTAAGATAAATGGACTTGCCCGAAGGCATTGCTAAATAATAAGTTCCTACAGCTAATGCAGCAACCTTTGCTCCATTCCCTACTCGTAGGATCACCTCATCATTGTTCAGCTTTCTACTTCTGACCAGTCCCTTCACATTATTACATATGTGAGAACCACAGCCGGTATCCAATACCCAAGTAGAATTTTGACTTTCTGAAAAATTAATTTCAATCATGAACAAACCTTGATTGGAAGTCGAAGCTTCTCCAAGCTTCTTGTCTGCCAGAAACTTCTTGCAGTTTTTTCTTCCAATGACCCGGCTCGTTGCAATGGAAGCACATTCCTTTGCTAGCTGGATCAGATTTCTTTTGTTCCTTTATGTTCACCTTGCCCTTGATCATCCGAGATCGGAAGAGCTCCTTAGATATCTCATATCTAGCAGTCCTACTTTGTTCACCATACAACTCCTTGAGGTGAATCAACATAGTAGGAGCATCCATGTTTTCTTGCTGACGCTGAAGCTCGTTATTCATGGATGCGAGCATGATGCATTGAGCTACAGATGCATCATCTTGCCACTTTACAATGGTGGCAATCTCTTCCTCAGAGGTTGTTTCTGGAACAGTTCCAGGGACATGTGAGTTTAGGACATAAGAAATCTTTTCAGCAGTGAGAACTATTCTCAGATTTCTTAGCCAGTCCGTATAATTCGGCCCGGTAAGCTTATTAGCATCAAGTATGCTTCGCAGTGAAATTAGTGATTTTGACATTTTTAAAATTCTGCATGTGAAAAACAACATTTTAGCAAACATTCATTTTATTAATTTTGCATACCAAAATAAATTTAGGTCTTTATTTTAAATTGGTATCTCCCACTATTTTTATCAAACTATATTACCCTCACTTATATAGTTCGGCAACATCTAATTAAAAATTTGCTAGTGAGAATAAGGATCCCATTTCAAATGTATATAACCTTGTGGATAGCACAACAAGCGATATACAAATAAATAGGTAGACAACTCTTGTCAATTACATCACCATGTAATTCCTTTTATTTTGCCTCTTAAATCATAATGGTCAAGTGTGTGCACATCCGAACTAAAATAATTTAAGTTAAGTCCAGCCTAGCACTTTCATAAATTCAAAAAAGAAAAATGTTCGTCCTTGTGGATAGCACAACAAGACTAGATCGTTCAATTTTCTTGATAAGCATCAAATGTGATTAATTAACATCTTAAATACGCAATACTCGCCTTGTGGATAGCACAACAAGCTCATATTAAATATTTAATACTCTATTAATTTATCATGCTAGAAGGCGACGTTCGATATTCCAAATATCATTTGAACGCTTCGGACTTAATATTATTTCTTTGAGGGGTTTGTTATTATTTGTCTCATCTTGTTTAGCGCGCATGCACATATATATATAAAATACGCGTCATTTTATTAAACATGCGAAGCATGTTTGCATAAAATATAATATATATATATATAATATTTAGCATGCAATATAGAATATTATATTCTACCCGGATTGATTATGGACTTTTTATTCTAGTTTGGTTCACTAGAGCCACCAAGTGAACCAAAAGGTCAAACCTAGGAGTGCAAGAATTTAAATTTAAATATAACTATTACATTTAAACACGGGCTCCATACAAACGGGTCTTCACGCGCTCCTTGCTCCTTGGTCTCCAATTTCTTCAAGATAATTCTAACTATTCTTATTACATTAAACTATTTAATTTAAATAGAAACCTTGATCAACAGTCAAGGGGAAGTACATAGGAGGGAGATAGAATTTTACATCAAGAAAAAAAAATTAGAGAAGACGAGGTATGCAGACCCCATTTAATAAAACACATTCATTCAAGCATTCAACTAAAATAAAATCTAATCACATTGGTCAAATAGTCCATAATCAATCCCCATTTTTTTCATACATATCACCATATATATCAATAAATAAATATTCATCTCATGAATTAAAACATTCCATATATATATGAGTATCATTTAATGGGCAATTTTAAATTGCATGAAATCCAATTTCAAGATTAAAATAAACTCTTTATTTTAATTATAAAATTATTTAGAATATAATATATAAATATATCATTTTTATTTTTTATTTTTTTTAAAAAAAAGTCACCTTCTTTTATTAAAAGAGTCCTGCAGGTTTATTAAAAAAGTCATTTCCTGATGGGTCACCTTCTTTTTGGAGTAAGAAAGAGACAACACCTTTTCTTTGCAGAATTCAAGATTAGCACAAAAAAAATTGTGATTCTTCCCAAAAAAAGTCTTTTTTTTTTCTTTTTTTTTTTTCTAAAAATATAATTTTATACAATAAAATTATGCCCAATAAATTATTTTAAATACATACCCATATGTATATGAAATCAAAAATAAATTAATAATTGCATAAAGATTTGGCTCTGATGCCACTGTTGGGTTTGTACGAAATCGTGACGCAATCAAATTGCAAAAATTAGCGGAAGCATGGTATATCAGAGTTTAAAAAATTTCTACAAAACCATTACCCGGATCATCCTTTATGCAAATTATTAATTTAAAACGATAAATAAAAAGTTATGGAATCATACCCTTGTAGAACGAAGCTTCCACAGGTACTAGTTCAACTCCTTGTTCTTCGTGATCTCCTTGAATTTCCGGGTTAGATTCCTTCCTTTGATCAACGTTAGCCACCCAAGTGTTTGGCCTCTAGAGGTGATCCACCAAGGAAGATGAATTATCAAGAAGGAGGGTGTTTGGCTTAACCTTAGTTTTCTATCCTCTATAGAAAAGGAGTACTCTCCAACAATTGGAATTGCATCAATCTAATATCTATTATAAGACTTCTCTTATATAGACATTGGTCAACCCTTCTAATCCTATTAGACATGGGATTTCTTTTAATTAATTAAACTCCTTTAATTAATTTAGGCTTCCCACCACATGGGAATAATTAATTAAATTCATTTAATTAATTTATCTCCTAATCTTATTACGAATAAATGAGAGTACTAAATATTAAATTAATTACTAAACTCCTTTAGAAATTAAAATAATAATAATTGTAATAATATTAATAAGACTCCTCTTATTAATTTATATTTAATAATTCCAAAATATTAAATAATAAACATTAAGCTATTTAATTTATTCTATCACCATAGATTAAATTAATTATACTTAATGCATTATTACGATTATGCCATTACCTTCTTAAATAATTATTCTTCCTTTTATGGTGTGACCCTTTAGGTTCTCCATATTAAACCGGTTGTGAATAAATCAATTAAAACAATTTTAATCTTATTTAAATAAATAAATTAAACTAATAATTTATTTAAATAAATAATATTTATTCTACAATAGGGATAAGCCTCCCTAGCGATCAACGACTTTCCAGATAATATAGATTTCAACATTAATCAAAAAGAACCTGTGAGTAAATAGTTACCGTACAATTCAATCCTTCCACCATACAATGTCCCAATTAAATATAAGACATGGATTTACTGTCAAGTCTTATTTTATTTAATTATATGTATTTCGATTAGAAAATGCACAACTCCAAATAATGCAAATTAGAAACTCCTTTCTAATTTCATTTCACCTTGGCCAAGGATTCCTGGGTTGTCATTTAACGAATCACATAGGACATATCTCCTCTTTTACTAGAGGTGGTAGATTCTTTATTGATCATTCATTATCTCCATATGTAACTCATTATACCCAAGCATACCCTATATATGCCTTAAAAGGTCTTAAGGAATAAGTCAAAGTATAATTTGTTACATACAAGATACTATGATGATCTCAAGTCCAAGGATTACTTGTACTACTATCACATTAGGAATTCCTATTGACAGGCGAGTAAATCTCCATTAGGTATTCCATAGCGAATCACGTTCAGTGAACTTATTCTCCAATAAGCACCTACATACTTACTTTAGTGTCTTCACACAAATGATCATGAGATCAATCATCCTCATCCAATGAGCAAGCAACATATGTACCAATCTATCCGGATTTACTAATCCCCTTTTTAGTAATCCCACGATTGGGAACTATTTTAGTTTTAAAACTTTCTAAGAATTTAGATCTCATTAGCATGATCATCATCATGATTCTAAAAGCATTGCTTAAAACTATGGGTTATTTACATATTATAAAAACAGCAACATGTAGATAATTAAATGCCTTTAATAAATAAATATTTTATTAATAAATAAATAAGATTGTTTACAAAGTACGTGCTTTATCATCATACATGATTGGCTTGTATGCACACTACTATCAATCTTAACATTCAATTAGCACGCATCATTACCTTGCATCCTTGACCTGCAAAAGTTGTTATTTGCAAGAGTGAGCTCGACAACTCAGTAAGACCTAATAGTTTTCATGGATTTGATTACTGAAAACTCACTTATAACCACATAGACCAAATTATTCATACTCACGAACCTATATTATAGATTCCTTAACAAATAAATCATAAAAATCCATTTTTATGAAGAACTCCAGAGATAATAAACTAGAGTTTCTAGGGCTAGATTATTACCTTCAATTCTTAGAATAGAAAATGATTAACAACTTTGATTAACAATCTTCTTCTTCCTCCTTGATTCTCAAAAATTTTCTCAATTCCTTAGAAAATTTCTTCTCTTCTCAACTTTCTCTGAACTCTCTTCTCTTTTTCTCCCTTTCTCTTTTTTTCTTTTAGTTTAGGCTTAGAATAACTTAGCGTAAACTCATATAACTGATAATACATATACTAATATAATATAACTACTAATTAATTAACCCATATATTAATTATACTTATTACATTAGTTACAAAGTTTGGAATTTAAAAAGCCCTAAGGCTTGTTTGGCAAAACAAGTTATTTTAAAAACATATTTTTAGTAGTTAAGGCCCCGTTTGGCAAAATGGGTTTAAAACAATGCAGGGGCCTTGTTTGGGAAAACGGTTTTAAAAACTCTTTTTATTCTTTTAATAAACCCTTTAATACATCTTTTTAATGTTATCATTTAATTAATTAAATATTAACATTAATTTATTTAATTAAAAGTTTAACATCAATTAATCACATAAAATTGTCACATTATAATTACTCGCTAATTATAACTTCATGTAACAATTACCACATCACTACATCTAATTTAATTATCTCAATTAAATTAGAACTATAACATAAAATCATTACATATTAATTAAATTAAATATTAAATAATCACACATAATTACATTACTCCATATTAATCACATAATTAATTATTTAACTTAATAAATAATTTAATTAAAATATTTATTTTAATTCAATAAATATTAAAATTAATATTTAAAATCCTCTTCACATCAATTCACAATATATGACACGTAGACATATACTCAAACTCAAAACATCAGATAATAAGAATTTTATTTATTAAATTCTCATTTATAAATTCTTAAAAATTCGGGATGTCACATCCGTGAAGAATTGTGTTCATATGAGTTTTTATTATATTGGTTGATTTTAGAATGAAAATTGATGATGTAGTATGTATTAATATACAAAATTGAAAGATGTTCATGATACTATCTTCAATAACAAAAATAATGCATGTATTATGAATGGAATCGGTTGAGAATTGAAATTTTGGTGAATTGTTTTGTTAAAAGTATAAGTTTTATGAAAATAGCAATTTACAATGAACTAACTTGAAAAATAGTTTCTTAAATATCAAAATTAGTGTTTGGTTGTGATATGTTATGTAAATTGATCATAGATTATAATAATATATTAATAAACGAACAAAACATGATTTGAATCATGTGATTTGGGTAAAAAAAACGAACTCAAAGTGTTAATTTTCGTTAAGAACGCTTAAAAATGGTGTTTTCTTCATAATCATGAAATTATATGTTTTGATTATGTGTTGTGGTGTTATTGTATGTTAAAATCATATTAGAAGTGCAAGATTTTGTTTGTATAAAGTTTCATGTACATTGTGTTAGTTAAAATCGGACTTTGGTGTGAAGAAATTAGCCAAATTGGCTTATTTCTCTGCAAGTTCATCAGCCGGGGAACCCAACAGCAGGGGGCCCTGCCCCAGCGGGGATTTTGGCCTAGGAACTCCAGCCCCAGCGGGGCTACAAGCTGTCCGGAGTGGTTTAAGTAGTGTAATGCAAAACTACTTTGACCTCCTGTAGTAAAATGGCCATAACTTTTTCATACGAACTCCGATTGAGGAGATTCAAGATAATCCGGAACGAGCACGAGTAGACCTACAAGTTTGGTTCTTTAACTTGTTCGATTTGAGGTCGTTAGCAAGGGTCAAAATGGTCATCTTTGTGACTGATGCGTATTCGAAGGCAATCGAAGGGCGTCGGACATGCACATACGCAAGTATAGTGCTGTCGACGATAATAGATGTTGTTCTAAGTTATAAAACATAAATATTAGTAAATATAATGATGATTAACATTAATAAATAATGTATTAGATAAGTTATATAAGCACACTAAGCATAAACAAGAGAGACGAATCGGGCGTGTGACGAATGAACGTCGAAACGCCATGACAAGTGTTAATGTACGTAAAAAGTGTTTCAATTCAACTGAAATGAACACTATAAGATATCAAAGGGGGTTAATATAAAACCAATAAGGAGTCTTAGCAAGACTTAAACACTTGAATGAACTTCGAGTATGACTAATAAGAAATATAGTGTGATATAAATTGAAAGTTAACACAATCTAATTAAACATTATGTATTAATTAACATGAAGGATTATGAGATGTAGAGTAAAATTACATTACAACTACTATGTGTTACTATGTGACTAATAGTTGATGTGCACGATTATATAATTGTGTAGGGCACGTGAAGTGTAGATAGCTGTTAAGCTGTTATTGGTAAACAATGATCAAGGCAAGTCTTTCAGTTCCCATTTTCTATGTGAACTTGATGATGAACTGTTTTAAATTATTTTGCAAAGAGCATGATATGTTATATATGTTGTAAGCATGAAATGTTAAAGTCAATTTATGACTACATTGGTTGATTAAAGAATGTTGATTGAGTAAGGAACCCAATCTTTATATTTGTTATGTGAATTAAAGCATGTATACCATGTTACTTTGATGATTATGTGATGTATGTTGAGCATGTTATTATGTGTTATGTGATGCATGAAAACTATTAGGTCTTGCTGAGCTGTTGAGCTCACTCTTGCAAATAACCACTTTTGTAGGTCAAGGATGCAAGGTAATGATGCGCGCTAATTGAATGTTAAGATCAATAGTGATGCAAAAAATTATTTATTCTAAATAAGTAATGTGTTTGTTTTGGATGTATTATACTTGTTAAAGTTGTAAGGTTGAGCTATCCGATATATAGTGGATATTGCTTGTGATGTAATACTTTGTATAGTAACTTAGAGGAAGCGATTTATGTAATAGAATTGAATCAAATATTTGTAATGTAAAAGTTGCGATTTAGGGCAATAAAGAAAGATTGTATAAAAGTTTTAAATATTATGCATTTTTAGTAATTTTAATATCGAATAATGATGTAAAGATAGATTAAAGTTGTATTGTTAACGATCGAGAATGAGAATTATATTGTAAGATCTTTGGGGTCGTTACAGTTTTGAAGAAAATCATGAAATTCAACGTCACGGATTCGTTATAACTCCGAATCCATCCGTTCAAAGTTCGTTTTCTTTGTTTTAACATGTTTAATCATAATCTACTGTAAATTTTAAGTTAAACAAACAATTCAAAGCGTACAATTTGTACATAAGGCTAAATATGTGTTCTTCATACTTTTCATGCTCTTTAATCATAAAACTTCAATTAACGTATGATTACATGAAATTGATTATTCTAACTTATGAATATATGATATAAAACATATTATAGACATATACTAACATATACATCATCACACCCGATCTATGTGGCCTTCCTGACCGTAATTGTAGCACACCCGTTTTCCTTTTATACAAACCCCCAAGTGGTTTTTCCCGCAGGTTGGGCACGCTTCAACCCTCTTCTTCTGGTTTCCCTGCTGATTCCTGGTCGATGTGGTGTCATTCCAGCTTCTCTTCTGATTATTGTTTCCTTTCGCGTTGCTACCACTAGCCTTAACACTTTCTCCTTCACTCTTCTTCTTCTTCTGATCCTGGTTGTACTTGGTTACAGCATGGCTCCCACCCTCAGCGAGGATGGCCTTCTCTAACACTCCAATAAAGGTGTTCAGCTGGAACATCGACACCTTGCTATATAACTAGGGCTTCAGTCCCTGCTCAAATCTCCTAGCCTTCCTCTGTCGGTATACACTTGATATGTGGCGAACCTAGCTAACTCATTGAATTTTGCAGCGTAGTCTGGTATGGACACATTTCCTTATTTTAATTCCAGAAACTGCAACTCCATTTGATTTTGTGAGCTCGTAGGGAAGTACATCTCGAAAAACATCTCCTTGAACCTCTCCCAGGTGATTACACCTTCTCCTCCCCGAACTTTGTTTGCCTGCCCCCAATAGCTGGCTTCTGACTTCAACATAAATGTAGCGTAAGCGGTCTTCTGGTCCTCACCGACCCTAGCAACATCAAAAACCTTTTCCATCTCCATGACCGATGTCTGAGGCGGTATATTTCTGTTAAGATATACGCTTATTAGATCTTTAGTCCATTCTTTAAATATTTAAGACTTAACTTAAATACTTTAAGATAACATTTAACACATAACATCTCAAATGAACTCTGACATTTTATTTAATCAAAAGTTTTAAACATAAGAAGATAGCATCACTGCTATTTACATCAACTATCCCGAGATAAAGAATCTTCAGAATTTAAATCATCAAAATATTTCCTTGTTTATAACCAAATTGGAATTTACATTATTAACTACTCAAAGAAGTATTCACATAATCAAACTGTTCCTATCACTGCCTACTAAGGTGTCGAATAGCTTTACTGCGTTCTTCCTCCATAATGCGAAACATCGTCCTGCAATCTAACATCTACCAAGGCAGACCTTTAAACTGACCTGGATAGTACAGAACCCGATCCTGGACCTTATCAATGGCGTTCTGAAATGTGTAGTCCATCTCCTCAATCTTAGCCTTCTTTGCACGATCATGATCCTCTGCAAGATCTGCACGTCGTGAATCCTTCACCCAAGCATCCTTTGCTATGGCAAGTCTTGCTGATTTCTCTTTCAATTTGTTCTTCAGCTTTTTTATCTCCTCTGACTTCTGCTCACCTTGGCCCTTCTCATGGACCAACTCCCACTTTACGTCTCCAAGTCGTCTGTAAAGAGTCTCAACCTCACCATCCTTCTGCTTGATGGTAGTCTGCTGAGTAATTGTCTGCTCCTTCAGCTCTTGAATAGTATCCCGTAACTCTATGTTACGGTCATATAGCTCATCGTACATCTCAGCACTGATAGAGTTCGGTGGGAACTCTTTAGGGCCTTCCTTCTCCTCCTCGGATGCCTCAGTCCGAATCTCAATCTCCTCAAAGTTCTCCTCTGAATCAATCATCGACTCATGCTCCCGACCAACGATTATGATCAAAGGAGATGGTTCTCGACAAACTAACTGCTCCCAGACTGTGTGAATGTCTTAGGGCTCCCCCTCAATAGCCACTCGGGGTACAACCTCCCTAGGCTGACTGGATCCTCTAACATCCGACATCTTGACAAATTAAATTTTTAGTCTTAGTTATTACGTGATGCTAATCGATACTAGCGAGTACCTAAGTATAAACACATAGCACATAAGGTAAATTTATTATCTTCCTTAGAACTCGATAAGAGTTTATCATTACTATGTTCTCGAAGGCTACTACCCTAAGATTTTCCCCCACCTAAGGTTCATAACCTACAGCTCTGATACCAACCTGTGACACCCCCAAATCCAGGTACTTCAATTTTCACGGGATTTGGTGTTCACTGTACATATATCATATATCTATCTACCCATAATAAATGCAAACCATGAAATAGATAGAAAAACTCCATCATCTCCCCTTATGGGGTTACAACATCTTAAATAAAATACATAAATAATCCCAGGTCATACTTAACCTTAAATCTCAAATGCGAAAGCGTAAACAAATAAGTCTTAATCAACATAAACATAAGTCTTAACAAATATTCTCAATAAAACAACAAGTCTTCATCACTTATTGACTTTGCCTTTGCCTTTGCTAGTAGAAGGCTTGTCGAACCTTTCGTTCTTAACTGCAATGTTATTATGCAAGAGTGAGCACGATTTCCCACAAGTATAATAATATAACAATATAATAACATGCGAGTGAATCAAAGACTTTTGAATAAAGAAAACTTGGCTTTTGAATCAAGAATGAATAACAAGAATCAAAAGAACTTCTGAGGGTCATAAGACCTTGAACTATGTCCTAGGTTGTCAAGTATTTATACTTTAAACCTTTAACAATCATAAGACTATGGACTCTACTTCTCGTACTTAGGGGGATCAGCCCTTAGTACCATACTGTGCATAATATCTCAACACTAAAGCGTAAATAATCCCCTTTACATAGTTGTTCATCTTAGTTTAACATCAGAGTCCGCACCAATGGAAGTTTGGTTTGGATAAGCTCACTAATAGTTCTAGAATTTACAACGTTCATCAACTATGGACTAGTCGAATCAATAAGGGTTCGCTAGTCTTACAAGGTTCAACAATAAACGATATTCGAATTGAACAATAACTTCTCAAGAGTATACAATCGAATAAGTATTGTATAACTAGAATCATGCTTTAAAGGTATTATAATATCTCATATGGAATCTCAACTTGATTAACAAGTATAATAACTTGCATCATGATAGTATTTCAAGAATAGAAAACTTGCTCAATAAAAGTAAACTTTGAGTTTAGTAACTTGCTTGAGATAAGAATAAGGAATAGAACACTTATTCAACTTAAAGAGTATAAATAAGAAAACTTGCGTATGCGTAAACGAGTTAGGTAAGGAAACTTACCTCGTGCACAAGCTACAAATTACAACTATAATTCACTTTCTCAACGTCCTACAAATTACATTATGTATATGACATTGATTAGTTTTCATAACTACTATGTTTAACTATTGAACTTCTTACTTAAGTTCATTTACTAACTTGGTTCATAGTGATAACTCGTTGACTAATCACATAACATGAATATGAACTCACAATATGCATATCACACATGTATAATCCTTTAAACAATTATAATCAAGTCGTACTACCACAATATCCAAGTTCACACTTAGTTTATTAACAAGAAACTTCACATTATGTTATACATGTCAACGACTTAGTTTATTAACATGAACTTCAAATTATATAATATGTGTTAATAACATGTTATAGCATAGTATTACATGTTCATCAAGTCTTCAAGTATATTAAGCTAGGTTACTCATCATGCTATGGCTTAAAAACACACAAACGGGCAAAATTCGAATTTAAATTTTTATTTCTACACAACACCCGTTGGGGTGGGTGTTATACCAGCTGGGGCGGGCCCCCTGCTACATAGTACCCGCTGGGTCAGGTTTGGACCCCCGCTGGGGCGAGTGGCTCCGGCCTGTTCAGTCCCAGTTCGCGATTTTGACAGTTCTTAGCCCAATTAAATGCAAATTAAACTAACACAGTAATTTTCATGAAGTACAAACTTCATAGAAACATCACACAATGATTTTAACAAGTTTTTAACACATCATATCATGTAATTACTCAAATCAAATCACATAATTTCACCGTTCTTGGTATTTTGAATGTTTTGAAGAAAATCATGAAATTCAACATCACGGATTCGTTATTACTCCAAATCCATCCGTTCAAAGTTCTTTTTATTTGTTTTAACATGTATAATCATAATCTACTGTAAATTTTAAGTTAAAAAAATAATTCAAAGCGTACAATTTGTACATAAGGCTAAATATGTATTCTTCATACTTTTCATGCTCTATAAATCATAAAACTTCAATTAACGTATGATTACACGAAATTAATTATTCTAACACATGAATATATGATATAAAATATATTATAGACATAGACTAACATATATAACATCATATAACTATTAATCATCAATCTCTTCATTCACAGAGAACTTAAATACGTTTTAAACGGAGAAAACATGAAAACATGAATTTGAAACTTAGGATGAGGGATTACCCTTGCTACTTGTTAAGATGATGATAAAGAACTCCAGAACCTTTAGCCTTCTTCTTCAATTCTCAATCTCCCTCAAGTTTTCTCTCTATTCTCTCTACTTAGTTCTCTGATGGAATATGAATACGATATATGAACTGATATAGATAGAAGGCTATAATATACGTATATAATTAACTGTGGAGTCATGGGTAGTCAGTTAATCCCATAATGGGTTAACTGGCCCCAACCCCCACTAAGGCCTTGTTTGGCTAGTTCTTTATTCCTCCTTTCCACTTAATTTAATTAAGTGCTTTATAGTATAGTTTTAATGTCACACTTCTAATTAACCAAATAATTTTATTTAAATCAATTAAATAAAATATCATAAATCCATATTAAATCACATAATTACATAATTAAAATTATCATTTATTAATTATGTCAACTAATTAAATCTCTAATTAATTAGAATAACATTATGCTTATTTCATTTAATCAAATAAGCTCAATTAATCACATACTTTGAATTATAAAATTCTCTACTTTAATTTAATCAATGTGGCACATATAATTAAATTAATCTACCACAATTCCATCAAATAATTATTTAATTCAATAATTAAATCATCAAAAAATATTTATTCAATTCAAATAATATTAAAAATAAATTACAAAATTGTCGTTCGTCACATAATGTATGTTGTGTGATTCCTCCACTAGGAGGCAAACTCGTTGGTGACAGAGTAATGTCTTCGAGGATGGCTAAGTCTTCGGGGCTCGTGAAAAAACACCACTCAGATTCGCTCCAGTTGAAAGATCGGATTAATTTCCCATCTAGTAGATTGGTATGATCTGAGGAGCTTCATGCAAAAAAAAGCCGCGAGTAGCCTAAGATAGGTCAGCCTTTGATTAACCAAATCTGAAGGGAAGCCACTTCATGCCTTCCTCTTTCCATTCAATGTCAAGTTGTCATTTCCAATGTAAATAGCATAATGTAGATATCATAATGTAAATATACATTCCCTATGTAAAGCCTGTCATATTATCCTATCATCAAAACAGCTGACCTCTATTTTGCAGGATAAGATTAAATAACCTCAAAAACACATCATGGCATGCATCCTATCCATACCTACCTCAGGAAATTGACATGGTTACGTTTTGTTGTAGGTGAAAAATTGGTCCTATCACTAGATCTAAGTCTAAGAAAGCACTAAGTCCATCTCTGGACATGGTTTTCAGTGCTCAGCCAGAATCCACCTTTGTCTCTAGGGAAGAGTTTGAAGGACTGAAGAACCAGATAGCCGAATTGGCCAATTTCCTTAGAGAGCAAAGTAAAGCTCTTAAAGGGAAACAAGCACAGGGTCATACAGAACCAGGAACACCCGGTGGCAATCAATAGACAAAAAAAATAGATACTCAGATTCCTGGACCACAGAACCAGGATGCTACCAACAAAACCCCTGAAATCACCGTCCTTAACAAAGAACAGAAAGCTGGTAACATTCTGAAGAAAGTCCAACAGGTGGAAGAAACCATCCGGTCCATCAGAGGGACTGGGGCATTTGGCAGTGTTAATTATTCTGACTTATGCATTTTCCCTGGGGCTCGTTAACCTAAAAAATTTCAAGTCCCTAATTTTAAGAAATACGATGGATTGGGAGACTCCTACACTCACTTAAAGGTGTTCATTGGAGAGCTCGGATCCTATGAAGAGGACGAGAACTTCGAATGTAGCTATTCCAAAAAAGTTTGACCGGAGAGGCTAGAGCCTGGTAGGCCCATTTGGACAACTCTAAAATTCACAGCTGGAAAGAGCTGGCACATGCCTTCCTCAATCAATACAGTTTCCAATCTCAACTGGCTCCAGACAGATATTAAATAGCCAAAATCGAGAAACAAAGTACTGAGTCATTCAGAGAATATGCTCAACGCTGGAGACGAATAGAAACACAAGTCACTCCACCTATGACTGAGTTCGATATAGTCATGACCTTCATTGACGTTCAAGAAGCCCTGTATTATGAAAGGGTCCTAGCAGGCATAGGAAAGCCATTCTAAAAAATGATCAAACACTGCAAAATAGCAGAAATGGGGCTCAAATCTAGGAAGATCAAGGATTTGACCTCCTTAGAAGCTGTTGCCAAGCATATTCAATACAGGAGTTATGGGAATAATCCCCGAAGGACACATAAGAATAAAGACAAAGAAGTTTCCTTAGTATTGCAAGGACAAAATCAGAGGAGCGAATCGAGCAGTATGGCCATTTAAAGGAGGAACTATTCCCTTTTTAAAGCTCCAGCCCAATCTTCAAACCAGCCATTCCAGAATAATTTAGAGGCCAGGCGACAAAGAACGTTCACCCCCTTAGGGGATTCACTCGAGAATGTGCTAAAACTGTTGACGGCACAGAAAAAGAATTTGCAACTCCTTCCACCAACCAATATCGGTGGACAAAATTTTGACCAAAGAAAAAAGTGTGCTTACCATTCCAGATCCCCGGGCCATGATACACAAAACTGTTGGTCTCTCAAGCATAAAATCTAAGACTTGATTGACAATAGAGAGATTGTGGTGACCAAACCAGAGCAACCGCATGTGCAAGATAATCCCCTCCCTCAGCACAAAGAGGAGCGTCAATATGATTAGCATGCAAAATGGAGAAGGATCCATATACCTCCGGTACGTCGGTGAAATAACTCAATCCAGCCCAGACAGTTGGGAGTTATTAGAAAGACGATTCCTGATAGAACATGATCAAGGAACAAATTGGACAGTTAGCAGAGCTGGTCGTATATCAGCATCAAATAATCGTGTAGCTGATAAACCAATCTAATCAACAGGAGATAAGTCCGCCTACCCTTGAGATTAGCCCTATTGCTATGAGGGATCACTACCGGTTTCCTGAACATGAGCCCTGGGCCGACAAGGTGGCCCGAGAGGAGACGTTCCAGGCTGGTCGGGAATTCGCCTTTCAAAGAAATTTCACCAAGTTGAATCAACATATGAAAAAGATCCTCTAGATGTTGATCAATGAGGGAATGGTTGCAGATTTATTACCCTTAGTAAATCCTCGATCCAGGAAATTCAAGCCTGACCGAATCTGTCAGTATCACTCCAATGCACCCGGTTATGACACTGAAGATTGCTGGGGACTTCGTAACCTGGTTCAAAATATAATTGAAAGTGGTGATCTCATAAGGGGGAATCAGGATTATGGCCTCCCAAATTAAGAAACTCTCTTTATTCCCACTGTGTGGAGTCAAGATATAGTGGCTGTTATTTCATGTGATAAGGAGCTAGCCCGCACACCCGTAATGCTACCAGGGAAAGGGGTCCAAGAAACACAAAATTCTATGAAGTTGGCGGCGCCCGAGCCTTTGATATTACCATTCAGACCCCAGTATATAGTGATTAATCTGAAGAGAGTCTCATTGTGCTAAGGGAATGATAAAGGTTCCACCTCAAATAACATTGCCATTGTACCAAAGGAGAATCCATAGTACTTGCCTCAGTGGGTGATCAAATCAGTCATCAAAGCCAAAGAAAAGGTGACTGAAGAGAAAATCGAAGAGTTCCTCATTAAAATGGGACACAATGAAATCAAAGTGGTTGAAAGCCTAAAAGATGCACCCAAGCAGATGTCCATCCTAGATCTGGTCTTATCATCGGTGGATCATTGTAACATTCCGGTGAAAGTACTGGAAGAAGCCCATCTGTCAAAGACAGTACATACAAAAGAAATTCTGTCATGTGATAGAACACATCTTTAACAGCAATGTGATATCTTTCACTGATGATGATATATCCTCAGGAGGAACGGGCATCGTAAGTCACTGCATATAGCAGTGATGTCATCAGGGTATGTGATCGGAGGTGTACTGATAGATGGAGGATCGTCCCTAAACATCTGTCCTTACGACACCTTGGAGAGAATGAAGATCAATTCGAACCGGATTAGAACTAATGATGTGGTCATCCGGGCTTTCGACGGATCACGTCGAGAGGCTGTGGGAGAAATTGAGCTTCCTCTGGAGATTGGTCCACACACGTTCTATGTACCTTCCAGGTGCTCAACATCACCACCGGATATAACTTGTTGCTGGGAAGGCCGTGAATCTATATGGCATGAGCAGTTCCATCTACCCTTCATCAGTAACTCAAATACATCATCAATGGCAACCTAATCACGGTAAATGCCGAACCAGAATACCGTCTGTATACAGGGAGACATGTCAGTGATCAGCCTGGATGCAGGGATTGAACGTGCTAGTTTTCAATCCTTAGAAGTAAGTGATACTCAATATCTACTAGTTGGGGCATCAGCTCTGAAAACAAAAATATCCCCCGAGGTGATGACAGTCGGACAGGAGCTGGTATCTTTGGGTTTCCACCCTTGAAAAGGGTTAGGGAAAAATTAACAAGGAATTAAAAGTCCAGTGTAGATCCCGAGCTAGTTTGGGAGAACCGGATTGGGTTATTCATCTGGGACAAACCATCGGAATCCACACAAGCATCCTAAGACTTATGCTTCCGCCATACTATTGCCAAACCTCACTAATGCTGGATTTATGAAGCCAAAGAGGAAGATCCCTGCTGTGGTATCATCCATGTTGTTTCCTCTAATCATACCGGTAGGTGAGAGAAAGACCTCAAAGTCTGAAAGGGGGAGCAAAATAGAAAAAAAAAAGTTCCTGTACGAAGGACGAGACCCATTTGCTAACATGCATGTTCTCATACACTACGAAGGTATGAATGATAACATCCCAGACAGTGACGAGGTGGATCAGATCCAAATTCCTAGCATCAAGAAAGAGAAGGGAGGCAGTTTAAAGAAGAGTCTCGGCTCTGATCTAAAGGATATTTTAGTCATCATCCAAAATGAGGCTGACATACACAATTCCTTGGTCCTCCCTGTTCATGAGAATTTAACCCTGGATAACTAGAACAGTGTCCCTTGCCTCATTCAAAAAGAGTAAAAAGGCAGAGAATCTGTCTGTCCTGTAATATGGTTTCATTTACTGCTTATTTTATTGCACAGCTATAGTAGTAACTTTTGTCATGCTTTGCCAAATGCTTTGTATTTTTAAACAGTTGCATATATTAAAGTGAAAGTATTTTGTTTTCAGGACTCCAAGATTGGATTTGTTTGTCCCTGCTGATGAGATGGCCAACCTGTCACAGTGACTATAACTTTGATGTAGACTGAACTTCGACTTGATGGAAATTGATCAAGAGGAGGAAGATGACTATGAGGTGCCCGAGAAAATCAAAGAATGGGTCGAAGATAAACCCCAAACCAAAACTCGACCAAACCATCACTATCAATATCGGAACCTCAAAAAACCTCAAAGAAATCCAAATAGGCATAGACCTCACACAAGATCAAAAAATTGACCTGATTGAACTCCTAACATAGTTTCAGGATGTGTTTGCATGGTCACATGAAGACATGATTGGCCTGTCTACTGATATTGTCATCCATCGAATGCCCATCAAAGATGAATTCAAGCCAGTCAAGTAGAAGCTTAGGCGATTGAAACGTGAATGGAGTCTGAAAGTTAAAGAAGAAGTCGTTAAACAATTCAAGGCCGGTATCATCATGGTATCAATATACCCAGAGTGGCTGTCAAACATAGTTTCCATGCCTAAGCTCAAAGGGAAAGTACTAGTATGCATGGATTACCGGGATTTGAACAAAGCCTGCCTCAAGGACAATTTCCTTGTGCCTTTCATCCACATCCTGATCGACAATACAGTGCAATGCGATATGTATTACTTCATAGATTTCTTTGCTGGTTACCATCAAATTATGGTTGATGAAGAAGACAGAGAGAAAATAGCTTTCATCAATCCCTGGGGGACTTTCTGCTACATACATTTATCCTTCAGCCTCATCAATGCAGGTGCCACATACTAGCGAGCCATGATGGCCCTGTTTCATGACATGATGTATAAGGAGATAGAGGTCGATGTGGATGACATCATCATCAAATCCCGAAAAGAGGGCGATCACATTGACCATCTCAAGAAGCTATTCAACAGGTTGCGTAAGTACAACCTCAAGCTGAATCCAGCCAAATGTGCTTTTGGCGTCAAATCAGGCAAGTTGTTAGGATTTCTAGTGAGCAATAGAGGCATTGAGCTGGATCCTACCACGATTAAAGACATCACTGAGATGCCAGTACCTCGAACAGAGAAGGAGATACGCGGGTTCCTGGGAAGGATCAATTTCATAAGCCAATTCATTTCCCAGCTGACAGCAACTTGTGAACCCATCTTCAAGCTACTAAGGAAGAATTCCGCCGCCAAATGGAATGAGGATTGTCAGAAAGCCTTCCTTGCCATCAAGAAGCAACTGATCGAAGCACAGTCTTTGTAACGATTGAGATTTTATATGATAATTTTTAATATTTATTGAGTTAAATAAATATTTTAGGTGATTTATTTATTGAGTTAAATAAATAAATTATGTGATTTATGGAAGTGATTTAATTAAGTGTTATATATATTAAATGGATGTTTAATAATTTATTTAATTAATGTATATTAATTTTATGGTATAGTTCTAATTTAATTGAGATAATTAAATTAGATGATTTATGTGATGAAGTGTTACATGTATTGCATGAATTGTAATTAGCGAATACTTATAATTATGTGACAAATTGTTATGTGATTAGTCGATGTTAGATTTTAATTGATTAAATTAGAGTGTTAGAGATTTAATTAATTAAAGTGTAACATTAAAGTATGTGTTAAAATAATTTATTAAAATAAAAAAAAGGGTTTTAAATTAGTTTTAACCAAACAAGGCCCTTACTCTTGTTTTAAAAGGTTTTTGCCAAACAGGGCCCTTGCATTTGTTTTAAATCCATTTTTACCAAACGATACCTTAGCACTAAAATCTGTTTTATTTAAAAGGGTTGCCAAACAAAGCCTTAACTTTTTAAATTCAAATTGTGTAACTCATGTATTAATTATAATATTTATTATATGGGTTAATTATTTATCAGTTATATGTATATATGATATATGTACAATATATGTATATCAATAGTTTTACATTAGTTAGTTTTAGAATAAGAGTTAGCCAGAAGAACAAAACAGAGAAAAGATAGAGAGAAAAGGAAGAAGAGAGAAGAAGAAGAGGACTTTGAGAAATCCAAAGAAAAATTTTACACCATTATCTTCATCTTTTCTCCTAGCTTTAATCAAGAGGTATAATCCTAACTTATAGTTTTAGAAATTATATGTTTATGTTCTTCGTAGTGATAATTCTCTGTAATATGAATTGTTATGAAAACTTTATAAATATGAATTATATGTATAATTTGTGTTTATAGCATGCTTAGATATGAATTCTATGCTAAATTAATGGTTTAGTCCATATATATGTGATGAATGTGAGAGTCCATGATCATCAGTGAGTTAGTGAAAGTATTTTGAATATATATATATATATATATATGTATATAGTTTTCTTTTAAAATCAAAGGAATTCATGTTTGATTGTTCATCTTTGTTTAAATTAATTGTAGATGATGATAGCATGTTTAAGAATTGATTTGCTATGATTGAAATTGGGTGAATTGGTTTAAAAAATAAAAGTGCAGTGTTCAATTTCATGAACAACACTTATCTATGGCTTTTCTTCAAAAATCATGAAATTGATTGTTTTGATTATGTGTTATAATGTTTATGTGTGTTAGAATCATGTTAGAAGTTTTAAGTTTATGTTTTCTATAAATTTTTATGAATTGTATGAACTGGAATTAGAATTTGGTGTAGAGAAACAAGCTAAATTGGCTTTTTCTCTACACAGTTCGCGAACTTGTCTACGTTCGCTGGAAGGGGCCCGCCTCAGCTGGCCTATCAAAAGGAAAACCCCTGCCCCGGCGCCGGGGGGGGGGGGGGGGGGGTGTGGCAGGGAAAAAGAAAACTTGTTTTCTTTTGTATTTTGTAAAGCTAATTTTATGTAATAACTTCTATAGCATGATTAAACCTATATTAAAATGCTAAATGAATATTAATAAATTATATTAATAAAATATAATTTGTGATTATAATTTTGAATAATTATAATTAGAGTAAAGTTTAATTTAAATTATAATTTTGTTAAATTATAATGATTATAGTTGATTAATTTTAATCAAGTGAATGATAATTTTAAATTATAATTTATGTAATTATAATAAATGCATGATTAATTATAGATTATAATCTTGTGTATTATAATTCAATATTTGCATGATTAATTATAAATTATAATTTGTGTAATTATAATTTAGTAAATGCATGATGTAGTTAATTAATTATAAATTATAATTTAATTAAATAAGATGTGATTATAATTTGAGTAATTATAATTAAATTAAATGTTTAAATTATAATTTATTTAATTATAATTAATATGAAATACATAATTATTAATTGATTTAATTATGTGAACATGCTTATGTGGTATAATTAACTATGTGATGGTTAATTATTTAATTAAACTAGAATGGGTTAACCTAGAGGGGTTAACTAATTATGTGAATTAGTTATATGTTAACTAATTTAGGTTATTGTGATTAAATATATATGTGTAGGAATTGTTAGAACGTGATTTTATTAGTAGATTGCGCTTGAGGCAAGTTTTCTAAACCCTGATCTTGTATTAATTTTTATTCAAGTCTTATAAAACCTAAACTCGTTTATTTATTTCAATTCAATTATTCATTATTTGAGATTGTTCTTTTATTGGACAAATAATTATTGAAAGTTCGTGATATAATTAAAGTAACCTTGGCTTATTGTTCAAGCAAGTTTTGAATATTCTTTTGAGATGCTTTAAATTTATTTCTAAAGCATATGTTAGTTCGTAGTTCTTTCACTTACGAATTATTCCAATTTATTGAAAATCGATTCAACTACTCCTTAGTTGATGAACGTGAATTCTAAATTACCCTTGTAAGCTTATCCAAACCAAACTTTCTTTGGTGCGGACTTGAATTCAAATTACTGAGTTGAACAACCCTATTATTAGGGGAGGTTACTACGCGTAAGCGTTAAGATGTTTGTGCACAATACATGGTACGAAGGGCTGATCACCCTAAGTACGAGTTAAGGTCCATAGTCTTATTGACTGTTAAAGGTTTAAATGAAATGTTTATAACCTAGGACAAAAGTTCAATTCTTTATTGCTGAAGTAAGCTAAGTTATTCAAATTCTTTTTAAAGATATCATTTCATGTATTTATTATTGTTAAACTCCAGTGTGCTGTTGTTTGCTCACTCTTGCATTATATAACAATTGCAGCTAAGGTTGATAATGTTAATGCCCCGTCTACGAGTAAAGGCAAGGGAAAACAAAACAAGTGAAGACTTATTTTTATTATTTGAAATGATCGTAATAAACTTTAATGTTATGTTTTTATTTCCGCACATTATTATTATGTCAAGGTTAGATTAACCCTGGGATTGATTTTTAAGAAGGTTGTAACCCTTGTTTTAGGGAGATTTTATTATTTTGAATAAAGGTTGTATTTTATTTTGAAGTTATTTTGGATAGATGTATGTTATATTAAAAAGTGAACACCAAATCATGTGGAAACGAAGTACCCAGGATTTGGGGGTGTCACAGGTTGGTATCAAAGCTGTAGGTTATGAAACCTTAGGTGGGGGAAAACCTTAGGTAGTAGCCTTATAGGTAAGATCGAAAAGATAGATGTGATAGGTAAAGATAATAAACTACTTTATATGCTATGTGGTTACGTTATAGTATTCGAAGAGTGACGACTCGATATCACGTAATAATGAACTTTAAAATTCTTTTGTCAGGATGACGAACGTTGGAGAACCTAGTCAGGCTAGAGAGGATGTACCTCAGGTTCCTAGAGAGGAGGAGCCCCGAGACATCTATGTTGTATGGGAGCAGCTGGTTAGGAGAGAGCCATCTCCAGTGATCACCATAGCTGGTCGGGAGCGTGAGCTGACACCTATTCTAGAGGAAGAGGATGAGGACGAGTCTAAAGAGGAGGAAGAGGATCCCGAAGAGGAATTCCCACCTCACTCTACTAGTGCTGAGATGTACGAGGCAGTCTACGACAGTAACTTGGAGCTTCATGGACGAGTCAGAGAGC
This sequence comes from Panax stipuleanatus, assembly GCA_020205555.1. NCBI lineage: Eukaryota > Viridiplantae > Streptophyta > Magnoliopsida > Apiales > Araliaceae > Panax > Panax stipuleanatus. The sequence goes on along the minus strand of CM035124.1, from coordinate 139,331,583 downwards.
TCGAGGAAACCATCCAGCAGCGAGACGAGACTATCAAGGATATGGCTAGCGACCTAGGAGAAGTACAGTGGAACCTAATACACGTGGAGAATGATAGAGACGCGGCTCGAGCCGAGATAGCGAAGCTAAAGTAAGACATCCAGGAGGAGTCGAGGAAGCATGCTAGAGCTGAGGAGATAGCTTAAGGGCTACCCAACGAGCCGATCGAGCTGAAGATGAAGTCGAAGCCAAGAGGGCTAAGCTGAGAGAAACAAAGTATGCTTTCCACACGGCTATAGATAGGGTCCAGGATCGTGTTTTCTATTACCCAGCTCAGTTCCAAGGTTTACCATGGTATGTGGTGGACTGAAGGACAGTGTTTTGGGTGATGGAAGAGGAGCGCAGAGAGGCTATGCGACTTATTAATATGCCTAGGCAGTAGAGCTTTTATTTATGCATTGTTTTTTGTATTAAATGATGTAATCCCATAATTTGTGATAAGAATGGGATGAGTTAATAATGTAATCCTGTAACTTTTCCAGTTCAGTAAGGATGATGAATAGCAGAAATGCTATCTAATTGATGTTTTTAAAACTACGAGTAATAAATAAAAGAATTTTATTGATGTGCTATGTGTTCTATGTGAACTGAGTTATTCGAACATTTAAGTATGAACTTGAATATTTAAAAATTGAATAAAGGATCTAATAATAATATTTTCTTAACAGAAAATGCCTCCTATAAGAAGACCAACACGTCAAAACCCTGAGTCGACGAACAACAACAATAACAATGGTATGAATCCCAACTCGGTTCAGCAGTTGGTGAACTTATTGATATGAGCTCTTGCGAATCAGCCGCAAGTGCAGGGTACTACGTTCAAGGAATTCAAGGCAGTAGGACCTCCTGAATTCAAGGGATTGACAAACCCTATCGAGGCCCAGACGTGGGTGATAGAAATGGAGAAGGTCTTTAACGTAGCGAGAGTAGGTGAAGACCAGAAGACAACGTTTGCGGCTTTCTTGTTAAAGTCAGAAGCTAGCTTCTGGTGACAGGCTAATAAGACCCGAGAGGGAGAAGGAGTCATAATGTGGGGACGTTTCAAGGAAATGTTCTACAAAATGTACTTTCCTGTGAGTTCGCAGGACCAGATGGAGGTCCAGTTCCTAGAGCTTAAGCAAGGAGGGATGACGGTGTCCGAGTATGCAGCTAAGTTCAACGAACTGGCCAGGTTAGCTACTTACCAGATCAGTATGGATGCTAGGAAGGCGAGGAGATTTGAGCGGGGACTGAAGCCCTGGCTCTACAGCAAGGTTTCCATGTTCCAGCTGAACACATTTGTAGCTGTGCTGGAAAAGGCTATACTTACTGAGGGAGGAAGCGACGCAGTGATGAATTTCAACCAAGACAAGAAGAAGAAGAATGAGATAGAAACCAAGGCTGGTGGGAGAAGCACAGTAAACCAGAAGAGGAAATGGAACGACAACACCTCTGCTGAGAGTCAGCAAGGAAACCAGCAGAAGATGAAGTTTGAAGCATGTGCTACATACGGGAAGAATCACACTGGCGTGTGCATGAAGGGGAAGCGGGTGTGCTTTAACTGTGGTCAGGAAGGCCACATCGCGCCAAATTGCCCAAACTAGAAGAAGGAACTTGCTACACATGTGGTTCCAAGGATCACATGGCTCGCAGTTGCCCGAAGAAGCTGACGGCAAGGTCAACAGGGAGCGGAGGGAATGGAAGCGGCAGTACCGTGACTATCGCTGCACCATTGCAGGCTGTTCGACCCACTACCCGGACATTCAATATGACGGTGCAGGATGCTATTCAATCAAAGGACGTGGTGTCAGGTATTTTTCCTGGTCAATAGTATAAATGCATATATAATATTTGATTCGGGTGCTACTTGTTCATTCATATCTAATGATTTTGCTAAAACCCTAGACTTACCAATAGAGGAGTTAGTTTACCCCTTAAACATATAGATTGCGAATAGGGAGGTTATTCCTGTTAGGTTCGTTTATAAGAACTGTAGACTGAACATTAAGGGTCAGGAGCTGAGAGTAGATTTGATTCCGATAAAGCTTGGGGAATTCGACGTCATACTGGGTATGGATTGGTTGTTCAACCATGGGGCGGTAATCGATTGTCAGAAGAAGTCAGTAAACCTTACGATTACATCGAAGTTAGTGTTCTATAGTAGCAAATCGCCTTGACAAGCGAGTTGTCTGACAGTTATGCAGGCCAAGAAACTTTTGACGCAAGGCTGTGTTGGATATCTAGCCTATATAGTATATATGCGTAAGGAAAGCCTGAAGGTGGAGGAGATATCGGTAGCTAAGGAGTTTGTGGATGTTTTTTCGAGCGACTTGCCAGGACTTCAGCTGGATAGGGAGATAGAGTTTGTGATCGATTTAGTGCTGGGAACTACTCTAATTTCGAAGGCTCCGTATCGAATGGCTTCAGTTGAGATGAAGAAACTGATGGTTCAACTACAAGAATTACTGGACAAGAAGTATATTCAACCGAGCATTTTTCCGTGGGGAGCGCCAGTTTTGTTTGTTAAGAAGAAGGATGGGTCGATGTGTCTTTGCATTGATTATAGAGAATTGAACAAAGTTACGATCAAGAATAGGTATCCTTTACCTAGGATCGATGACTTGTTTGATCAACTGAAGGGTGTGAAGTATTTCTCGAAAATCGATTTGAGAAGCGGGTATCATCAATTGAAGATGAGAAGAGAAGATATACCAAAAATGGCTTTTAGGAGTGGATATGGTCATTACGAGTTCTTGGTGATGTCATTTGGTCTCACGAATGCCCCAGCTGCATTTATGGACTTAATGAACAAGGTGTTTAAGCCATTTCTAGACAAGTTCGTAGTGGTGTTCATAGATGACATCCTGCTTTATTCCAAGACTGAGGAGGAACACACTGAACACTTACGACAAACCTTAGAATCTCTGAGACGAGAGAAGCTTTACGCTAAATTCTTGAAGTGCAAATTTTGGTTGGAACGTGTGCAATTTCTTGGCCACGTGATCGACAAGGATGGTATTTCGATAAATCCATCGAAGGTTGAAGCGGTAATGAATTGGGATCAGTCGAAAACGCCGTCTGAGGTGAGAAGTATCTTGGGATTGGCAGGTTATTATCGGAGATTTATTCAAGACTTTTCCAGGATTGCCACTTCGTTGACGAATTTGACTCGTAAAATAGTTAAATTTGTTTGGACGGAAAAGTGTGAGGAAAGTTTTCAGGAGCTGAATAAGAGGTTGGGTACTGCGCCTGTGTTATCTTTGCCGAATAGTACGGGGAATTTCGTGGTATATAGCGATGCCTCACATAAAGGATTAGGTTGTGTGTTGATGCAGAGCGGCAAAGTGATTGCCTATGCGTCACGTCAGCTGATGGATTATGAGAAGGGGTATCCGACCCATGACTTAGAATTGGCGGTAGTAGTGTTTGCCCTAAAGATATGGAGACACTACTTATATGGAGAAAAGTGTGAGATATATACAGATCACAAGAGTCTGAAGTATATCTTTACCCAGAAGGATTTGAATATGCGCCAAAGAAGATGGTTGGAACTGATCAAAGACTACGACTGCGAGATACTTTACCATCAGGGGAAAGCTAACGTTGTCGCCGATGCTTTGAGCAGAAAAGGTCGGGAGAAGTTCAATATGTTAACTAACCAGGATCAGTTAATAGAATAGATGGCTAGATTGGAACTGAAAGTGAAGTTTTTGAAGGAATCGGATGAAAAGTTATTTCAAGTAACTACTGGTAGCATAACTTCACGATGAAGAATGCGAGAAGATTCGAAAGAGAATAGCGGATGGCGAAGAGTTTAAGTTCAAGATCGATAATGAGGGACTGTTACGAATTGAAGGGAGAATTTGGGTACTTCCAGTACCAGAGGTCAAAGAGGAGATTCTGAGAGAAGCTCATAGTTCTAGATATTCTATTCACCCTGGGAGTACCAAGATGTACCAAGATCTTAGGCATCATTTCTGGTGGCCGAATATGAAGAGGGACGTTGCTGAATGTGTTGCGAAGTGCTTAACGTGCCCGAAAGTTAAAGCAGAACACCAGAGACCAAGTGGACTGCTGCAACTGTTAAAAATTCCAGAGTGGAAGTGGGAGCACATCACGATGGATTTCGTTGTAGGTCTTCCAGCGACTCAAAAGGGATTTGATGCGATATAGGTTATAGTGGATCGACTGACAAAGTCAGCCCACTTTCTGCCGATCAGAGTTAAGTACAACTTGGATCAGCTAGAGAAACAGTATGTAAGGAAATTATTTCTCGACACAGTGTTTTGGTGTCGATTGTGTTCGACAGAGATCCGTGTTTCATGTCTAATTTTTGGAAACGTTTGTAAGAATGTATGGGAATCCAATTGCGCATGAGTACAGCATACCATCCTCAGACTGATGGCCAGAGCGAAAGAACGATTCAAACGCTTGAGGATATGCTGAGAGCTTGTGTGATGGACTTCAAAGGAAGCTGGGAGGATTATCTAACGTTGGTGGAGTTCGCCTACAATAATAGTCACCATGCGAGTATCGGCATGCCGCCTTACGAAGCGTTATACGACAGAAAATGCAGAACTCCCATATGTTGGGATGATGTTGGTGAACGTCAGCTGTTGGGACCAGAATTGGTACAACAAACTGCTGGAATTGTGAAGCTGATCAGAACAAGATTAGTTGCTGCTCAAGACAGACAGAAGAAGTATGCCGATCTACATCGACAGAACCGAGAATTCTTACCAGGAAGTTTCGTGTTCCTGAAAGTATCTCCCTGGAAGGGGAAGATTCGATTTGGTAAGAAGGGAAAGCTGAGTCCCCGAGTTATTGGACCTTTTGAGGTGTTGCAAAAAGTTGGCGAGGTAGCTTACGAGATTGCATTACCTCCGGAGCTCGAGAATATACATAATATCTTTTATATTTATGTGTTAAGACCTTACAAGCACGATTATAAACATGTAATAGAATATGAAACTTTGCAATTTAATAAGGACTTAACTTATGAAGAAGTGCCTATTCAAATAGTTGATAGAAAGGAACAAGTACTTAGGAATAAAGTGATACCTTCTGTTAAGGTAATCTGGAGGAACCACAGTGTTGAAGAAGCCACGTGGAAACTCGAAGATGTTATGATGAAATCTTATCCGCAGTTATTTGCTTAAATATTTTGCGTGTAACCCTTTATGTACCGATTCTGGGGACAGAATCCTTTTAAGGGGGAAGAATGTAATAGACAATTTTTTTTTTATGTGTGATTCTGGGGACAGAATCCTTTTAAGGAGGGCAGATTGTAACGATTAAGATTTTATATGATAATTTTTAATATTTATTGAGTTAAATAAATATTTTATGTGATTTATTTATTGAGTTAAATAAATAAATTATGTGATTTGTGGAAGTGATTTAATTAAGTGTTATATATTATTAAATGGATGTTTAATAATTTATTTAATTGATGTATATTAATTTTATGTTATAGTTCTAATTTAATTGGGATAATTAAATTAGATGAGTTATGTGATGAAGTGTTACATGTATTGCATGAATTGTAATTAGCGAGTAATTATAATTATGTGACAAATTGTTATGTGATTAGTTGATGTTAGATTTTAATTGATTAAATTAGAATGTTAGATATTTAATTAATTAAAGTGTAACATTAAAGTATGTGTTAAAATGATTTATTAAAAAAAAGGTTTTAAATTAGTTTTAACCAAACAAGGCCCTTACTTTTGTTTTAAAAGGCTTTTGCCAAATAGGGCCCTTGCATTTGTTTTAAATCTATTTTTACCAAACGATGCCTTATCACTAAAATTTGTTTTATTTAAAAGGGTTGCCAAACAAAGCCTTAGACTTTTTAAATTCAAATTGTGTAACTCATGTATTAATTATAATATTTATTATATGGGTTAATTATTTGTCAGTTATATGTACATATGTTATATGTATAATATATGTATATCAATAGTTTTACGTTAGTTAGTTTTAGAACAAGAGTTGGTCAGAAGAACAAAACAAAGAAATAATAGAGAGAAAAGGAAGAAGAGAGAAGAAGAAGAGGACTTTGAGAAATCTAAAGGAATGCTTTACACCATTATTTTCATCTTTTCTCCTAGCTTTAATCAAGAGGTATAATCCTAACTAATAGTTTTAGAAATTATGTGTTTATGTTCTTCGTAGTGATAATTCTTTGTAAATATGAATTGTTATGAAAACTTTATAAATATGAATTATATGTATAATTTGTGTTTATAGCATGCTGCTTAGATATGAATTATATGCTAAATTAATGGTTTAGTGAATATATATGTGATGAATGTGAGGAGTCCATGATCATCAGTGAGTTAGTGAAAATATTTTGAATATATATATGTATATAGTTTTCTTTTAAAATCAAAGGAATTCATATTTGATTGTTCATCTTTGTTTAAATTAATTGTAGATGATGATAACATATTTAAGAATTGTTTGCTATGATTGAAATTGGGTGAATTGGTTTAAAAAATAAAAGTGCAGTGCTCAATTTCATGAAGAAACACTTATCTATGACTTTTCTTCAAAAATCATGAAATTGATTGTTTTGATTGTGTGTTATAATGTTTATGTGTGTTAGAATCATGTTAGAAGTTTTAAGTTTATATTTTCTATAATTTTTTATGAATTGTATGAACTGGAATTAGAATTTGGTGTGGAGAAATAAGCCAAATTGTCTTTTTCTCTGCACAGTACGGGAACTTGTTTGCGTTCAATGGAAGGGGCCCGCCCCGGCGGGGGGGAGGGGGGTGGCAGGGAAAAAAGAAACTTATTTTCTTTTGTATTTTGTAAAGCTAATTTTATGTAATAACTTCTATAGCATGATTAAACTTATATTAAAATGCTAAATGAATATTAATAAAATATAATTTGTGATTATAATTTTGAATAATTATAATTAGAGTAAAGGTTTAATTTAAATTATAATTTTGTTAAATTATAATGATTATAGTTGATTAATTTTAATCAAGTGAATGATAATTTTAAATTATAATTTATGTAATTATAATAAATACATGATTAATTATAGATTATAATCTTGTGTATTATAATTCAATAATTGCATGATTAATTATAAAATATAATTTGTGTCATTATAATTTAGTAAATGCATGATGTAGTTAATTAATTATAAATTATAATTTAATTAAATAAGATGTGATTATATTTTGAGTAATTATAATTAGATTAAATGTTTAAATTATAATTCATTTAATTATAATTAATATGAAATACATAATTATTAATTGATTTAATTATGTGGTATAATTAACTATGTGATGGTTAATTATTAAATTATTTAATTAAACTAGAATGGGTTAACCTAGAGGGGTTAACTAATTATGAGAATTAGTAACATGTTAGCAAATTTAGGTTATTGTGATTAAATATATATGTGTAGGAATTGTTAGTGTGAGAACCCGAATTTTTAGATATTATTAAATAAGGATTTAATAAATAAAATTCTTAAACTGTGAGATTGGTTCGAAGAAGAGTATATATATGTGATATGGGGTATGTGGTATTATATTACATAGGATAATATGGACTATGTAATATGTGTTTTTGTGATTTATAAATATATTATTACTATATATCTGTTACTTATCGTAGAGACTATTCAGTTGAGATAAAGGAGGTGGATAAATTCCTATCGATATTAAATAATTTATAGAATTATTTTATCATAGTAGGTTGGTGACATTAAAAATCTTTAATGTATAATCACCATATTTTTGTGTATGTGTATTAATAACTAGTATGTTTATAATATAGGTTAATAATAGCACTTCAGCTATCCGTGAATGGGTTTGGATAGTGAAGCATGAGTTAGTTAAGGGAATTAACTAATAAGAATAAATATTAGTTAATTTAAGTTGGGAGTTATATTAGAGAATAATATAATATGAGTATTGAACCTTAATTAACTTTGATGATATAGTACAGTGTTTAATTTACTTAAGTAAAGGAGTGAATTAATATGTGTGTTGAATATGTGATTATAGTTGCTACTTTTTATATATATTACTTAGAATGGTAATATGTGAGAAAGTCTAATGTACGAATAACGTTAATAAATATATATATACGTTATTAAAGAGAAATGAAAATCATTATATCTTTAAATGAATATTTGAATAAATTATTTTGGGAACAATTTATAGAAAGGAAAGAGAAGTAAATATTATATATTTCTAATAAAGGATATTAAAATAATTTCTAATATTGAATTATTTTAACAAATGGAGGAAATGTTATTTTTGAATAGTAATATTACCTTATATATTTTGTATAATGTGTGATTGATTAATATGGTAAATATATTAAAACATATTTGCTATATGTAAATAAATTAATGAAAACAATTTATTATAACAGAAAATAAACTTATTATCTATTTTCTATATATAATATATGTACATGTGTCGTGCATATAATTATTTTTAATAGATATTATATTGAGAATAATATCTTAAGACAATAAATAAATTATTTTCTAATAATGAATGCCTTTAATTGGAGAAAACATAATATTTTTTGTCATGTTATGGTGGAATACGTAGTTGTTATAATAGCAATGTATTTCCAATAGAGTTTAATTTATAAAAGAAAACTAAGTTATTTTAATAACTAGAGATGCTATATTACCGTAAGTGTTATAAATAATATTTGAATATTTCTATTCGCGATATATTTATATATGTGAACCTTGTGATTTAATAGTTCTAAGTAAATTGAACATGTGGTGGGTAAGTAATGTGGTGAAAATGAATAAATATTGAGAATGAAAAATAAGCTTAATGTAAGCTTGTGAGATATATCTAGTGTGGCAAAGTAGTAGAATGAGCATTCGTTAAATAATTTAATGAATGAATAATTAAAGGAATTAATTAGTATTATTATAGCAATGATAAGAATTGGAGTGTAACAATTCAAGGTAGCTATGTAATATAGAAACTATATGGTAAAATGAGGGGAGTCACATGGATTACATAAATAATGTGATGAATTGTTATGTACATTAGAAATGTACATTGTGCAACGTTATCTTAGACTAAATAAATCATAATTATTTCAATAAGTAAATATAATTGAAATAATGAAGTCTGTAATAATGTGAAGTGATAATACTTAATTCAATCATAATTGATATTATCAAAATGTACATGGAAAATTATGGGTTGAGAATACCCAACTAAATTATATGTAACCCAATTAAAATATTAATTTAACCAATGTACATGAAGTACATTATTATACACATGGGTATACTTTTTATATGTGGGTGTACATATATGTAGATTTGTGTATATGTGACATAACGTTATTAGTGTAGCAAGATTAAGTTGTTAAAATTGACTTAATAAGAAATAAACCTATATATGCTTGCATGAATTTGCTAAAGCTGAGTAAACAAAAGGCTTGTCCCAATTAGATAGTCCCATTGCTCTTGACACGTGAATAGGCCTTTGGCCTAGCCTATATCTAAGTCTCAAACTCAGTGAATTGCAAATGGTAGTGATGATGAAAGGGGAGTGGGCATCATGATGGAATCCACGAACTATCAACAACTCTCCCTTGACCAATGTATTCTTATCATTCCCGTTGGTTTGAAATGTTGGAGAATAGCAATGTCTGTGTAATGCATTGTCTATAAATGGAGCTCACTTCTTCTGATCTCTAATTGCTGAAATTTCTATTAAGTAGAGCTTGTGTGAGAATTGAGAGTAAGTATATATATATATCATAGTAGTGAGAGTCTGAGATTGAGGAAGATTGAAGCAACAAGTTCAATTGGCTAATTGCAAAGGTATAAGATTGCTTCTTGTTCTTCATTAATGTTTACTGTCAAGTTTTAGATTCTTGAATTTAACATGAATGGATTAATTATTGAGTTAGAATAAGTTTGTTTAGTGTTTTATGAGTTATATACATGTTAGAACTATTATATAGTTGCTCTGAATCGATTTGCTGTGGAAAATTCTGAGTTTGGGCTGGTTTCTGCCGAAGTAGAACAATTCCTGGACTGGCCGGACACCGACGCAGCTGCGCCGGGTTTATGCCTTGGAGCTGTGCAGCTGCGCAGGGTCCTGGATTTTGTTTTCTGTTTTCTGCAGCAGCCTGCTATGTGATAACTTTTTGATATTATTTAAGACAAGCATGAAAACTGGTATAACTCCTATAAACATGTCCCTTGATACGACATGAATGTTTATGGCCATAATAGCATACACTTTTGATAACAAGCTTTCTAGTTAGAAGTGAACTTAGAAATGATTAAAGTGAACTTCATCACAAACATTTCATGTGAGCATTCTGATTTTTGTGAACATGATCATATAGTCTATATTGACATGAAATGTATGTTGAAAGTGTTGAATAAACTAGCATACGTGTTTGCAAGATTTAAACGATTTCAAAGAGAAACTTAAGAACTTTTTGAAGCGAACTTGACCAAGACTTATGTCTTTTAGATTCTGACCATTGGACTATATGTATATGACTTATATATGTGTTCTAATATATGGGAGTCATGGCTATGAGGTACCTTGCATATACTAAGTTACCTTTGTTGACTTAGTGCAACTTTTATGAAAACTTAGAATGTGAAGGGTAATGCATCAAACACCGTGTGAGTTACATTATGATCATGCAAGCATGTATATTAGGATTTTATTATGCCTATAGACATGTTGATATAAGCATCATTTGGTTGAAATGTGAATACCACCTATGCACACATATTCAAGTAATGAAATTTTAAGGCATGAACTAATGTGAGTTAAGGTATATACATGTAGTATACGCACAAGCATAACTACTTAGTATTGTTTGGCCTCTTTATGTGGTAATATGACATTAGTGGTTGACCCTTGAGGCATGAACTTGATTTACTTAAGGTAGATGAAAGTCCGGCATGAAAACCATGTGATTTTGACCTTGGACTAAAATGAGCATGCTAGATTTTCAAACTAATAATCGTGATAGTTACATGTATGAAGTATGAATATTCATGAACGTGCCCAGTATGAGTTATATGAATACTTTATGTGTTTAAAGAGCTAGCATGATGAACTTTGAGATGTTCATGACCTCGAGTGGCCTTAAATTGTTAAAATATTAACTTAGGACCTATATCATGAAAGATTGAACTTAGAAAGGTTAGACAATCATGGGAGTGCCTTTTAATATGTATACATGCTATATAAGATCATATGTTAATACTTGAATCCGATTTCGACGGTTAATAGAGTCTATTTACTTTGTTATGGTCTTATGTGTTAGTAATGATATATGAGAATGATTAACTCAAAAGATGGACTACACTAGCTATATGTAAATAGATTAGTGGTAGACGGGCGTGTGTGTGTGAAGAATGGTAGTAAGTACGTATGGTTAAAGTATACTTATACGTACATAGTTATTCTAAGAATATGATAAGAAAGTGAGACGAAGGTTCTAAGAACCAAGTTAGACAACAATGTAACCTTTATTATTACATTGAGAATGTGTGGATACATATAACTGATAAGTGTGATCTCTATGATTAATATAACTGTGTAGGACTACACGAAGTGCAGATATCTATAAGCAGTGAAGTCGTAGTTGTTAAACTACGAATCAGGCAAGTCTTTCAGTTCATATTTGATATATGAATTCAATAACTGTTAGTTGAATTATATTATGCTGTGATAATGCGAACTTATATATGAACTGTATATGAGATATAAATGAGATTGAAAGTTGATCTTTAATGATATACTTGTTATGTGAAAAGTATCATGCGTAGTAATTATAAATTCTTTATAAATGCATGATCTGAGTATGATGTTGTATGCTATGTGATGCATGAAAACTGTTAGAATTGCTGAGCTGTCGAGCTCACTCTTGCAAATAACCACTTTTGCAGGTTAAGGACTTACGATAAAGGCTTCGTGCTTCTTGATTGATAAAGATAGATAGCATCGCAATGAAGAATACTATTTAAATTATTACTCGAACCATGTTTAGGTTCTAGTGGTTGTACTTGATATTTGTTTACGAGGTTTAATGCTTGTCGTACTATAAAGATGTATTAGATAATACATAGAGGATATTAAGTTAAGATGTATGCGATTATACAGAAATTTGAATAGAGTGAATCATGCTATAGTTTGATTCAGGAAAAATGTAATGGTTTCAAGTTATGGAATCAATAAAAGATTTTGTTAAAGGAAGACTGAAAAAGTTTAAATTTTTTCCGCATTTTAGTAACATCGAATATGATGTAAAGACGATATCTTGTATATAAATAGAATTCTTATTCTAAATTGTAATAAACAAAGTTGTATTCTTTTACCAATGATTAAAAGATGTAATTGTTTGACGATAGTAGTATCGTGACTGCACCGGATCCGAGGTAATAGAAGGGACCCGAATTTGGGGGCGTCACAGGTTGGTATCAAAGCTCTAGGTTATAAACCTTAGGTAAGTGTACCTTAGACTATAACCTGAGAGAGTGAAAGATAAGATTAAAATATATACGTGAAGATTCAAAGACGAATCTTGAAATATCTAGAGAATGAGAATCAGGAGTTTCCTAACTCTGATAATAAAAATGTTAAGATGATGTCTATAAGAGGTATACGACAAAGATAATGAACTCGGATGGAGTTTGGTGGATAATAGGGAAAGAACCCTAAGGTAAACCGATGATCACGATGTGATCAGTTTGAACTGCTGAAATGATAGATAGTCTGTAACGACTAAGTGTGTATAGCTTGATGCTATGAGAGAATGTACTATAAAAAGTACGAGATGAACTCATGAGGAGTTGTATGTGGTAAAACCTAGAAAGCTCGTAACGAGCAAGTAATAGAGTAAGATAGAGTTAAGTGTTGGACTTCCATTGAGGACTCATGTGATGGCTTAGTTGTACAAACTTTTGTATGGGCAGAGGTTTTGTGCTTGCACTAAGTACATCACATTGATAATCGTTGGAATGCTAGTGTCGCGGTATCATTATATATATGGTGAAAAGGTGATTCTTTTCTCATATTTATTTTGATAGATAGAGATTTTTAAGATATAATTAGATAATATTAAGATTAGGTGCGAGTTCTTAAGACTCATGCCTATGACAAGTTCGTGACTTATAATCGTATGGTGGGACCCCTCAGCGAATGGACGATTTTGGTCTGACTACGATAAGTTCCTCAACCCATATGATTGTGGTAAGTTCCTGAGCTTCCATGGTGTGGTAAATTGGTGAACTGTACTGAGAATAGATATAGTATATAAGAGTTTTGGAATAGTGAGTATTGATGGGAGTAAGAAATTGAAGTGATGGAGAAATTTAGATTTTTCTAAATCTTCTAGCTATGCTAGATTTTCAAAATTTATTGACTTCGTGCTAGTGTTTGCACTTCGGTTTTCTTGAGAAAAACATTGGGTCAGATGACTGAACCAATGAGTTTTAAAAACGATATCGTTATTCGTATGTCTATGCTATTTGTTTCGGCTAAGACAAAAATGATTTGAAAATCTTTCAAAATGTATTTTGACCATGTGCATCATTTGATATGATGTAGAATGGTAAACGATGGAGTCATCAATGCAATCGAACCTAGTGTTGGTTGTGATCGAAAAATCGTCAGCCCACTATGGTATGATGTAATACGATAAAGTCATAAAATGGCGGAATCCTTAACGTACTACTAATCTGGTATGGTATCATGACGTCATAAAAGAATTTTTGGTTTTCTGGTAAATTATGAAGAAAGTTAATTAAGTTGGCTAAATTATTTCGATTGATGTCCAAATTGTTGATGAGAGTCTAAGCTATTTGATTCGGCTAGGCGACTGTTGAAAAGAGATTATAGAATTCAAGCATTCTTGTGTATTTATGCCAAACTAGATTGCTCTGGTGCAGATTTTGATGTTAAAAATCTGAGGTGAACAACCCTATAAAGGAACATATTTTTGGGGACAATGGTTCCGAGCGTAACGCATATAGTCGTTACAAAACACTACGTTGTGGCCCAACGTAGTGGTACAATAGGCTAGCCACCTAGAGTACGCGTGGAGGGTGTTTGCACTCTTTATGATTGATAAACACTCTAGTTTGCGGTGTGAAGAATTATGTTGAAGCATTAGTAAACCTGGCGAAAAGTTCACGGTCTTGTGACCCCTCAGTATAATCTAAAATCTGAGTTATTCATACTATTTCCCGATTATTGAAAAATCGTGGAAGATTCTTATTCTTCTGAAAGATGAATGTAGTAAGTAGAATGTTCCTTAGAAAGGAGAAAGTGATAGAATGCGATTGAGAAAGCTATAATAATAAAACTTCCGAATAGAGAATGAATAAAATTATTCAAAAGAATATGTAATATTCGGAATATCACCGAGTAGAGGAAGTTTCGGTGATTCCGAGGACGGAATCCTTATAAGGGGGAGAGGATGTGAGAACCTGAATTTTCAAATATTATTAAATAAGGATTTAATAAATAAAATTCTTAAATTGTGAGATGGGTTCGAATAAGAGTATATATATGTGATATGAGGTATGTGGTATTATATTACATAGGGTAATATGGACTATGTAATATGTGTTTTTGTGATTTATAAATATATTATTAATATATATTTGTTACTTATCGTAGAGACGATTCAGTTGAGATAAAGGAGGTGGATAAATTCCTATCGATATTAAATAATTTATAGAATTATTTTATCATAGTAAGTTGGTGATAATAAATATCCTTAATGTATAATCACCATATTCTTGTGTATGTGTATTAATAACTAGTATGTTTATAATATAGGTTATTAATAGCACTTAAGCTATCCGTTAATGGGTTTGGATAGTGAAGCATGAGTTAGTTAAGGTAATTAACTAATAAGAATAAATATTAGTTATTTTAAGTTGAGAGTTATATTAGAGAATAATATAATATGAGTATTGAACCTTAATTAACTATGATGATATAGTACAGTATTTAATTTACTTAAGTAAAGGAGTGAATTAATATGTGTGTTGAATATGTGATTATAGTTGCTACTTTATATATATATTACTTAGAATGGTAATATGTGAGAAAGTCTAATGTACGAATAACGTTAATAAATATATATATACGTTATTAAAGAGAAATGAAAATCATTATATCTTTAAATGAATATTTGAAGAAATTATTTTGGGAACAATTTATAGAAAGGAAAGAGAAATAAATATTATATATTTCTAATAAAGGATATTAAAATAATTTCTAATATTGAATTATTTTAACAAATGGAGGAAATGTTATTTTTGAATAATAATATTACCTTATATATTTTGTATAAGGTGTGATTGATTAATATGGTAAATATATTAAAACATATTTGCTATATGTAAATAAATTGATGAAAATAATTTATTATAATAGAAAATAAACTTATTATCTATTTTCTATATATAATATATGTACATGTGTCGTGCATATAATTATTTTTAATAGATATTATATTGAGAATAATATCTTGAGACAATAAGTAAATTATTTTCTAATAATGAATGCCTTTAATTGGAGAAAACATAATATTTTTTGTCATATTATGGTGGAATACGTAGTTGTTATAATAGCAATGTATTTTCAATAGAGTTTAATTTATAAAAAAAACTAAGTTATTTTAATAACTTGAGATGCTATATTACCGTAAGTGTTATAAATAATATTTGAATATTTCTATTCGTGATATATTTATATATGTGAACCTTGTGATTTAATAGTTCTAAGTAAATTGAACATTGGTGGGTAAGTAATGTGATGGAAATGAATAAGTATTAAGAATGAAAAATAAGCTTAATGTAAGCTTGTGAGATATGCCTAGTGTGACAAAGTAGTAGAATGAGCATTCGTTAAATAATTTAATGAATGAATAATTAAAGGAATTAATTAGTATTATTATAGCAATGATATGAAATGGAGTGTAACACTTCAAGGTAGCTATGTAATATAGAAACTATATGGTAAAATGAGGGGAGTCATATGGATTACATAAATAATGTGATGAATTGTTATGTACATTGTGCAATGTTATCTTAGACTAAATAAATCATAATTATTTCAATAAGTAAATATAATTGAAATAATGAAGTCTAGTAATAATGTGAAGTGATAATACTCAATTCAATCATAATTTGATATTATCAAAATGTACATGGAAAATTATGGGTTGAGAATACCCAACTAAATTATATGTAACCCAATTAAAATATTAATTTAACCAATGTACATGAAGTACATTATTATACACATGGGTATACTTTTTATATGTGGGTGTACATATATGTAGATTTGTGTATATGTGATATAACATTATTAGTGTAGCAAGATTAAGTTGTTAAAATTGACTTAATAAGAAATAAACCTATATATGCTTGCATGAATTTGCTAAAGCTGAGTAAACAAAAGGCTTGTCCCAATTAGATAGTCCCATTGCTCTTCACACGTGAATAGGCCTTTGGCCTAGCCTATATCTAAGTCTCAAACTCAGTGAATTGCAAATGGTAGTGATGATGAAAGGGGAGTGGGCATCATGATGGAATCCACGAACTATCAACAACTCTCCCTTGACCAATGTATTCTTATCATTCCCGTTGGTTTGAAATGTTGGAGAATAGCAATGTCTGTGTAATGCATTGTCTATAAATGGAGCTCACTTCTTCTGATCTCTAATTGCTGAAATTTCTATTAAGTAGAGCTTGTGTGAGAATTGAGAGTAAGTATATATATATATATATATATATATATATATATATCATAGTAGTGAGAGTCTGAGATTGAGGAAGATTGAAGCAGCAAGTTCAATTGGCTAATTGCAAAGGTATAAGATTGCTTCTTGTTCTTCATTAATGTTTACTGTCAAGTTTTAGATTCTTGAATTTAACATAAATGGATTAATTGTTGAGTTAGAATAAGTTTGTTTAGTGTTTTATGAGTTATATACATGGTAGAACTATTATATAGTTGCTCAGAATCGATTTGCTGTGGAAAATTCTGAGTTTGGGCTTGTTTCTGCCGAAGCAGAACAATTCCTGGACTGGCCGGACACCGGCGCAACTGCTCCCGATTTATGCCTGGGAAGCTGCGCAGCTGCGCAGGGTCCTGGATTTTGTTTTCTGTTTTCTGCAGCAGCCTGCTATGTGATAACTTTTTGATATTATTTAAGACAAGCATAAAAACTGGTATAACTCCTATAAACATGTCCCTTGATACGACATGAATGTTTATGGCCATAATAGCATACACTTTTGATAACAAGCTTTCTAGTTAGAAGTGAACTTAGAAATGATTAAAGTGAACTTCATCACAAACATTTCATGTGAGCATTCTGATTTTTGTGAACATGATCATATAGTCTATATTGACATGAAATGTACGTTGAGAGTGTTGAATAAACTAGCATACGTGTTTGCAAGATTTAAACGATTTCAAAGAGAAACTTAAGAACTTTTTGAAGCGAACTTGACCAAGACTTATGTCTTTTAGATTCTGACCATTGGACTACGTGTATGTGACTTATATATATGTTCTAATATATGAGCGTCATGGCTATGAGGTACTTTGCATATACTAAGTTACCTTTGTTGACTTAGTGCAATTTTTATGAAAACTTAGAATGTGAAGGGTAATAGCATCAAACACCATGTGAGTTACATTATGATTATGCAAGCATGTATATTAGGATTTTATTATGCCTATAGACATGTTAATGTAAGCATTATTTGGTTGAAATGTGAATACCACCTATGCACACGTATTCAAGTAATGAAATTTGAAGGCATGAACTAATGTGAGTTATGGTATATATATGTAGTATACGCACAAGCATAACTACTTAGTATTGTTTGGCCTCTTTATGTGGTAATATGACATTAGTGGTTGACCCTTGAGGCATGAACTTGATTTACTTAAGGTAGATAAAAGTCCGGCATGAAAACCATGTGATTTTGACTTGGACTAAAATGAGCATGCTAGATTTTCAAACTAATAATCGTGATAGTTACATGTATGAAGTATGAATATTCATGAACATGCCCAGTATGAGTTATATGAATACTTTATGTGTTTAAAGAGCTAGCATAATGAACTTTGAGATGTTCATGACCTCGAGTGGCCTTAAATTGTTGAAATGTTAACTTAGGACCTATATTATGAAAGATTAAACTTAGAAAGGTTAGACAATCATGGGAGTGCCTTTTAATATGTATACATGCTATATAAGATCATATGTTCATACTTGAATCCGATTTCGACGGTTAATAGAGTATATTTATTTTGTTATGGTCTTATGTGTCAGTAATGATATATGAGAATGATTAAGGTTGTGTTTGATAAACCTGGGAATTAAGATCTGAATGATTATGATGTCTCAATAAATTAGATCATCTAAATGGTTATGAGGTCTGAATTTAAAAAACTATTTGATAACTAAAAAGTAAGTTATCTCTTAATGATATTATTTTATCATTTTAAAGGGTGAAATTTTATTTAATAGTTTTAAATATTCAATTTAATAAAAATGAGAGAATAATATTGTTGAATATATTTATATAAAAAAAAATTATCAAAAAAATTTCATTAAGAGGTACCTCTTAATTATTAAGATATCATTTTCTGTCCTACCGATTAAGAGGCATTCAGAGGTAACAAAAAAAAACAAACAGCGTCATGCCTCTTAACGAATAAGAGGCAGTCCATTAAGAGGCAATCAGATGTAAACAAACAGCACCTAACTCAAAAGATGGACTACACTAGCTATATGTAAATAGATTAGTGGTAGACGGGCGTTTGTATGTGAAGAATGGTAGTAAGTACGTATGGTTAAAGTATACTTATACGTACATATTTATTCTAAAAATATGATAAGAAAGTGAGACGAAGGTTCTAAGAACCAAGTTAGACAACAATGTAACCTTTATTATTACATTGAGAATGTGTGGATACATATAACTGATAAGTGTGATCTCTATGATTAATATAACTGTGTAGGATTACACGAAGTGCAGATATCTATAAGCAGTTAAGTCGTAGTTGTTAAACTACGAATCAGGCAAGTCTGTATATGAGATATAAATGAGATTGGAAGTTGATCTTTGATGATATACTTGTTATGTGAAAAGTAACATGCTTAGTAATTATAAATTCTTTATAAATGCATGAACTGAGTATGATGTTGTATGCTATGTGATGCATGAAAACTGTTAGAATTGCTGAGCTGTCGAGCTCACTCTTGCAAATAACCACTTTTGCAAGTTAAGGACTTACGATAAAGACTTCGTGCTTCTTGATTGATAAAGATAGATAGTATCGCAATGAAGAATACTGTTTAGATTATTACTCGAACCATGTTTAGGTTCTAGTAATTGTACTTGATATTTGTTTACGAGGTTTAATGTTTGTCGTACTATAAAGATGTATTAGATAATACATAGAGGATATTAAGTTAAGATGTATACGATTATACAGAAATTTGAATAGAGTGAATCAAGAAATAATTTGATTCAGGAAAAATATAATGGATTCAAGTTATGGAATCAATAAAAGATTTTGTTCAAGGAAGACTGAAAAAGTTTAAATTATTCCACATTTTAGTAACATTGAATATGATGTAAAGACGAGATCTTGGATATAAATAGAATTCATATTCTAAATTGTAATAAATAAAGTTGTATTCTTTTACCAATGATTAAAAGATGTAATAGTTTGACGATAGTAGTATCGTGACTGCACCGGATCCGAGGTAATAGAAGGGACCCGAATTTGGGGGCGTCACAGTTGGAACGTGATTTTATTAGTAGCTTGCGCTTGAGGCAAGTTTTCTAGACCCTGATCTTGTATTAATTTTTATGTAAGTTTTCTAAACCCTGATCTTGTATTAATTTTTATGCAAGTCTTCTAAACCCTAAACTCGTTTATTTATTTCAATTTAATTATTCATTATTTGAGATTGTTCTTTTATTGGACAAGTAATTATTGAAAGTTCATGATATAATTAAAGTAACCTTGGCTTATTGTTCAAGCAAGGTTTGAATATTATTTTGAGATGCTTTAAATTTATTTCTAAAGCATATGTTAGTTCGTAGTTCTTTCACTTACGAATTATTCCAAGTTATTAAAAGTCGATTCAACTAATCCTTAGTTGATGAACGTGAATTATAAATTACCCTTGTAAGCTTATCCAAACCAAACTTTCTTTGGTGCGGACTTGAATTCAAATTACTGAGTTGAACAACCCTATTATTAGGGGAGGTTACTACGCGTAAGCGTTAAGATGTTTGTGCACAATACATGGTACGAAGGGCTGATCCCCCTAAGTACGAGTTAAGGTCCATAGTCTTATTGACTGTTAAAGGTTTAAATGGAAATGTTTATAACCTAGGACAAAAGTTCAAAGGTCTTATGACCCTCAGATAAATTCTATATTCGAATTTTAATGTTGATAGAGAATTATTATTCAATTCTTTATTGCTGAAGTAAGCTAAGTTATTCAAATTCTTTTTAAAGATATCATTTCATGTATTTATTATTGTTAAACTCCAGTGAGCTGTCGTTTGCTCACTCTTGCATTATATAACAATTGCAGCTAAGGTTGATAATGTTGACGCCCTGTCTACGAGTAAAGACAAGGGAAAACAAAATAAGTGAAGACTTGTTTTTATTATTTGAAATGATCGTAATAGACTTTAATGTTATATTTTTATTTCCGCACATTATTATTATGTCAAGGTTAGAGTAACCTTGGGATTGATTTTTAAGAAGGTTGTAACCCTTATTTTAAGGGAGATTTTATTATTTTGAATAAAGGTTGTATTTTATTTTAAAGTTATTTTGGGTAGATTTATGTTATATTAGAATGTGAACACCAAATCATGTGAAAACGAAGTACCCAGATTTGGGGGTGTTACAGTCTTGGTACCCCCAAGGGACGGAGTTCCTCTGTTTATGTACTTCTGTCAATGCCAACGCCATGAGCTGTATGCTTGGACAGAAGATGATAGTAGCAAGGAGAGAGCCATTACTACATCAGCAAAAGGTTCAGCAGCGATGAGCAAAAGTACACCCTGATCAAGAAGACATGCTGTGCGTTAACATGGGCCGCCAGGAGGTTGCAACACTATCTGTATGGGCACACGACCTACCTCATCTCCCGCATGGATCCGCTGAAATAAGTATTCAACAAGCCAATGTTGAATTGTTGACTGTCCAAATGGCAGTTGATACTCCAACAGTTAGACATTGTCTACATGACTCAGAAGTCCATCAAAGGTCAAGGCATTACAGATCAACTAGCCGAAGCATCGTCAAGAGGGTTTGGACCCCTGAAAACTTATTTCCCGGATGATGGGATTATGACAATTCAATAAGGTCTTCAAGGAAATGCAGTCCAACCATGGAAAATGTATTTCGATGGAGCAGTAAAATAGAAGGTGCCAGAGCTGGGGTAGTCCATATCTCTAGTACAGGAGAACAATATCTTGTGGCCACCAAGCTGCAGTTTGTCAACACCAACAACACAGCTAAGTATAAAGGCTGCATAATGGGGATGAAATTAGCACAGTCTATGGGTGTTAAATGTCTATTGGTCTTTGGAGATTCTAAGTTGGTCATCAGACAAACCACTGGGGCATATCACACCAAATAACTACATTTGCTGCCCTATCACTTATAGGTCGTCAAAATATCCATGGAGTTTGAAGACATAACTTTCATCCATATTCCTCGGGGGAGGAACGACTTCGCTGATGCATTAGTAATGTTGGCTTCCCTGATCAACATATCATGTAGTAGGGAAATTTTTGACATCAAATTCACAAGCCAGAAGGCTCCAACATACTAGAATTACATTGGAAAAGTATCAGATGAAATACCTTCAATCAAACAGCCTTGGTATCAAGACATCAAGGAGTATCTTTGAGATGGATCTACACCCGCATGGGCAAGCCACTCCGAATGAAAGCGGATTCACAAGATGGCTATGAAGTTCTATCTGAGTGGAGATGCACTCTACCAAAGGGATGCTGGAATAGGCCTTTTTAGATGCCTCCATAAAGATCAAGCTTAGAGCATGATGGATGAAGTACAAGGTGGAATCTATGGTCCACACATGAGCGATCAGCTGTTGGCCAAGAAGATATTAAGAATAGGGCATTATTGGATCTCTCTCAAAGCTGACTGCAACGACCACGTCAAGAGGTGCTATCAATGTCAAGTCCATGGAAATGCCATACACGCTCCTCCAAATGAGTTGCAGAATATGAGTTCGCCATGGCCTTTCTCCATATGGGTAATGGATGTGATAGGCCCAGTTGAACCCAAAGCCAGCAACAGACATCGCTTCATCTTCACCATGATCGATTACTTCACCAAGTGGGTTAAAGCGACCTCTTTTCCCAAAGTCATCCAAGAGGTCATTATTGGTTTCATCAGAAACAATGTTATATGTCGATATGGACAACCGGAGGTAATCGTATCAGAAAATGTCAAGAACCTAAACAATCAGATGATAAGAGAAATGTGCAGCAAGTTCCACATCAAGCATCTCAATTCCGTCATCTATCAGCCCAAGATGAATGGTGCTGTCGAAGCGGCCAACAAGAACATCAAAAAGATCATGCAGAAAATGTCCGCCAATCACAAATAATGGCCTGACCTGTTGCCTCTAACCCTGTTAGTATACAGGACGTTAATGCAAACTTCTACTGGGGTTACCCCTTAGTCTATGGCATGAAAGAAATACTTCCCATATAAGTAGAAATGGAGTCCTTGAGAGTGTTGATAGATGCTCAGATGGAGGAAGACCAGTGGTTATTAGATCGGTACCACCAGCTGTCCCTAATAGATGAAAAGAAGACTACAACCATTTTCCATGGGCAGTTATATCAGCAAAGGACTGCTCGATCATACAACAAGAAAGTCCGAATACGGCAATTCAAAGAGAACGACTTGGTGCTGAAGAAAGTTCTAGCCAATCAGGACGAAGCCAAAGGAAAGTTTGCCACAAATTGGGAAGGCCCTTTTATTGTCAAGGAGGTGTTGACAGGAGGAGCTATCAGCTTGCAAGAGATGGATGGGAGCTAATTTCCCTAACTCATCAACTCAGATACCATAAAAAGGTACTATATCTGAAACACATGCATACCAGGATCCTGGTCCTGCGAATCAATCAAATCAGTTCACTTTTCACTAGAAGACGGAACTACGAGTGACCTGATCTCCCTCAACCCTGGAGTACGTAGGCAGCCATTTCTGGTGCTGTCAAACCGAACAAAAAACTTAAAAACTCATCAAACCAAACTCAAAAGAGCCACTTCTCAAACCTCTTTCACATAAAATTGAACTACGAATGACCTCATCTCCCTACACCCGGGAGTACGTAAGCAGCCATTCACAGTGCGGTTTGACTTTCAAGAAAATACAAAAAAAAATATCAAACCTAAATCCTATCAAGCCTCCATGGTCAACAGGCCCATCCGAGATATTCTCTGATATCTCAATGTCAATCCCTCAAGGAGAAGCTTATGATACATCAACAACAGCAAGTCAGAAAAGAAGCGGTAATCACTCAACAATGACAATACATATCCAAATAGGGAAGTGAATCAAAATATATTTCTCTGACATATAATACTGTTTGATATGTACAATGTGTCCTGTACATGATAAAAATGGCTGATATAGTATGTGCAGGAAAAACAAAGCTAGTCTATGGACCCAAAAATAAACGGGACAACAGTGCCAACATGGCATCTCTCTCTGAAGATGGAGGAGCCGCTGCAAGCGCAATACCCTCAGCCTCTATACGGGCCAAAACATCCATAGCCATATGCATAGTGGCACTGTGATCATCAATGTAAACACTCATATCGGCAAGCAGGCCATGAGTATATGATTGGAGAGCAGTACTGTCGATAATGTGAAAATCTCGGGAAGCTATGGCCTCATCCCTCTCTACAAATGCAGCATCCCGGGTAATCAAAGTCTCCTTAATCTCAACAAAAGCAATATCACGAGAAGATCGAGCCTTATCCTTCTCTACCAATGCAGTATCCCGAGTGGCTCGAGCCTCATCTCTATCAGCAAAAGCTATATCTCTACCAGACAGGGCAGTCAACATTAGTACCCTAGCCTGATCTCTCTCGAAGGTCATCCTAACTAGTAAATCTGCCAAAGCTGGATTTGTCCCCACAGGAATGATCGGTGGGTCACTAACTAAGACTGCTGTCAGATCCATGAACAAATCATCCTCTGTAGGAGAATCAGAATCCTCCATAGGCTCCTCCTCATCTGAATCCACAATCGGAGCTGACTAGATGAATGCAGCTGATGCTATATCGGTCTCCAACCATGTTGAATACTCTGGAGAACGATCTGGATGGCTAGTAAAGAAATCAGCCCTCTCTCTATGATTCCAACACTCATAAATCCTGACCAGGTCAGCTAATGACATAGAAGAAGCTGACATCCGCTGATCAATAGCCCCCTCAAACTGGTGCAGGCTCTAGAACTGATCGAATTGACCCATAACTGCCAACAGATGGTACGTGGTCACCCCTTTCAATCTTGCTAAGGGCAAGTAGTCCATGCCAGATGCATGGGTGATGAAGCTATAAGGGGAGACTAGCCCTAAGCATGGCAGAATCGAAAAAGAATGCTCAATATCTGACAAAAAAGCTGACCAGGTCTCTAGATCCGAACACTCTAATGGTTGAAAGGAGTAGGACATAGCTATCTCGTGAGTGAAGAAGTACCCTTGATGTCTTAAGAAGCCAATCGGACGCAAACGGGTCATGAGCCATACATATAGAAGGACAGAGCTACCTCTAAAACCCCCCTCTGGATGGGTACTACAATAGGTAGATGACTTTAATATCTCGGCCAGTATCATAGGCAGGATGGTGCTACCCTGTCTAAGGGCACAGACCACGACCATCAACCCAACATCCAAGTGGTCCAAATATAGTGGCATGTATACATAAACTACGATGCACATCAGCAAAACATCTATCCTGGCTGAATGTCACGCCTCTGCCGAGATAATGAAATCACCAGCATGTCGATTGTAACTATCCAGTTTGCCAAAACGATCGATCAAGAAGTCAATCGAGATCACCCGTCCAGAAACTATCTCATTCGTAACTACACTCTGACGTAGACCCGACATCCACAGGAACGGTCTCCTCATATAACTAATAGAAATGTGAGTACAACGCAAGTCCAAAGCTAAACCAGTAAGTCGCTCGTACTCCTCCAAAGTCGGAGTCAGATCATGCCTCCCGATGCGAAAAACCTGCCTCTCAGATACCCAACAGGATAAGAGGCCATCTAGGAATCCATATGGAACCTGGAAGTCTACAAGGGCTAATGAACGCCCTAACATCCGATCCACTATCCCTCTGGCTGGGAAGGGCAAGGTTTTGATGAGTGGGTTTTATATCTACGAATCGGTATTCGTTATAGCTTGATTCTTGTTGTTTTTAAGTAATTTTCCTATCATTTTTACTAGTTTATAATATCATGTGCAGGAATTAGAATGAATGCAAAAGGAGTTTAAAGTGAAAATTAATTCAATTCATTCTCAAATAATATGGGCCACAAACAATTCAAATCAATTCGGCGAAGTACATGCGAAAGTGGCGAAAAAGGACGAATCCTAGCAATTAAGGGATGTTATTATTATGGACGTAAGAGGTTAATATTCATATCATTAGGGTCCATTTATTCAACAACAAGAGTCCATGCAAAAGGTTTTCATGCATTCCTAATTGCTAAAAGGAGCAGCCCACGTTTCGCCCATTCACGAAGTTAGCAAGCCACATGCAAAATACAAGACATGGAGTGAGACAGACATGCAAAGCAACAGTGCACTATTCCGCTGGTGCGGGGCTTTAAAGTGAAGACTCCCCACTGGGGCGGAGAGGCGGCAGAAAATATGTTCAGTCCTTCTCATATTTGGATCATGTGCAACAAGGAGCATGTAGCTGGATGTTATCCTTCTCTTATTGGGATTGTGACACAAGAAGAGGGCATGTGGGCTAGCAATTGGAGAAATAAGGTGGGCCACGTATATATATTATGGATGGAGAGACTTAACCTGTTAAGGAATGGACTTAAAGCAGCTGAAGATCTCTTTTTCCACTTCAACTAGGACACGGATTGGCTGCTAGTGGAAGGAGAGTTAGTGGGCTATGCAAGATAATTGGATGAGATAGTGGGCTGCAATGTATAGGAGATAAAAAGACTTAAACTTGATACAAGCAGGGAGGATATATAATATATATTATATATTATTTAATTAGTTTAGTGGACGGGGAGCAGCTTGGAAGCTTCTATATATAGATTAGATAGTTTAGTTTTAGGGAGGAGCTTTATTAATTATTCAATTATTCTATTAGTTTATTTTAGTTTTCAATTAAATAATAAACCCTAGTTGAAAGGGGACTTGGAGATTGAAGCACTTGAGGCCATTGGAGATCCAGATCAAGAACAAGGAGGAGCACGAGTTTGCCGGCAACAAATTCAATTCTTTTTCTTAATCTTATTCTTATCTTTTAATGTGTATTCAATTGTGAATTCTTAGTTTTAATTCAATGAACTAATTCTTTGTTTGAGATTACAATGGATCTTATTGTGTAATTTATTTTACTATATTTCGTTATCAATTATTATGTTCTATCGTGAGAATTGTCTATTATAATTTGGACTTAATTGTTTAGTTGATTGGCCATCAATTACCGTGATAATCTATATAAAATCGATTGAGGAGTATAGATTTAGATCTGATCATGATAGCATGTGTTTGTGATTTCTGTATAGATGGAAATCATGATTCGTGTTTAGGGTAGAAGTATGCCTTTACGCCATATGTAATCTTATAGAGAACTTGTGATTAAATTATTTTTAATTGTAATTCACATAGAAATAAGTGAATTAGTTACTTAGGGTGTCTTGCTTAATTCTATCATCTGTGGATTTGAGTGAGTATGGTATGATGCATCCTGAGGTGGTTATATTTGCTTTCGTGTTCTTGATTAACAATTCGGATAGTGAATATAATTGATGAGAAGTATGTTAACTTAGATGAAGCAATAAGTGAAGTTGTGATCTTAAATCTCCATAATCTTAATTTAACTAGTGGTGAATAATAGTAGTTTAATTATATATATTGATAATTAATTCGTTTGAATAAGATTGAGTTGGTTACGACTTAGTACTTGGTGATTCTTATTAAATAATTTCTCGTGGGAACGATACTTTACTTGTTCTTTATTACTTGTTGACCACGTATACTTGCGTGTTGTGCGTAACTAGATTTTATCCAACAAGTTTTTGGCGCCGTTGCCGGGGAGTTCTTTTAATAATTATTTACCAATATTAATTTTAATCAAATTAGTCTTAATTTAAACATTTCTTTTATTTTTTTTATTTTTAATTCTCTTCCTATCTTACTCTCTTTTCAGGTACCATGGCATGATTCAATTATCAATGGCCATACACGAACATAACTCAACCAAGGGAAACATGGATTGATGGACTTAATACATTTTATGCAATATCGGCACAGATTATAGAACTTTCGAGGACGTTGGACGTTATTGCAGCCCAACGAAGTCAAAGGATAGCCGTTACGTGTAATTATTGTGCTGGTAACCATCCGAGTCATCAATGCACCGTCAGTTTTGAACCGGTACAATATAGTGGTGATTACCTCAACAACTATGCTGATCCTAACTATCACCAAGATTGGGGGTATCACCCGGATTCTTCATGGAGCTACAATTATTATAACCAATACTACGCTCCAAATCCATCATACACACCGAAATTTTCATGTCCACCTCCATTGCCCCAAGAAGAAAAGCCAAATCCGATGGATGTAATATTGAAGGGCATAACAAACCTAGAGGAGTTAAGGATTAGCCAAGAGCTGTCAACCCAAAATCTTAATAATTAGATGGAACAACTCGTCACTACCTTAACCAATGGTCCTCAATACATGGCTTTCAAGACTGAAACAGAGAATTCAAGGCTGGGGGAATTATTGTCCAAGTTCATAGCGAATGAGGAGAAGATGAGTAATCAAGCGAGGTCAATTCAAAATCTTGCGGATCAGATAGAGCAAATGACCAAAGTCGTAAACAACCTTCCTCCAAACACTTGGCTTAATGACATGGATGACGAAACTGACAGAGAACCCGAACCAAATCTGCGACTGGAAGAGCCACAAGATATCAAAAGTGAGCAGACAAATGGGGATAATGAAATAGAGGTCGACAAACATCTAAATGGGTCTCCACCAAAGATCAAAGAGTCAATCAGATTTGCAAAACCATGTCCGCTTGGTAGTCATGTCGTCGGCAAAGCTCTTTATGACATAAGAGCGAGTACAATTTGGAAGCCATGGTGGGACGAGAAAGAGATGATATATGAAGAGCCCATTATGTGTGACAAGCTTCCATGCCCCAAAGTGAACACATACATAATGGAGAAAACACCTAGCTGTGGGACGTTCGTGATTGAGATCATATCTAATCAGAGCATGCTAGGTGACTTTCATGCATTAGCCATCGCCTGTGGGAACCTCCAAAAGGACAATTTGTTATTGATGGATGGAGGGTTCCTCAACTTTCGAAGAGGAATTGGATAGCGTTGACCAGACAAAGTCCGGCTGAAGGACTATAAATCAAGCGCTTATTGGGAGGCAGCCCAAGTTTAGTTTTTATTTTTAATTTTTTTTTAGGTTTCATATTAGTTGATAGATTTTTCATTTATATTTAGGATCTAATAACTTGCTTCTATTATGTTCACAGGTGAGTCAAGTCCAACTCAAATGTGGTGCCTGATTCATTCCAATATGCCTAACATATTCGTCATACTTAGCAGACAATGAGGAAAATTGTTATATTTTAAGGGAAGTCCTCTCTTTTAATTATTCCTATCTTAGCCATTGAGGACAATGTCTATTTTAAGTTTGGGGTATTTATCATGTTTAGTATTCAGTTGGGCAATGTTTTGATGGAATTTGATTGTGGCCAATGATAAGTGGGTGTTTAATGTTTTTAACTCTTGGAGAATTAATGAGCATGCTTAGTCTATATTTCGACTCCTTAATTGGTTTTTACACTACTTGCGAAATTTTTGAAAAATTTTACACATATCCATTTATTTAGCCAGTTGGGATTGATTTTTTTTTGGCTAAATGCTTATGAAAGATACCATTGCAACTTGAGAAATCTTATTTGAGTATCATTCAAAGTGAAAATGAGGCACTCACATAAGTTTGGGGGAATCTTGGGTATTTTTGAAAAATTAGAACCTTCCCGAGTTAAATAATTGAATCATGTGATGGGTCGAGATGGAGCGTAAAACGCACTCCCCATAAACACAGGCACGAGATAGAGCGTAAAACGCACTCGTTCAATGGAAAGTGAGATAGAGCGTAAAACGCACTCACTAAAAAGATAGAAAAAAAAAGCGTTGGAGTATTTGGAAAGGGTTCATATGTGCTTAAATGTTTAAATATCCAGTTGATCCTCAAGAAAAAAATTTGTGCTTTGTCTGTCGTAGCGGAGATTGATGTGATAATAAGTTTTGAGAGTTATTTTTGAAAATCTTTTATGAGTATTGGTTGATCTTAACTAAATCATGACTAGTTTGAACAGTTGGATGCAAACACGCACTTAAAGGATAATGAGTAGATGCGAAGCTAATGAAAGTTGTTGAGATTTTTAGACATGGTATTGTTTGGAAATTTTCTGTGAGTAATCATTTGTTGTAACCTTTGAGGCCAGTGTCAAATTCATATTAATTCATTGCTTGAGTGGATCATTGCTAGAGAATGAATCTGTCTAATTTGTGTTTTTGCTTGAGGAGGTATGGATTCGTTATAGAGGATGACGATGAGGTACACATCATGAATGTTGTTGATCCATTGAATTACGAACATGATATGAGTAATAAAGACTCAGGGAAATGGCTTGAAGCCATGAAATCTGAAATGGACTCCATGTATGAAAATAAAGTATGGACTTTGGTTTCACCACCTGAAGGCATTAAGCCTATTGGGAGTAAATGGGTCTTTAAAAGAAAGACGGGAGCGAACGGCAAGGTAGAGACCTATAAAGCCCGACTGGTTGCAAAAGGTTTCAAACAAAGACAAGGAATTGACCATGATGAAACCTTCTCACCAGTAGCTATGCTCAAGTCTATTAGGGTTTTGCTTGCGATTGCAGCTTATAACGACTATGAGATCTGGCAGATGGACGTGAAAACGGCCTTCCTCAATGGGAAACTTGAGGAGAATATGTATATGACACAGCCAGAGGGATTTGTTTCAAAGGTTGGAACAAATCAAGTCTGTAAGCTGCAACGATCCATTTATGACTTGAAGCAAGCTTCTTGTAGATGGAACATTCGTTTTGATGAGACAATAAAAGAGTTTAATTTTATCAAAAATGACGATGAACCATGTGTGTACAAGAAGGTTAGTGGGAGCACAGTTTCATTGCTTGTATTATATGTTGATGATATATTACTGATAGGGAATGACATTCCTATGCTACAATCGATTAAAATCTGGTTATCTAAACACTTCTCCATGAAGGACTTGGGAGAAGTATCCTATATTTTGGGGATAAAAATCTATAGAGATAGATCTAAAAGGATGCTTGGTTTATCCCAAGGAACGTACATTGATGCAATGCTAAAGAGGTTTAGCATGGAAGATTCCAAAAGAGGTCTCATGCCGATGAGCCATGGAATACATCTCTCCAAGAAACAGGCCCTAAAGACACCTGAGGAGAGAGACCGTATGAGTAAGATCCCTTATGCTTCTGCAATAGGATCTATCATGTACGGTATGATATGTACTAGACCGGATGTTGCTCATGCACTTAGTGTAACGAGCAGATACCAGTCAAATCCTGGAGAAGAGCACTGGAAGGCAGTGAAGAATATCCTAAAGTACTTGAAAAGGACAAAAGATATTTTTCTTATCTACGGTGGGTCTGAATTAAAACTCGAGGGATTCACAGACTTAAGTTTTCAAACAGACCAAGATGACAGTAAATCTATTTTGGGGTATATGTTTACCTTGAACGGAGGTGCAGTGAGTTAGAACAGTTCCAAGCAGCAAACAGTTGCTGATTCAGTGACAGAGGCAGAGTATATAACTGCAAGTGAAGCTGCAAAGGAAGCGATTTGGATGAAGAAGTTCATAATTGAACTTGGTGGAGTTCCTAGAATTGGAGAAACAGTTCCCGTTTACTATGATAACATAGGAGCAGTTGCACAGGCTAAGGAACCCAAGTCTCATCAAAAATCTAAACATGTGTTGCGGCGATTTCATTTGATCAGGGAGATCATTGAAAGAGGAGACGTCACCTTGGAGCGTGTAGACTCTCAAGACAACATTGCAGATCCATTTACTAAAGCTTTAACACAACAGCAGTTTGATCGTCACTTAGAGAAGATGGGTATGAGATACTATGGCGATTGACTTTAGTGCAAGTGGGAGATTGATAGTAGTGTGCATACAAGACAATCATGTATGATGATAAAGCACATACTTTGTAAACAATCTTATTTATTTATTAATAAAATATTCATTTATTAAAGGCATTTAATTATCTACATGGTGCTATTTTTATAATATGTAAATAACCCATAGTTTTAAGCAATGCTGTAAGACCCCAACTTTTATGAATAAAGATTTAATTTTCTTTATATATTATTTCAAAATAGTAAGGTGTTGATTGATAAATATGAAAGTTATGGGTGAAATGTGCAAATATTTTAAAATGATCAAGTGGTTATAAAATATTCTGGTTGTCGGGGAATATTCGTTTGGTCGTGGAATATTCTTGTTGTCGGGGAATATTCGTACGACGGCGCAGCTATTTGTGGGCCCCACAACGGAATAACTGTCGGATATAGAAAGCGACAGAAATAACCTTTTTACAAAATAACGGCGTAGTTGTTACCGTTAGGACTGTTGAAATACCCGGTTGTTAAAAGACAATGATACGCGGTGTTGCACAATAGCACACGGTATTGCACAGTATTTTGAATTATTGAGTCTTACGTGAGAAGGCACTTACTCAATTATTGTTACAGTAATTACTGTTCAATATTTTATATTATTGACTCAATAATTGCTACGTTGATATTTTATATTATTGACTCAATAATTGTTACATTGATATTTTATTGACTCAATAATTGCTACGTTGCTATTTTATATGATTGCTTCAATAATGGCTACAGTTGATATTTTGTATTATTGATTCAATAATTGTCACTGCACAGTATTTCACATTATCAACTCAATAATTCATATTATTTGAATAATATTATTAGATAGCATTATTGACAATGTCTAAGGAAGTTCTGTCTAGGAGGGGTTATTTAATTGCACGCCAGTAATGAGAAGTCCTTATCGGAAGGCCCCCACTTTCCTGGGAACGACCTGGTTGTCAATATTGTAGTTCTGTAATATTATTTGTGAATAATTAATTATTGATTTATATGAGGAAAAAATATTTATTTTGTGAATATTAAAGAAAGAATTAGCGCTGATGAGTTTTTATCAATATTTTGGGTGTGGATAATCATCTGTTTATGGATATCGGATAATTTATGTTTGGAATTTGGAAAAACTTCCTTCTACAAAGTTGTAGAGAATTAAATTTCCTATAGAAGGACATAGAATTTGTATTTTTCTGACAAAAGGGCTATTTATTATGAATTATTGAAGTTTCAAAAAATAAATATTTTTTTAATAAAAGGGTGGGCCCCACTTTTGGTTGGAAGAATATATGCTGATGGCTTTTTGGGAGAGCCGCCGGCGGCTGGAGGAAAAAAAATATTTTATTATTTAGTCTCCTTTGGCATCCTAAGTTTTCCCTATAAATAGGGTGCTTAGGTTAGAATTGAAAATCACACCAGAATCAGAAGTTTTCTCTCTCTATAATATCGAGCGTATTTTTGTGAGTATTTCAATACTTTGAGTATTACTATTCAGTGCAAGTTTCCTTCGGTATTATATCCGATATTCCAGTCAGAAGTACTGTTCTTTTGAGGTAAGGGATGTTATTTTCTTTCGTAAATGATGTTATTCTTTTCAATATCATTATACCAAAATATTGGCATGGATTTTATTATGAAATTCTTACTTTTTCCGTCGGGGTTACTATTCACGTATACAGCACTATTCACGAAAAAACTAAATTTTCTTCTATTTGTCCAAATTGTCTTTAATGGTTACTATCTTTGGTTGGATCTAAGTTTTGAGCTTTATTCTTGAATTTTGCTCCACAAAGTATTATTATGAAATATTCTTGAACTTTGATAAACTAAAATACGAATCCTTAATCTTATCCTTTATTTCATTGGATTCGTTATTTATATGATTTTTCATCATCCTCAGTCCTAAGTGGTGTTATAACTGAATATCTTTGGCCTGTAGAGCAAAGATGAATGATTACCTGATGAATATCTTTGGCTGTAGTGCAAAGATGACAGGTGTTGAGATGAACATGACCACTGATGATACAAATAAATATCTTTGGCCTGCAGTGCAAAGATGAATATTGATTTGAGATGTATATTGATTGATGTTACAGGGATAAAATATTGATGATGGACTTTTAAATCATAGAAGATGGTAAACTTCATTATCTGCTTAACTCTTCTAATGATTTGTTATTTTCGCTGCGAATATTGATCTAAAAATGATTGTCCATTATATTTTATCTGAATTATTGAAGACTAACGATAATTTATTTTCCATTATCTTAGTCATAATATTCTTTACTGGGCTAGTTGAGCTCACCCTTTTCATCTGTTGTCCTCTTCAGGAAATGAGAATATTGCGGGAACTAGTCGGGGGACAGAGTGATGGTCCGAGTTAGAGCAGTAGTAGTCCTCACTATTTCTGATAAATAGTGTGATAATAATTGTAATGAGGACTTAGTTTGAATATTAATATTTTTTACATATTTGTATTGACACTCACAGTTGTGTGGTCGTATTTTGCACGACCGTATGTTATAAAGTTTGTATTTGAATTCTGTACCATGTATTTGGCGACTCAGAATGGGTTGGGTTGACTGGACCTATTCTGGGGGGCGTCACAGTTGGTATCAGAGCTTAGGGATATGATCTCTGGCGGAGATCGAGGAATAGAACTAGGAGGGGAGAGACGAGTAAATCCTTCACTAGTATGTCCTACCTAAGCTTATGTGGTATTTAATTGGTCAGTCGGAGCATAGGGTTAATATGTGATATATTGATTTGTTTAATTAACCCTTGTTTTATGGCAGTATTTGAGAAATGCAGCTGAGAATGTTAACAAGGAAGTGAATGAGACCGTGGAGACACCTTTAATCACTAACTAGGAGAACGTGCAACAAGAAGGCAATATTCATCCTGAAAACAACGCTGGTCAGACGATAAACGATGAGATGTTTAGAAGTTTTTTGCAGTTCATGCAAAACCAGACGAGGGAGACTCGTGTGCAACATACAGGTGGAGATACTAACAACACGCGAGTTGTCACTGCCAAGCAGTTCAAAGAATTGGGACCACCAGAGTTTCTGGGAAAGCCAGATCCGATCAAGGCGGAGACGTGGATTAAACAAATTACCAAGATATTTGATGTCTTGGGATGTACGGAGGAACAGAAGGTTCCATTCGCCACGTTTATGTTCCGTGGAGAGGCAGATTACTAGTGGGAATCTGTGAAGCGTACCCAGCCTGCCGCACTCAAGATGTCTTGGGAAGCATTCCAGAAACTGTTCAATGACAAGTACTTTCCTGAAAGTATTCGTCATATGAAGGAAGTAGAATTTATTAGACTCGAACAAAATAACATGACGGTATCCCAGTACGAGGCTAAGTTCGCGGAGCTGTCCAGGTTTGCACCTCATTTAGTGGAGAATGAGGAACGTATGACGCGGATGTTTCTAAGAGGTTTGAAACCCGAAATACGTCAATACCTCATTTCTCATAAATTTTCTTTATATTCGGATGTAGTAAACAGGGCCTAGTTATTAGAACGAGATAATGATTATGTTCAACCGAGGGACCACAACCAAGGTCGTACCGGTGGTAGCAGTCATCGGAGCAATGACAACCAGCGAGGAGGAAAGTATGACAGAAGCGGTAACCACTCCGGTGGTAATCGTGGCCATGATAGTAGAAGAAGCGAATCGGGGGGAGATTTCAAGAAGAGAAGGTACAACAATGAGAACGTGAAGACGTCGACATCAGCACCAGCATCAACTGTTTCGAGGGGAGGAGAACGACCACCGGTCGTATGCTATAAATGCGGGAAAAAAGGACACATAAGCCCAAACTACCCACAACAGTTCAAAGCATGTTATAACTGTGGAAAAGAAGGACATATAGCTCGAGATTGTCCTATTGCGAAACCAAGTCCAGCGGGAGTGGTGCCAAAGGCGGTTTTGGACAAGTCAAAGTCGGTGATTCCTGGAAGAGCGTTTGTCGTAACAGCCCAAAACGCAAGGAACCCACACAAGGTGATTACGGGTAAGTTAATTATAAACTCTTGCGAAGTTTACACCTTGTTAGATACCGGTGCTACCCATTCTTTTATTTCACCTGCTTGTGCTCAACTTTTGAACTTGACTTCTGATAAATTAGACTTTGACTTATCTGTTGAAACTCCGTTAGGAGAAACCTTTGTTACATCTACAGTTTACAAATCTTGCTTGATTCAGATTGGTACCCTTACCTTACCTGTTGATCTTATATCTTTGAAAATACTTGTATTTGACGTGATTTTAGGAATTGACTGGTTAACCACTTACCATGCCAAAATTGATTGTTTTCATAAGGTTGTTAGTTTTCATATTCCTAATCAACCTGTTGTGCGAATCCAAACCACCAAACCACTAAAATCAGTCAATATCATTTCAATCCCAAGGCTATTCGTTTATTAAAAAATGGATGTCAAGCTTTCTTAGCTCATGTCACTGATCTAAACTAGAATACATCAAATTTGAATGATATTTCCATTATTAATGAGTTTTCTGATGTATTTCCCGAAGAACTTCCCGGTCTACCCCCAGAACGTGAAGTTGAATTCTTTATTAACCTTGAGCCCAGTACAAAGCCCATTTCTAAAACCCCATATCGAATGGCTCCTATTGAACTTCAGGATTTAAAGATCGATCTTCATTCTGGATATCATCAGTTGAAGATTAAAACTGAGGATATTCCAAAGACTGCTTTCAGAACACGGTACGGGCATTATGAGTTCTTAGTCATGTCTTTTGGATTGACTAATGCTCCTGCTGATTTCATGGATATGATGAACTGTGTATTTAAGGAATATTTGGATCAGTTCGTTGTTGTCTTTATTGATGACATCCTCATCTATTCTAAAAGCCGTGAAGATCATGAGCACCATTTGAAGCTGGTACTTCAAAAGCTTCGTGAGAACAAGCTATATGCCAAGCTGAAGAAATTCGAGTTCTGGCTTGAGGAAGTAGCATTTCTTGGGCACGTGGTATCGAAATGTGGAGTATCTGTTGACCCGGCGAAGATTGAAGCAATACAAAGCTGGGAGCAACCTAAGTCGGTGACCGAAGTACGAAGCTTTCTAGGCTTAGCTGGTTATTATCGGAGGTTCGTAGAGGGATTTTCTCGAATCACTACTCCATTAACTCAGTTGATTCAGAAAGATACAAAATTCGTTTGGAGCGAGGAATGTGAGAAGAGCTTCCAAGAGCTCAAGAGGAGACTTATTTCGGCACCTGTTCTGACAATACCATCTGGTTCGGATGGATTTGTTATCTACAGCGATGCTTCGGGCAAAGGGTTAGGATGTGTTCTCATGCAACATGGGAAAGTCATAGCCTATGCCTCGCGATAACTCAAAGAATATGAGAGGAATTATCCTACTCATGATCTAGAGTTGGCAGCTGTCGTTTTTGCGTTGAAGATCTGGAGACATTACTTGTACGGAGAGAAAGTAGAGATCTATACAGATCATAAGAGCCTTAAATATTTCTTCACTCAGAAGGAACTCAACATGCGGCAACGACGTTGGCTTGAGCTGTTGAAAGATTACAATCATACCATCCAATACCATCTTGAAAAAGCGAACGTGGTAGCTGACGCGTTGAGTAAAAGATCATATGTGGGAACGAGTGCGATGATGTCAAGTATACGCGTAGAACCAGCTTTGATTGATAAAGTTAAAGCTTCTCAAGCTACGAATACGGAGCTGATGAAGATGAAGAAGAAGGTATAAGAAGGTGTCATCCCAAAAGCAAGAATCAATGAAAAGGGAATACTTCGAGTCAACTCCAGACTTTGTGTTCCTAACGATTCTGACTTGAAGCATAGAATCATGATGGAGACACACAACACACCGTTTGCGATCCATCCTGGGAGTACCAAAATGTATCATGATCTCCGACATACATTTTGGTGGAGCAATATAAAGAGAGAGATCGCGGAGTTTATTTCGAGATGTTTAACGTGTCAACGTGTAAAGACGGAGCATTAAGTACCGAAGGGTCCATTGCAACCATTGGAGATTCTAAAATGGAAGTGGGAACACATTACGATGGATTTCGTTACGGGTCTTCCCAAGGTTTCTCAAGCCATAGATGCGATTTGGGTTATTGTTGATAGATTAACTAAGTCTGCTCATTTCTTACCGATACGAGAGACTTATTCCCTTGAACGTCTTGCTCATATTTACGTGAATGAGATTGTGAGATTGCATGGCATGCCAGTATCCATAGTTTCGGATCGTGACCCCAGATTTACTTCACTATTTTGGATCAGTTTGCAGAAAGCTATGGGCACGAATTTACGATTCAGTTCGGCTTATCATCCTCAAATAGACGGACAATCGGAAAGGACTATCCAAACTCTTGAAGATCTATTGAGACTCTGTGTTCTAAACTTCAAAGGGAGTTGGGATAAGTACTTACCGTTGGTGAAATTCTCCTACAACAACAGTTATCAGGCAAGTATAGGCATAGCTCCATTCGAAGCGTTGTATGGGAGAAAGTGTTGCTCTCCAGTATGCTGGAATGAGGTGGGTGAAGCAACATTGTTGGGACCGGAGTTGGTACGTATGACTTCAGAAAAGATCCAAATAATCCGACAACGTATACAAACAGCACAAGATCGACAAAAGAGTTATGCGGATCTTCATCGAAAGGACGTGGAATTTAATGTTGGGGACCATGTGTTATTACGTGTTGCTCCGTGGAAAGGAGTTACGAGATTCGGGAAGAGAGGAAAGCTCAATCCACGATTCATTGGTCCATTTGAGATTCTTGACCGAGTAGGAAATGTGGCTTATAGACTCGCTTTACCTCCAAGCATGTCTCGTGTTCATAACGTGTTTCACATATCCGTGTTACGTAAATATGTGAAGGATCCAAACCACATTATTGAGTTAGAACCAGACGAGATAGCCGAAGATTTAACGTACGAGGAGGTACCTGTCAAGATCTTGGATAGGAAGGAGCATGTCCTACGCTCGAAAATTATACCTCAAGTTAAAGTTTTGTGGAGAAACCATGCAATTATACCTGTCAAGATCTGTTTATGGATTTTGGATAATTTATGTTTGAAATTTGGAAAAACTTCCTTCTACAAAGTTGTAGAGAATTAAATTTCCTATAGAAGAACATAGAATTTGTATTTTTCTGACAAAAGGGCTATTTATTATGAATTATTGAAGTTTCGGAAAATAAATATTTTTTTTAATAAAAGGGTGGGCCCCACTTTTGGTTGGAAGAATATATGCTGATGGCTTTTTGGGAGAGCCGCCGGCGGCTGGAGGAAAAAATAAATTTATTATTTAGTCTCCTTTGGCATCCTAAGTTTTCCCTATAAATAGGGTGCTTAGGTTAGAATTGAAAATCACACCAGAATCAGAAGTTTTCTCTCTCTATAATATCGAGCGTATTTTTGTGAGTATTTCAATACTTTGAGTATTACTATTCAGTGCAAGTTTCCTTCGGTATTATATCCGATATTCCAGTCAGAAGTACTGTTCTTTTAAGGTAAGGGATGTTATTTTCTTTCGTAAATGATGTTATTCTTTTCAATATCATTATACCAAAATATTGGCATGGATTTTATTATGAAATTCTTACTTTTTTCGTCGGGATTACTATTCACGTATACAGCACTATTCACGTAAACGGCACTATTCACGAAAAAACTAAATTTTCTTCTATTTGTCCAAATTGTCTGTAATGGTTACTATCTTTGGTTGGATCTAAGTTTTGAGCTTTATTCTTTAATTTTGCTCCACAAAGTATTATTATGGAATATTCTTGAACTTTAATAAACTAAAATACGAATCCTTAATCTTATCCTTTATTTCACTAGATTCGTTATTTATATGATTTTTCATCATCCTCAGTCCTAAGTGGTGTTATAACTGAATATCTTTGGCCTGTAGAGCAAAGATGAATGATTACCTGATGAATATCTTTGGCCGTAGTGCAAAGATGACAGGTGTTGAGATGAACATGACCACTGATGATACAAATGAATATCTTTGGCCTGCAGTGCAAAGATGAATATTGATTTGAGATGTATATTGATTGATGTTACAGGGATAAAATATTAATGATGGACTTTTAAATCATAGAAGATGGTACACTTCATTATCTGCTTAACTCTTCTAATGATTTGTTATTTTCGCTGCGAATATGGATCTAAAAATGGTTGTCCAGTATATTTTATCTGAATTGTTGAAGACTAACGATAATTTATTTTCCATTATCTTAGTCATAATATTATTTACTGGGCTAGTTGAGCTCACTCTTTTCATCTGTTGTCCTCTTCAGGAAATGAGAATATTGCGGGAACTAGTCGGGGGACAGAGTGATGGTCCGAGTTAGAGCAGTAGTAGTCCTCACTATTTCTGATAAATAGTGTGCTAATAATTGTAATGAGGACTTAGTTTGAATATTAATATTTTCTACATATTTGTATTGACACTCACAGTTATGTGGTCGTATTTTGCACGACCGTATGTTATAAAGTTTGTATTTGAATTCTGTACCATGTATTTGGCGACTCAGAATGGGTTGGGTTGACTGGACCTATTCTGGAGGGCGTCACAAATGCTTTTAGAATCATGATGATGATCATGCTAATGAGATCTAAATTCTTAGAAAGCTTTAAAACTAAAATAGTTCCCAATCGTGGGATTACTAAAAAAGTGATTACTAAATCCGGATAGATTGGTACATATGTTGCTTGCTCATTGGATGAGGATGATTGATCTCATGATCATTTATGTGGAGACACTAAAGCAAGTATGTAGGTGCTTATTGGAGAATAAGTTCACTGAACGTGACTCGCTATGGAATACCTAATGGAGTTTTACTCGCCTGTCAATAGGAATTCCTAATGTGATAATAGTACAAGTGATCCTTGGACTTGAGATCATCAAAGTATCTTGTATGTAGCAAATTATACTTTGACTTATTCCTTAAGGTCTTTTAAGGCATATATAGGGTATGCTTGGGTATAATGAGTTACATATGGAGATAATGTATGATCAATAAAGAATCTA
Organism: Panax stipuleanatus; assembly: GCA_020205555.1. Classification (NCBI taxonomy): domain Eukaryota; kingdom Viridiplantae; phylum Streptophyta; class Magnoliopsida; order Apiales; family Araliaceae; genus Panax; species Panax stipuleanatus. The sequence continues at coordinate 139,290,924 of CM035124.1, read as the reverse complement.
CCACCTCTAGTAAAAGAGGAGATATGTCCTATGTTATTCGTTAAATGACAACCCAGGAATCCTTGGCCAAGGTGCAATGAAATTAGAAAAGAGTTTCTAATTTGCATTATTTGGAGTTGTGCATTTTCTAATCGAAATACATATAATTAAACAAAATAAGACTTGACAGTAAATCCATGTCTTATATTTAATTGGGATATTGTATGGTGGAAGGATTGAATTGTACGATTTACTCACATGTTCTTTTATGATTAATGTTGAAATCTATATTATCTAGAAAGTCGTTGATCGCTAGGGAGGCTTATCCCTATTGTAGAATAAATATTATTTATTTAAAAAGATTATTAGTTTAATTTATTTATTTAAATAAGATTAGAATTGTTCTAATTAATTTATTTACAACCGGTTTAATATGGAGAACCTAAAGGGTCACACCATAAAAGGAAGAATAATTATTTAAGAAGGTAATGGCATAATCGTGATAATGCATTAAGTATAATTAATTTAATCTATGGTTATAGAATAAATTAAATAGCTCAATGTTTAATATTTAATATTTTGAAAATATTAAATATAAATTAATAAGAGATGTCTTATTAATATTATTACAATTATTATTATTTTAATTTATAAAAGGGTTTAGTAAATAATTTAATATTAGTACTCTCATTTATTCCTAATAAGATTAGGAGACAAATTAATTAAATGAATTTAATTAATTATTCCCAATGTGGTGGGAAGCCTAAATTAATTAAAGGAGTTTAATTAATTAAATGAAATCCCATGTCTAATAGGATTAGAAGGGTTGACTAATATCTATATAAGAGGAGTCTTATAATAGATATCAGTTAATGCAATTCCAATTGTTGGAGAGTACTCCTGTTTTATAGAGGATAGAAAACTAAGCCAACCACCCTCCTTCTTGATAATTCATCTTCCTTGGTGGATCACCTCTAGAGGCCAAACACTTGGGTGGCTAACGTTGATCAAAGGAAGGAATCTAACCAGGAAATTTAACGAGATCACGAAGAACAAGGAGTTGAACTCGTACCTGTGGAAGCTTCATTCTACAAGGGTATGATTCCATAACTTCTTATTTATCGTTTTAAATTAATAATTTGCATAAAGGATGATCCGGGTAATGGTTTTATAGAAATTTTTTTAAACTCTTATATACTATGCTTTCGCTAATTTTGCAATTTGATTGAGTCACAATTTCGTACAAACCCAACAAGGTCAGCCCCGGTCTCAACCCGGGAGGTACAGCTCAGCCCCGGTCTCAATTCGGGACGTACAGGTCAGCCCCGGTCTTAACCCGGAAGGTACAGGTCAGCCCCAGTCTCAACCCAGGAGGTACAGGTCAGTCCCGGTCTCAACCCGAGAGGTACAGGTCAGCCCCGATTTCAACCCGTAAGGTACAAGTCAGCCCCGGTCTCAACTCAGGTGGAACAGGTCAGCCCCGGTCTCAACCCGGGAGGTACAGGTTAGCCCCGATCTCAACCCGGGAGGTACAAATCAGCCCCAGTCTCAAACGGAGAGGTACAGGCCAGCCCCGGTCTCAACCAAGGGGTACAAATAAGCCCCGATCTCATCCCGGGAGGTACAGGTCAGCCCTGGTCTCCACTCAGGAGGTACAGGCCAGCCCCGGTCTCAACCCGGGAGGTACAGGTCAACCCCAGTCTCAACCCGGGAGGTACAGGTCAGCCCCGATCTCAACCCGGGAGGTCAGGTCAACTTTAGAGACAACCCCGAAGCTTCACAACATCCCTAGAGACAAACCTGGAAGAACCAAGTCAACCTCAGAGAGAACCCTGAGGACAAACAGAATCGGCTGGGATCTAAACCTCGGAGACAACCCCGGGAAGTCAGCCGAAGGCAATGCCAGCACTAAAGTCAACCCCGAAAGGGGAAAAATGGTCATTTTACCAACTTAAAGCCGATTCGGTCAAACTCTAGCTGAATTGATGCCACCAAGGTCAGAAAAAACTGTAACAATGATCCCGAGTGGAAACAGCGCAAGACAGCTCAACGGACAAACTGCGAGGAATCAAAGACCTGGTTATGAACCCGTCTTTTTAACCTCGAAGAAGGTTTACTCCCATGTCATTACGAAACTCTCGGCAAGGGCATTCTGGAAAGGTACAGCACGTCTCAAACGGACGCTCCAATCAAAAGTTAGAAAGTTTTGAATCTAACGTCGCATTGCCCAAAGTGCACGTACTTTGATGCAACGGGACCCGCCACGTGGAGCCGCACCTCTACCTATGGCTGCTGCAGGTAGAGCTACTTCTCCTGGGTCTATATATATGAGGTGACCCCCAGTTCATTTTATAATTCAAAAACGTTCTGAACATATGCCCGTTTGGTTTCTCAGTAATTTTCTTATCCTCCAAACCCAAATTTTTTCACCCTAACACGTAGATACACCCACATACTACCACATATCAAAAAATGACCGGTAGAAATGGATGTTTAAAGCCTATGATTTGGCAAAAAGCCCGTGTAGCAGTCCATTGTGAGTATTTTTACGATCAGAAAGTTCATATTACTTCGTGCACTTTTATACACTGGCACGTTAAGTTTCACTTTTTGGTACAACCATTTAAAATCTACCAACTGACGACTTTGTAAAACGTTCAAATCATCGACATGATACATATTGGCCATTTCCTAAAAAAACCCTTCAAAACCTTTTTTCACAAGTAAAAAGAATAAGGGTAGACAAAACTTAGGAAGAGAGAAAGATTCGGGTCTAACCCGACCTTATTTTTTTCTCGACGTCGACAATAATTCACAAGTCCATTTGGATTTTACTTGCGATTGCAGCTTATTATCACTAAATTTGGTAAATGGACATGGAGACGCCCTTCTTCAAATATAAATTATTAGAGGAGAATGTATGTATGATACAACCAGATGGATTTGTTTCAATGGTTGAAGCAAGTCATGTATATGATTCTCAAAGATTGAACATTCGTTTTGATGGGTAAAATCAAAAGAGTTTGATTTTATCAAAAATGAGAATGAATCCAGTGTGTACAAAAGGGTCAGTGGGAGCGCTGTGACATTCCTAGTATTATATGATGATATATTACGGATAAAGAATGACATACCAGTGTTACAATCAATAAAGATAAAGTTATCTAAACATTTCTCCATGAATGATTTGGGTAGAACATTCTATATTTTGGGGATAAATATCTATATTGATAGATTTAAAAGGATACTTGGCTTGACCCAAAAAATGTATATTCATTCGATGCTAAAGGCGTTTAGAATGACAAACTCCAAGAGATGTCTCATGTAGATGGGACATGGAGTGAATCTCTCTAAATTGCCCTCAATAAAAAAGAGATCACATGAGTTACTATTATGTATATAATGAAATGTACGAGACCTGATGTTGATCGGTCATATTCTGGAGAAGATCACTGTAAGACAGTGAAAAATATCTTAAAGAAGTTAACCGAAACTAAAGATGTGATCATGATTAGTGATGAGTCTGAATTAAAACTAGAGGACTAAACAGACTCAAGTTTTTCAGACTGATCAAGACGACAAAAAATCTATTTTAGGGTTACATTGAAAGGTGGTGCAGTGAATTGGAAAGGTTCCAAACAACAAAGAGTTTTTTGTTTAGTGACAAAGACAAAGTATATAACTCTAAATGAAGCTGCAAGTTGATGTTTCGGATGAAAAGTTAATTACAGAACTAGTAATAGTTCCTAAGTCTCATATTGGATCCAAACATATGTTGTGGCACTTTTATTTGATTATATTAATCATTAAAAGAGGAGAAGTCACTATATAGATAGTGGAGTCCCAAGAACAATATTACATATCCATTTTACTAAAGATTTATTCAACAGCAGGACGATCGTTACTTAGAGAAGAAGAGTATAAGATACCATAGTAATTGGCTTTAGTGCAGGTGGGAGATTAAAAGTAGTATGCACATAAAACAATCATATATGATATGATAAAGCATATACTTTGTAACAATCTTATTCATTTATTAATAAAAGAATTATTTAATTAAAGGCATTTAATTTATCAACATGATGTTGTTATATTAATGTGATAAACACATAGTTTTAAGCAATAATTTTAGTATCATGATGATGATCATGCTAATGAGATCTAAATTCTTAGATATCTTAAAAACTAAAATTGTTCCCAATCATTGGATTACTAAAAAGGGGATTAGTGAATCTGGATAGATTGGTACATACGTTGCTTGCCCATTGGATGAGGATGATTGATCTCATGATCATATGTGTGGAGACACTAAAGCAAGTATGTAGGTGCTTATTGGAGAATAAGTTCACTAAACGTGGCTCGCTGAGAATGCCTAGTGGAGTTTTACCTGTCTGTCAATAGAAATTCCTCTAGTGATAGTATTATAAGTAATCCTTAGACTTGAGATCATCATAGTATCTTGTGTATGATAGAGTTATACTTTGACATGTCCCTTAAGACCCTAAGGGTATATCAAAGGGTATGCTTGGGTGTAATAAGTTATATATGGAGATAATGAATGATCAATAAAGAATCTACTGCTTCTAGTAAAAAGGAGAGAATATCCTATATGATTCGATAAATGACAACTCAGGAATCCTTGGCCAAGGTGGAATGAAATTAGAGAGGAGTTTCTAATTTGCATTATTTGGTGTTGTGCATTTAAGGATCGAAATACATATAATTAAATAAAATAAGACTTGATAGTAATTTCATGTCTTATATTTAATTGAGACATTGTATGGTAGAAGGAATAAATAGTTAGGTAACTATTAAATCAAATGTTCTTTTATGATTAATGTTGAAATCTATATTATCTAGAAAGTCGTTAATCGCTAAGGAGGCTTACCCTTATTGTAGAATAAATGTTATTTATTTAAATGAATTAAATAGTTTAATTTATTTATTTAAATAAGATTAGAATTGTTCTAATTGATTTATTCACAATCGATTTAATATGGAGAACCTAAAGGGTCACACAATAAAAGAAAAATATTTATTTAAGAAGCAAATGGCATAATCGTAATAATAAGTTAAGTGTATTTAATTTAAATTATGGTAATAGAATAAATTAAATAGCTTAATATTTATTATTTAATATTTAGGAAATATTAAGCATAAATTAATGATAGGAATCTTATTATTATTATTATTATTACTATTATTTTTATTACTTTAATTCCTAAAGGAGTTTGGGAATTAATTAATAAAAGTAATCCCTCATATTCCTAATAAGATTATGAAGCAAATTAATTAAAAGAGTTTAATTAATTATTCCTAATAAGATTAGAAAATCTAATTAATTAAAAGAGTTTAATTAATTAAAATGAAACCATAATCTTAAATGGTTTAGGAGGGCTGCTTAAATCTATAGTGGAGTCTTATTTTGATTAAAGGCTAATGAGAATATCAAGAGTTGGGAGAGTACACATAATTTTATAGAGATAAAATCTAGGGTACTATTAAATAGCTTAATATTTGTTATTTAATATTTAGAAAATATTAAGTATAAATTAATAAGAGGAATCTTATTATTATTATTATTACAATTATTTTTATTACTTTAACTCATAAAGGAGTTTGAAAATTAAATAATAAAAGTAATCTCTCATATTCCTAATAAGATTATGAGGCAAATTAATTAAAAGAATTTAATTAATTATTCCTAATAAGATTAGGAAACCTAATTAATTAAAAGAGTTTAATTAATTAAAATGAAACCATAATCTTAAATGGTTTAGGAGGGTTGCCTAAATCTATAGAGGAGTCTTATTTTGATTAAAGGTTGATGAGAATTCCAAGAGTTGGGAGAGTACACATAATTTTATAAAGATAAAATCTAGGGTACTTTTGCAAAACACCCATCTTCTTGAATATTTCCTTGGTGGATCACCTCTAGAGGCAAAACACTTGGGTGGTTAACGTTGATTGAAGGAAATAATCAAACCCGGTGGATTCAAGTTGAACGTGAAAAGGAATTGGAGGTGAACTCGTACTTGAGGAAGCTAGTTTCTACAAAGTTATGAATTTGATCTCCATCTATTTCGCTTAATTAATAATTGCGCATAAAAGATGATCCGGGTATATAGCTTGTAAAATTTTAAAACTCTAATTTTTCACGCTTCTGCTACTTTGATTGTGTTCACGAATCTTACAAACCTAACACCAAGAACTTTCTTTTATTTCATTAAAAAAAAAATTCCAGTATTAAAATTGTAAACTGGTATCACTTACGAGCATGTCTAGGTGATCAGCCTATAGTACTCTATGTTGTACAACACTCATTCATTAAACGACTATGCATTTAATTTTGACACCTTGTGTGTCGGCCAAAAAATTCGACTAAAACATTTATTTGTACATCTTCAGGCTTGCCTTTGAATTCATATCAAAGCAATTGGATTTGGACAACTTAACATAACATCGATAATATTTTGTCAAATCGATAAAACATTTAACATTTGTCTAGCCGAAACAAGTGGCATTGACCCTTCCTTAAACAGTTCATGTCATAATATGTCTTGAATACTCGCAGAAATACTAAGAGATTTGTATAACTAGAATTCACATTTTGAAAACTTAGCGTAAAACTTCTCTCTTCTTAACGCCTCCAACGTTACCTTCAAATTTTCCACATGCTCCTCCTTGGTTTTGGAATACACAAGAACATTATCGATGAACACCACCACGAATTTATCTAAGAATGACTTAAACACCCTGTTCATTAGGTCCATAAATGTTGCAGGAGCATTCGTTAGACCAAATGACATCACCAGAAACTCGTAATGAGCATAACGAGTCCTGAACGCTGTCTTCGGTACATCTTATTTTCTCACCTTTAACTGATGATACCCACTGCTCAAATCTATTTTTGAGAAGTATCTAGATCCCTTCAGCTAATCAAACAAATCATTGATCCTTGGCAACATATACTTATTCTTAATTGTGACCTTGTTTAACTCTCTGTAATCAATGTAAAACTACATTGACTCGTCCTTTTTCTTAACAAACAACACCGACGCTCCCCATGGTAATACGCTCGGTTGGATATACTTCTTTTCCAAAAGTTCTTGCAGTTGAACCATTAATTCTTTCATTTCCATCGGAGCCATACGGTACGGGGCCTTCGATATTGGAGCGATTTCTGGCTCTAGATCGATCACGAATTCCACTTCCTTAGCTGGCGGAAGTCCTGACAAATCATCTGGAAATACGTCTACAAAGTCTCCAAAGACAAGTATCTCCTCTAGTTTCGCACTTTCCTTTCGAGTATCGACTATGTAGGCTAAATACCCTACAAAACCTTATCTCAACAACTTCCTGGCATGCATTATCGTCAGACAAATCACTTGTCTAGGCGACTTGCTGCCATTAAATACTACCTTTGACGGGGTGACAAGGTTAATATACTTCTTTTGACAATCAATTATCTCCCCATAATTGAATAGTCAATCCATTCCCAAAATAACGTCAAATTCCCCAAGTTTAATCAGAATTCGATCTACAATCATCATGTTCCACTTAATATCCACCCTACAATTCTTTTGTACAAATCTAACATGAATTACCTCCTTATTCGCAATTTCTATGTTCAAAGGGTAATCTAATTCCTCCTTAGGCAATTCTAAATTCTTCGCAAAATCATCGGATATAAATGAACAAGTAGCACCCGAATCGAATAATATATAAACATTTATATCATTGATCGGAATGATATCTGACACCACAACATTTGACTGCACAGCATCCTGCACGGTCATATTGAAAGTTCTGGCGGTGGGTCGGTTTGACGGCGTGGATCCAGTGATAGTCAAGGTGCTACCATCGTTGTTTCCCTTACTTCCACCTGCTCCTATTGCTGCCTTCTTGAGATAATCCAGCCAGATGATCCCTTGACCCGCAAGTGAAACAAGCACCCTTCTTAGGATTAGGGCAATTTGGTGATATGTGACTCTCTTGACAAAAATTGTAGCAAACCCTTTTCCCCTTCATACATACCCCCATGTGATTCTTCCCGTAGGTAGCACAAGCTTCCACCCTCTTCTTCTGACTCCCCTGTTGATTCCCAGTAGAAACACTTTCATTCCACCTCCTTTTCTGATTGTTGCCACCACCATTGCTACCACTAGTCTTATTGTTCTCATTTTCATTCTTCTTTTGTCCCTAGTTATATTTTTTCAAAGCATCGCTTCAACCTTCCACGATGATTGCCTTCTCCAAAACTACTACACATATATTCAGTTGAAACATCGAAACCTTGCTATACAACCAGGGTTTCAATCCCTACTCAAATCTTCTAGCCTTCCTTTCATTTGTATTCACTTGATAAGTTGCAAACCTTTCTAACTCGTTAAATTCTGCGGCATATTCTGGCACAGACATAGTACCATACTTCAGCTCCAAGAATTGGACCTCCATTTGGTTCCGAGAGCTCATCGGGAAATACATCTCAAAAAATATCTCCTTAAACATATCCAATATAATTATACCTTATCCTCCTCGAACATTATTTGTCTGCCACCATTAGCTGGCTTCCGACTTCAGCATGAATGTTGCAAAGGCGGTCTTCTAATCGTCATTCACCCTAGCAATGTCAAAAACCTTCTCCATCTCCATAATCCAGGTCTGGGCTTCGACCGAATTCATAGATCTTCTAAACTTTAGCGGTCTTACTGCTTTGAAATCCTTGAATGATGTAGCTTGAGCTTGCGACTGATCCGCAAGTACTCCCACTAACAGGTTTACCAGTTGTTGAACTGGGTTGGCGTTGGCCTCGTTGTTGTTATTCGTAGATCCTTCTTGAGGTTTTTGACTTGTTTGGCGTCTTCTTAGCGACATTTTCTATTTAAGATATACACTTATTAGATCATTACTCAATTTCTCAAGTATTTAAGATTTAACTTAAATATTTTAAGATTCTCACTTAACACATAACATCCTCAATAAACTTTAATATTTTATTCATTCAAAATTTAAACATAGAAAAGATAGCATCACTGCAATATATATCAATTGTCTTGAGATAAAAGAAACTTCAGGACTAAATCATAATATTCCATTGTTTATATCCACACTAAAATTTACATTTTATTTACTTCCATAGTTATTTACATAACTTATTACTCTTCCTATCATGGTCCACCGAGACGTCGAAAAGCTTCTCTGCGCTCTTCCTCCATGATACGGAACATCATCCTACGATCCAACTTGTACCATGGTAAGTCCTCGAACTGGACTGGATAGTAGAAAACTCGGTCCTGGGCCCTATCAATCGTTGTCTGAAAGGTGTATTCTGTCTCCTCAATTTTAGCCTTCTTTGCCCGTTCACTGTCTTCAGTGACATATGCACGTCTAGATTCCTTCATCCAAGCTTCTTCTGCTCTAGTGCACTTCGCTGACTCCCTCAGGTCGCCCTTCAGTTTCTCTACCTCAGCCAACAACTCTTCCTTCTGACTCTCTATTTAAACTAGCTTCCATTCCATGTCTCCAAGACGTTTATCAAGATTCTCAATTTTGTCATCCTTCTACTCTATAGTAGTCTGACGCATATCTGCCAGCTCCTCTAACTCTCCAACTCTATCCTGTAACTCTATGTTACGATCATATAACTCATCATACATCTCAGCGCTGATAGAATTAGGTGGAAAATCATCAGGATCCTCATCCTCCTCCTCAGCCTCTACCTCTACCACCTCAGAGTCCTCCTCTAGATCAAACTCAGGCTCATGCTCCTGACCCACAACTGTAATTAACAGAGATGGATCTCTCTGTTCTAATTACACCCAAACAGTATGGATGTCTCGGGGATCCTCGGGCTTTCTCCTCCCTAGGCTGACTAGATCCTCCAACATCAGACATCCTTACAACAAAATTTTAAGTTTAATTACTACTCATGTTATTCGGTACTCACGAGCACATAGGTTGAAAACACATAAGCACATAAGGTTTGTTATTATTAATCTTCAATGAATTCCTTGAGTTATTCCTTAGAACTCGATAAAAGTTTATCACCACTATGTTTTTGATCTCCTATAAGGCTACTACCTAAGGCTTCCCCACCTAAGGTTTATAACCTAAAGCTTTGATATCAAGTTGTGACACCCCCAAATTCGGGTACTTCATTTTCACAGGATTTGGTGTTCACTGTCCAATTAAATCATATCTAATTACCCATAAATAAGAATATAAATGAAACTCACAACATAAATAGTAATCCTCCCAAAAAAGGGTTATAACAACATAAATAAATCCCAGGTAGTCTAACAGTAGACAATCGAAATTTTCTTCAGTCCTGTTATAGACACTCGAAATTTGGCATTCATGTTACTAACCCTGCAAGAGGGCAAAACCGTCTTTTCAACTTAATCTCGGTCTCAATACCGAGATGTCAAACTTAACCACGGTCTCAATATATGGACGTCAAATCAACCCCGATCTCAATATCGGGATGTCAACTCAACCCCGGTCTCAATACTGGGATGTCAAATCAACCCCGGTCTCAATACCGGGAAGTCAAGTAAGCCCCGGTCTCATCCTGGGAGGTACAGGTCAGCCTTGGTCACATCTCGAGAGGTACAGGTCAGCCCTGGTCACATCCCGGGAGGTACAGGTCAGCCCCGGTTTCAACCCAGGAGGTACAGGTCAACCTTGGTCACATCTCTGGAGGTACAGGTCAGCCCCCGTCTCATCCCGGGAGGTACAGGTCAGCCCCGATCACATCCTGGGAGGTATAGGTCAACCCCGGTCACATCCTGGGAGGTAAAGGTCAGCCCCAGTCTCATCCCGGAAGGTATAGGTCATCCCCCGGTCTTAACCCGGGGGGTCAAGTCAAGCTCCGGTCACAACCTGGGAGGCCAACTCAACTTCAATGACAACCCCGAAGCCTCACATCATCTCTAGAGACAAACCTGGAAGAACCAAGTCATCCTCCGAGATAACCCTGAGGACAAACAGAATCAGTTGGGATCCAAACCTCGGACACAACCCTGCGAAATCAGTCGAAGGCCATGTCAGCACTGAAGGCAACCCCCAAAGGGGCAAAATGGTTATTTTACCAACTTAAAGCTGATTTAGTCAAACTCAAGATGAATTGATACCCCAAAGGTCAGAAAGAACCGTAACATTGATCCTGAGTGGAAACAGCGCAAGACAGCCAAACGGATAAACTGCGGGGAAACAAAGACATGGTTATGAACCCGTCTTCTTGAACTCAAAAAATGTTTAATCCTATGTCATTGGTACACTCTCGGCAAGGGCTTTCCGAAAAGGTACAACACGCCTCCAACGGACGCTCCGATCAAAAGTTAAAAAGTTTCGAATCTGACCTCGTATTGGTCGGAGTGCACGTACTTCGATGCAATGTGACCCACCACCCGGGGCCTGCCACGTGGTGCCGTAGGTAGACCGACGGCTTTCGCGGGTAGACCCGCTTCTACCAGGTCTATAAATAAAGGTGCACCCCCAGCCCAAAATTAATTGAGAAACGCTCTGAACCTCTGCCCGTTTTGTTTTTTAGCCCTACCACATATACTCCAAACTCAGATTTTATTACTCTAACACGTAGGTATACTCACATACTATCACATATCAAAAATTAACCGGCACAAATGGACGTTTGAAGCCTACAATTTGGGAAAAAGCCCGTGTAGCAGTCCATTGTGAGTATTTTTACGATCAGAAAGTTAATACTACTTCATTGCGCATTTATACACTTGCACGTTAAGTTTCACTTTATGATTTTGCCCGAAACTCAGTTCCGTGGCCATTTTTGCTTACATTTTTGTACATTTTAGTACATAAACACTTTTTTTAGCATTTCCACCGCCCGGATCGTCAATCCGCGACTTTTAACTGCTTTTATATATATATATATATCTTCGTATAAAGCAACTTCGTCGGACTGGGTTATCTTCCCAATCCCGATTTGGCTTTTTAATGTATATATTTAACTGTATATATACTAACTGTCAACGTCGGGAAAAAATCCGCGGGTCGGGTCATAACCCGGATCTTTCTCTCTTCCTAAGTTTTATCTACGCTTACTCTTTTTATTGTGAAAAAGGTTTTGGAGGGTTTTTAGGAAAAGGCCAACATGTATCATGTCAACAATTTAAACGTTTTATAGAGTCGCCAGTTGGTAGATTTGAAATGATTGTACCAACTCAATCGGGTTTTGGTTGAAAAGAGGCCCAATTGCTGGACACAGTCGAAACTTGATCTTTGAAACTGAAGTTTTGAGTTCGGGGGCTTGGTTAAATGTGGGGAAGGTGTTAGGTACCCCACAACTCTCGTGTAAACACGGTACCACATCTTTTCAATATTTCTCGTTTAAATCTGTAATGTGTGTGTGAATGCTGGAAGAAATTTGGCCTATGCTTGGATTGAAAGTATGTTTATGCATCGTTGAACCTATATACGAAGGGTTTGATTTGATTTGCAAAAAGTCTTTGATTTGATTTAAAAAAGTGTTTGATTTGATTTGCAAAAGCTTCTTGTTTCAATAAGATTATTGAAATGATGTTTTGAAAGTAGGTTTTCAAACCCTTACGCTAACATAGGAATTGAAGCATATCGATACTTTAGTTTTATCTTTTTAGCCTTAAGGCTCAATTTGAATGGTGATTGTCGGGCTGCGAAGCATTCTCGACCACAAAATATATACAACTGTCGGTCTTCTCATGGGCATGACAGCCATTAGAGTGACTCTAACACGAAAAATCGTGTTTTCACTATGTTGAGACCTTAAATACGGATAACTGTTTTAAGGTCTTTTGTATGTACATTTTTACAGAAAAACTGGCAAGGTACATTTGTAAAGTGGAGTTTGTCCATCGTGGGAATCAGATTCTAATCAATTTGATCATGAATCCCACGATTCCTAGGATCACATAGGGAAGCCAATAAACCTGTGTTGCGTCATTTCGATGTTGAGAAAACGGACACACACGCGTGCAAGTATACACGGTCTACAAGTAATATATGTGATACGTAGAGATCGTTCCCACGGAGAAAAGCAATTATGTTTAAACTAACATGCAACAATTCTATAGCTATTTTCAGCTGCTCAAATAAGTATCAAAGTGTGGTTCAATATCTAAAATGATTGTAAACTAAAATTAACTTTTTAACAGACGATTGGATCAAATGGGAGAGATATGGGATCCTAACTTCACCTATTGCATCGCTAAGATTACACACCTCATGTCAAGCATAATTAATTATTTAGGATTGCTAGTCGAGAGCACTAATGTGAGAAATGGCTATCTTTCAATATACCAAGTCCATATCATATAAAATCCACAAAAGAGATAGAATTCACATGAACATCAATAAAACCTAAATCACTACATGTCTATGTGATTTACAAGCAATACCAATTTAAGCGCAAGTTCCCATTTGGCTACATATGGTAGGCTGGTATATGTCTATCAGGATTACGAATCATAAAATTCATCACATGAAAATTTCACAAACATATGCTAGCATGGCAAAATCTTAGTTTATACTTCCTCTTTCAATTCCATATAAACTATTAGGGTAGATGGTGATCAAGCATCTATTCAATACATACAACCATGCTAGATAAACCATATATAATCAATCATAAATATCAATGAGGCATACAAAACTGAACTAAGCAATAAGATTCATTAGAATCCCATAATGGTGGTTAGTTCATATCTGAACTAAAAACCTTTATGGGATTTGATCTAAACATAGGAAGCAAATATGGAAGCAAAGAGATTAAAAGAGATGGAAGTGCAAATCTGATTATCCTCCTTTCAAATGAAGCTTTCAAGCTCAGTTTCAGACCACAATCAAACCCAAAATGAAACCCTAAAAATGGAAAATGTACTAGAACTAGAAGAGAGAGAAGGTAATGTAACGACCCCAAAATCAGGACTATTCCTCTTCCCGATCTTGTGTGTTAATATTATCTTGTTCTAGCTTTTAAAACATTATTTAATGTTAAAAATAGCTAAAAAAATGGGAAATAAATTTTTTTCTTTAATTCCAATCATTCGTTCCCTGAATCTCAACCTTTACCATTCTCTTTTATAATGAAATCATATTTATTTGATGATTTCTCTTATCAAAGTTCTATTAATATATATAACTCAATATTAATTCTTTCTTATATAGTAATGTTACTATATCACTTTATTTTTTATAAAGTATTCATTGCCACACATCTAAAACAAATATTCTTTATTGAATATTTTAAACTATACATTGCTGTTGATTACATATATTAAACCATCAGTCATAGGTTTCTACCATTTCTAATGTAAGAAAGTGTATCCATTTCGCACATCCATCAATCTTCATCATCTATACAGCAAGAAATATTTCTTAACATCATTAACCTGCAAAATATTTATGTTTGCAAGATTGAGCTTGACGGCCCAGCAAATTTAACAGTCTATTATGTTTCACATAACACACAACTCTATATGCAACATACTTTCTTTACTATGCATATTTTACATGCATCAATAAATCTTCTACTAGACATATCACAGTTCTATAATTTCATGCAATACATTTATACATGCTTTTTTACGTATTACATTCTCTCACAAAACATGCTATCACAGATCACATATAGCAATTGAGTTCCATAACCCAATTGACTTAGTCATATTTTGACTTTAACAATTTAATAAACATGGTATACAACCCACCATATAATCACATACAATCCACAAACATAACAGAACTGAAAAACTTGCCTTGATTGGAGATTACCGCTAAAATTTAACTTTAGTTTCTCCACAATTCCTACACATTCGTGTTTACATATACACACATATTAGGTAACCATTTATGTAATCAAAACATGCATGTATATTTATTAATAATAATTATTAGTTTACACAAACTAATATTATTTATTCTAACTCAAAAAGAATAGTAGTTTATTTAAAAACATAATTCTTTTTATAACCTTTTTATGCTAAATAAAGGTCCCTCACATTTTCATATGCTATATTACATATCGAAGCTTAAATCATTTATATTCCACTTTAGGAATATCTTTTGCCTTTATTTGCGAATTTAGGTTCTAAACAGATATTATATATCTTTTATAGTAAAAACTCAATTTACTATATTATTTCTTGATTTAAATAATTTTTATAACTTTTTGTCCACTCATGAATTAGCTCAAACCATTGCCTCATACGCAAATATTTTACTTCGTTAACAAATTTACTTCGTATTTATTCTCACGATTAATTCGCATTCTCACTTTATATATATATATATATATATTAAATATATATGTAAAGTCCGTTAGGAAATTCTTTATTCAAGAATCTTCGTTTCGAATTCCGAAAACCTTCGTTTTATTATTTTTAGGACCATTATATTATTTTTAACGGATCCACACTTTTCATTTCACATTTTCACTATATACGTATATATATATATATATATATTAAATATACATATATATATATATATACTGCAATATAAATTTTAGCTCAAAAATCTCATTTTGAACTCCGAAAATCTCAAAATAACATTTTTATGATTAATACAAATTTTTACAGGTCTCTCACTTTCGTGGCATCATAAAATTATTTTATAGGCAACCTTGATTTTTATTTTGCTTAAATATGTAAATTTATATTTATTACATATTTTTATTGCATTATTTATGCCCGAAAGAATGTTTCTCGGCATAAAATATCCTTTATAGTCAAATCTTGTCCCGTAGGACTTTATTAGATTTATTATGACTTATTATTCAGCCGAAACGCGATTCGAAACGTCGAACGTCAAAATCGCCCTGCGCGTCGACGCACGGCGTCGCCCAAATTTTAAGTTCTAACATGCATGTTCGCTCATTTTTAATTTTCAAATCATAAGTCGTATAACAGAAATTTTTCGGGCATGTTATAGACCTCATGTCATAGTATTTTAGAAAAAAATTCAAACTTTGAAAACGGATCATGAGAACTCATCAAAAACACGCTTAAAAATAATGTCAGAATACATTTCCAGCCTAACGCCGCGCTGCCGCCGGCAAGCGCTCGCTGGCGGGCGCTGCTGCGCACGGCGGCGTGCTGAAATCTGCTCGACTTCTTATCAATGCAGCTACTTCGCGATTTTCGTACGCGCTGCTCGTTTATCGGATTAATCTGATTTTTGTATATGTTATACTTGGCATATCAAAGTATTTTTAAAAAATATCACCACTGATATTTGGGTATTTTAAGCTGTTCAAATAATGCGCCCAAAATAGCTGTTCGCACTAGTTTTTCAACTTTGCGATTAACGTTCAAAACTCGCCTCGAAATCAATTCTACTAACATATAATATATACATAGATTAGAACTTGAATCAATATGAAGGAATTTCATTAAAAACTACCTCACAACCTACTAACTTCCAAAACCTCAAGTTTAATAAATAAAAATTACATAGTCTACAATTTCAATTAAATTCAAAATTGAGTAAGGATTTATACCTCATGCAATTTATCTTCTCTTTTTCCAAGCTTTGCTACCTTCAATTTAGCTAACACTTGATTCCAATTTTTTTTCTAAAGCTTTAAAAACCCATGGTTCTAGCTTTTCTTCATACTTAGAAATTTTCCACATTCTAAGCAATATATAAAGAGAAATTCGGCTACATGAAGGAATTAAGGGTAGTAATTTCCAAATTTTCCTAGCCAATTTATGAAGGATTCCAGCATAATACATGAAGCTTGCTATTTCTCTTTTTCCTCTCCCTAACTCACGGCTAAAGGAAGGAACAATAAGGGAGAAATTTAGCTACTTGGTCACCAAGGAAAATGGTGTAATCTCCACACTTCTCTTCCTCCTTCTCCTACACGGTTTGACAAAAAAATTTGCAAGGCTTGGGCACAAAGCTTTGAATAGTATATGGGTAAAATAGGAATTATCCTTTTAGCTTAATTATTTAATTATCCATTAAACCAAATAATGCTTGTATTGAATAATTTAAACTACCTAATAGCTAGTAACTAGATTTTTAAATATTAAGTTACTAACTCACCCAACAATTAAATGTTTCAACTCTTGGAACATATATAAAATATTACCCATTTGTAGTATATAAATTATATATTCCCAAAATAAACACATAACCTAATATGCTTTAATTACATATTTCTTTTATAAATGCAAAATAAATATGCATCACATAATTTTCCATGCAAATACCATTATTTGCCTACTTAATATAACATCTTTCCTCATTAACATAAATTCATTTAAGAATTTATTTATTTTCTTAAGATATTATAATAAATATAATATCCATCCATTATTAAAATAATTTCACATAAGAATTTATTCTAATATTATTGGATAAAGTATATATAAATATTATACACTTAAACCACATCATGTAATTCTTTATCAAATTGTTCATCATGATTTTATTTCTTCACATAATAAATATATACAAAATAACTATATATATTTATCACCTTGCAAATAGTCCATGTAATGCACCCACATCACATAAGGAAAATAAATAATAAATTTATTCTCTCACATTATAAATTATTTATATCAATTTATTTACATATATTATTAAAATAATATTCTCTCGTTATTAAAATAATTCAATGAGAAAATTTATTTTAATATCCTTTATTTAAAGTATACCATAATATTTGTATACTTAACTAATTATTTCCATTAATAAATTGCTCCTACAATTTATTTACAAGTAATAAATATATACTTCTAATATATTTATTAACATAAACATCACATATTGCATAGTTCTTACCCACATATGCAATAATATCCCACAATATATCATTTAATAAGAATTTTATTTATTTAATTCTTATTTTAATAATTCTCAAAAATCTGGGTTCTTACAGTTAATCACTAAAACCCTCTTTAGCTCCTAAACCCTAGCATAGGAATAATAAAACTAAGTTATGAATACTGAATAGAATGTTGTATCCCGTCCTTGCAAATTACACCATATATATCAAATACACTTCAGAAGAAAAGTTAAATGAAAAAGTCAATATTTCTTGACCGGCGCGGCCGCGCGTGCAGGTAATGCATTTGGGGCGCGGGTACGCGCTTGTCCAGAGGACTCTCTGGAGTCTGCAATACGGCGCGGGTGCGCGTCTTTCCTTTCTTAACCTGGAGCGGCCTCGCGGCTCTGCAATTCTACTGGTGCATTGCTGTTGCATTGCTGGTGCATTTCTGTTGCATTGCTGGTGCATTGCTGATTTCTTGTGCTTTCTTTGCTGCTTATTTATTGCTTCTTTCTCCTTCACTTCTTGCTGCTTTTAGGCCATTTGTGCATGCCTTTATCATCACCTCATGCCAACTCCACCTTTGGTTCATCACAAGCTCTCTTTTAAAGCCTTTTAGCCCATTTCATGCCAAAATCATGCCATTCCATGCCAATTGAGTTTTCTGACTGAAATCTATAAAACAAAGATAAAATATATCAAAAGACACTAAAATAGCTGAGATTAAGCCATAATCCTAGCAAGTTGATAGCCAATAAGTAGGTATAAAACCTACTTATCAAATACCCCCAAACTTGAATTATTGCTTGCCCTCAAGCAAGAAACACAAATGCAAACTACATGTTATGCAACTATACTATTATGAAAATGAATCCCAAATTCCAGCCATGCTATGAATTCCAATAAGATGTGCCTCAGAGAAATAACAAGAATATGAACAGAGAATCAACTCAAGCTACAGTTATAAAAACATATAATCCATAAATCACAACATATTGCAAAGATGTAGTGTGTGTGTGCTATATCACAAATAAGCTTGATAGAGGTAAAGAATCCACATGCTATACTTCTAAGGATGGAAAACTGAGGTTTGAAGCCAAGAATTTTTCATATATATAAAACAATGACCAATTTAACACATAGATACAAGTTAAGGTTCAACAAGGGTTTATTATGCTTTCATTCACACACAAGGGCGATATTCGTACTTTCCCGTGGTTACACCCGACTGTGCAATGCTAAGCCCTCTTAGGCTTTTCAATGATACCCATTTATCGAGCTTTCGACCAACGACTCCCAAACTATAAAGGCCTTAGGGCACTGGGTGTAGAGACAACCCCCTAGGGCTTACTTGCTCGAGTAACAAAAGCCACAAGTCTTAGCTAGCCAAGGTGTTTATTCTATTTTTTTCTTCTTTTTTTTCTCAATTTATATTCTTTTCTTTTTAGCATGCATACCCTGTGTTTTCCCCCAAACTTGTATTGTTGTGTCATTAAGACCATTATTCATTTTCTTACACAATTCTAGCAATAAAAAAAAAATTCCCCACAGAAGACAAGCATGTGCTAATCTAACCAACAAGCAAACAATAACAATACTGTGCTATCGGGTAACATCAAAGCAACATGAATAGATTACATCATGTATAACGTTGTAACTAAGCTTAAACTAACCACTGAGTTCACAAATCTATCATATTTTAATGTCATTATTGGCCAGACTGGAATTCAACAGGCTAAAAACATGAGACTATGCTATGCAATGCAATTAAACACAACTAAATAAACAAAATAACATAAAACTAAAAAAAAATTATGCAAAATTTAACTAACAAATACTAGAATGCAACTACTATTACTACACCCAATACCCCCAAACTTAAAATTTTCAATGTCCGCATTGGAAGTAAACGGTCAGAAAAATATATCGGCATGGCCACCCTCCTCGGGTGGCAAATCTGGCGGTGGGTACATCATGGCAGAATCGAAGATAGGCCATTCCACCATTGAGCCCTGCTGCGCAAATGCCTCAGCTAAGGAACAAGATAAACCATCGATAAACGCTGTGAAGTTACCCTACAATACGTCCATCCTCCTCTCCAATCGCCTAATCCTGCGATCCTGATGTATGTCACTGGCTGGAGGAGGGGCGGCGACCTCTGCAGGCTGTGGTGGGGGAACTGCTAGAGGATCCGGTAGGATGAAACCTTTGCCCTGTGGATGTGTTATACCACTAGGCCAATCTTCTAACTTCTTAATTATGGCGTGATTAACGTCTCCGCGCGGGATCTGAACCTGCTCATCATCCCAGACAATGCCTGCCTCAAAACAGAGATGAGCCACCATTGATGCGTGTGGAATGGACCTAGTGGTACTGCCTCGCATAAATTATAACATATTTTGATGGAGAAAATGGTCGACATCAATATGCTTCCCAGTGATGATCCCCCAAAGTATGATAGCCCTCTCGGTTGTAATTTTGTGCTGGTGAGAGGATGGCATCAAATTGGCACATAAAAACAGATTCCATGCCTTGGCGTACTTATTCAGACCGGCAGCGGGGAAAATGGTATGCTCATTGGTGCCCTGCCTGTACTTCCACTTCGTGCCTGGGGGGCACAAATCAATGATTAACTGATCCAGGTCAGTTTCAAACCACTTCGCCTCAACCCAAATCACTTTATCAGTCGAGTTTGGAGGCAAGCTTAACACCTCACGGATCGCCGTCGGGCGATAGTCGACGATTTTGCCCCAAACGAACGAGAAGCCATTCTGCGTTTCCTTGGCGTTGGCATAAAATTCACAAACAATTGCCAACGGGACAGGCGACGGTGTTGCACAAACCCCTTGCCAACCCATCTCTTTGATCATGGCAATCAATTGCCCATCCTCCTTTGCCGGTTTCAGACCCCTCTCTTTTAAAACTGTCTTGGCTGCAATTCGATAATACTCTAGTTGGGCATCCAGGCTAATGAATCTAGTCAAATCCACAGTGTCCTCGCCCTGGTCACTGTGAGCGGGCAATGCGGGAGCAGTAGAACGTGCTCGTTTTGGCCGCATTATAATTTTTAGAAAAATCGTTGTGCAAACCCTTGATTATGGATGGAAAACACCCCCAAACTTGTATCTCTGCAATTGATTGAACAAACCCTAACTTGAACACAATTCCCCTAATTTGCAATCTCTGAAAATCAGAACCTCAAACCCTAACTTTGACAAAATTTGTTGGAGAATGATGGTATGGGAGTGGGGGCTAGGTTTATAATATGAAGAGAGGGAGAATTTGTGTATTTGAGAGGGATTAGGGTTAGGATTGAGAGAGATGTAGTGTGGGTAGAGTAGACGAGGAAATTTTGAAGGTTATGATATAAGAGGAGAGATTATTCGTGTGTTTTGAGAGACTGGGTATAGCAAATAGATATAGAGATATGGATTGAAATGGTTTTGGAAAACTTAAAATAGGCAGTTCGCTAGGGTCGGGCGCGGGAGCGCTGTGTTTAGCTTTGAACGGGGCGCGGCCTCGCGTGTCAAGTACACGTCTGGAAATTCTGAACATTGGCGCGGGCACGCTGAAATGTGCCTTGAGGTTGGCGCGGCCACGCTGCCTTTTGCCCAGCCAAAATTTTTCCTCTTTTCTGCAGCAATGATGTGAAGGCTTAAGCAGCAACTTCAAGCACTTTTCTTTCCTGCACACATAGCAATCAAAAATAAGATGTAACTTGATTTCATAATCATAATTTGTCTATATAAGATGTATGTACGCTTAAATCCTTAGCAATGCTATGTAAGTGAATCATATGTATATGAATTCCCAAAAATTAATATATGTGCGTATATGCAATATGCTCATACTTCTAAAATATGTTCAACAAGCTCCTAATTCCCAAAAATATATGAAATAATGCCTAAGTCCAAAAATGTAGGCAATGACCTTCTAACACCAAAACTGTTAAAAAAATTTCAACATTTTCAAACTGCTTAGAATTAAGCAGGGGGGAGGAAAATATAGAGATGTGTGACAAGAATTATATAAGAGGGAGAGAAGAGAGAAATGATGGGGTGCCTCCCATCGAGTGCTTGTTTACAGTCCATTAGCTTGACTCTGTCTGAACTGGTCATGTGTTAGAAAGAATCGAGGCGACCTTCTCTCGATTAACCTCATCGCCATAATAATGCTTCAACCTTTGTCCATTCACTTTGAAAGGCTTGTTTGGGTATTGGTCAAAAATCTCCACTGCACTATGGGGAAACACAGGTTTCACTGTGAAGGGACCCGACCAGCGCGACTTGAGCTTTCCAGGAAAGAGTCTGAGACGAGAGTTATACAGTAACACTACTTGCCCCGGTTCAAATGTTCTCTCCATGTTCTTCTGGTCATGCCACCTTTTTACTTTCTCTTTATACAGCTTGGAGTTTTCATAGGTTTGTAATTTGAATTCGTCGAGCTCATTTAGTTGGAGAAGCATCTTCTCCCCTGCAGCCTTCAAGTCAAAATTCAACTTCTTTATGGCCTAGTAAGCCTTGTGTTCAAGCTCCATAGGAAGGTGGCAGGCCTTCCCATACACAAGCTGATATGGCAACATACCCAGTGTCGTCTTGTAGGCAGTCCTATATGCCCACACTGCATCGTCAAGCTTGAGGGACCAATCCTTCCTCGTGGGATTTACAACTTTCTATAATATTCATTTCACCTTACGATTCGATACCTCAGCTTGGCCGTTTGTTTGGGGATGGTACGTCGTAGTAATACGGTGATTCACCACATACTTGGCCAAAAGTGCAAAAAATTGACGATTGCAAAAGTGGGTTCCTTCATCACTTATGATGGCTCTAGGGGTCCCGAAGCATGTGAATATGCTCTTCTGAAGAAAACTCAAGACCACCCTAGCATCATTGGTCGGTAAGGCTGCTACCTCTACCCATTTGGATACGTAATCAACTGCTAGTAAGATATATATATTTCCATATGACGAGATACAAGGTCCCATAAAGTCTATCCCCCAAACGTTAAAGATCTCAACCTCCAGGATCATATTCAAAGGCATCTAGTTCCTCTTGGATATATTGCCCACTCGCTGACAACGGTCACATTTCTGTTCGAAGTTATACGCATCTTTAAATAATGTTTGCCAATAAAAGCCTGCCTGAAGTACTCTGGCGGCAGTCCTTTCACCCCCGTAATGTCTTCCATAAACTGATGAGTGGCAATCCCGCAGTATGCTATCTATCTCACTTTCTGGGATGCATCCTCTGATCATCCTATCAGCGCACTGCCTAAATAAATATGGTTCATCCCAACTATACTATCTAGTATCATGTAAAAACTTCTTCTTTTGGGCTCTGGTGAAGCCAGAAGGTATAATGTTGCTCACTAGGAAGTTTGCAAAGTCCGTAAACCAGGGCATCTCGCTTTGCACCATGAATACCTATTCGTCTGGGAAGGACTCATTGATCATCACTTTGTCATTTATGTTCATTCTCGGGTTCTCCAGTTGAGATAAGTGGTCAGCCACTTATTTTTTGGTCCCCTTTCTGTCTTTAATTTCTAAGTTAAATTGCTGTAGAAGAAGTATCCACCGAATGAGACGAGGCTTAGCATCTTTCTTTGAAATCAGGTATCGGATCGCAGCATGATTTGTGTATATAACTACCCTTGTGCCAATCAGATAAGACATGAATTTATCAAATGCGTATACCACTGCAAGAAGCTCCTTCTCTGTGGTGGTGTAGTTCAGTTGGGCATCTGTTAGGGTTTTGCTTGCATAATATATCACTTGAAAAACCTTATCCCTGCGTTATCCCAAGACGACTCCAACAGCGAAGTCACTTGCGTCGCACATTAATTCGAATGGAAGAGACCAATCATGAGCGGTAATGATGGGTGCCGTAGTTAATTTCTTTTTCAAGTGTTCAAAGGACACCAGGCATTCCTCGTCGAATCTGAATGGGACATCCTTCTCAAGCAAACTGCACAGAGGCTTAGTGATCTTTGAGAAGTCTTTTATAAAACGACGATAAAATCCTGCATGCCCGAGGAAACTACGAACCCCCTTTACTAAGGTTGGTGGCGGTAAACTCTGAATGGTCTCCAATTTCGCTCTATCCACCTCTAAACCTTTTCCAGAAACTTTGTGCCCCAAAATAATGCCAAGTTGGTCTCAACACACCTCTTTAAGACCAATACCAGATTCGCCAAACAGATGTCGAACGAGTCTCCAAAGACAGAGAAATCATCCATGAAAACTTCTACATTGTGTTCGACCATATCTGAAAATATTACCATCAGACATCTCTGGAAAGTGGCTGGAGCATTGCATAGTCCGAAAGACATCCTCCTAAAAGCAAAAGTACTGTATGGGCATGTGAAATTAGTCTTCTCTTAGTCCTCTGGGGCTATAATAATTTGGTTATACCCTGAATAACCATCCAGGAGGCAATAGTAGTCGTGTCCCGCTAGCCTATCCAGCATCTAGTTAATGAACGGGAGAGGAAAATGATTCTTCCTTGTAGCCTTATTCAGTCTGTGATAGTCTATGCAGACCTTCCATCTCGTAACTTTCCTGGTAGGTATAAGCTCATTCTTCTCATTTGTCACAACTGTCATGCCTCCCTTCTTCGGGACGCACTGCGCCGGGAACACCCAAGAGCTGTCTGAGATCGGATAAATTATTCCAGCATCTAACCACTTGAGGATCTCCTTTTTGACAACCTCTTTCATAATCGGATTCAATCTCTGTTGCTGCTCTATTGATGGCTTGCTGTCATCCTTCAAGAGTACCTTGTGCATGTAGTATGAGGGGCTGATCCCCTTGATGTCAGCTATGGTCCAACCAATAGTTGATTTGAACTCTCTTAGAACCCGCAGGAACTTGCTCTCCTGACAGAATGATAGAGCAGAAGCGATGATAACCAGCAACGTAGAAGATTCTCCCAGATATGCATATCTTAAATGATCTGGAAGAGGTTTCAGGTCAAGTGTAGGAGCCACCTCAAGAGAAGGCTTTAGTCGCACTGATGACTCCCCGGTATGTCCGAGTGGTTTGATGGGAATCTTAAACTTTTGCATCTGAGGCACCGTATTCAGAATTCGGATGCACTCCACCACATCTGTCTCCTCTATGTCGAATTCTCCCTTTAGAGCACTCTCTAATGGATCCAAACTCAGCAATTGTTCAGTCTTCTTATGCAGTACCCTGTCGATCATATCAACTCTGAAGCATTCTTCTTCATTTATGAAGAACTTCATAGCTTTGAAGACGTTAAACGTGACCCCTTGGTCCTGAACCCTCATAGTTAGTTCTCCCTTCTATACATCTATGAGTGTTCGCCCAGTAGCTAGAAACGGTCTCCCATGAATGATTGGTATGTTTTTATCCTCTTTGAAGTCCAGGATGATATAATCTATAGGGAATATAAACTTATCTACCTTCACCAACACATCTTCTACGATACCTCTTGTGTAGGTGATGGATCTATCGGCTAGCTGTAATGATATACTTGTCAGCTTAGGAGCCGGCAATCCCAACTGAGTGAACACCAACAGCGGCATTAAATTTAAACTTACGCCCAAGTTGCATAAGCACTTATTAAAGGACAGCTTCCCAATAGAACATGGTATCGTAAAACTCATTGGATACTTGAGCTTTGGAGGTAATTTTCTTTGTAAGACTGCACTGCATTTCTCTGTCAAGGCCACTGTTTCATAGTCCTCTAGCTTCTTCTTCCTTGATAGTATCCCTTTCATAAACATCGCGTAGCTTGGCATTTGGTCCAAAGCCTCAGTGAAAGGAATATTAATCTGCAGTTTCTTGAACACCTCCAAAAACTTCGCGAATTGTTTGTCTAGTCTCTGCTTCTGAATCCTCTGTCGATATGGTGAAGGAGGGTAGATTACTTGTGGTGGAACATTAGTTTTCTCTATAAATATCTCCTTTTCTGACTCAACGACACTGCCCCCATCTTTCCCATCCTTCAAAACTATCTCAGCAATTTCTGCACATGGGCTCGCCCGCGCCAGGTTTTGTTCTTCCTGGGGCGGGGCCGCTCCAGTCTCCAGATTTTCAGGCTGCTTCCCAGACCTTAGTGTAATAGCTTGGCATTGTTCCTTGCCATCTCTCCTTCCTGGATTAGCTTCCGTACTGCTTGGAAGAGTCCCTTGCGGTCTGTTAAGGACTGCATTTGCAATCTGGCTTATTTGGGTCTCCAATATTTTGAGAGACACCGCTTGGCTCTTCACTATTAGCTTGAGTACTTCTATCTCAGCTCTCTCTTCTGATTGTGGACTAGGAGCTGGATTTTTTTGATGTTGTAGCTGATGAAATCCGGGAGGATGTGACTGTCTAAAGGCATACTGTGGTTGAGACTGTTGTGGCTGAGCTTTTTGTTGTTGGTATGGTTGATATTGGGACTGTTGAGCACTTTGGTATGGTTGTTGTTGAGGAGGCTGGTGTTGAGATTGTTGAGACTGTTAAACATTTTGGTTGTTACTCCAGCTGAAATTCAAATGGTTTCTATTGCTTGGATGGTAGGAGTTTGAAAATTGATTATGCGGCTTTTGATAGTTGCTGACGAACTGAACCGACTCTGTAGTGATGGCACATTATTCTGTTGGGTGTGATCCGGCACACAACTCGCATACAAAAGTAACTTGTTGAGCTCTATTTTTAGCCATAGAGTCAATTTTCTTTGACATTACTGCCATTTGAGCTGAAAGGGCTGTGACGGCATCCACATCCAAGACCCCGACCACTTTTGGTTGTGGCATTCTGGATGTCGGATTCTGATATTCATTCGCCGCCATAGTCTCTATTAGATCATACGATGTTGCATAGTCCTTGGCCCATAGAGCTCTTCCTGATGCGGCGTCAATGATTGGCCTTGACTGCCATCCCAAACCATTATAAAATGAGCTTATCACCATCCATTCTGGCATCCCGTGATGCAGGCATTTTCTTAGCATCCCTTTGTATCGTTCCCATGCCTCATATAAAGATTCTCCCTGTTGTTGTGCAAACTGAGATATGGCACTCCTCATCTGAGCGTTCTTAGCCATAGGAAAGAATTTGGGGGGAAACTGCTGTGCTAAGTCCTCCCACGTAGTGATTGAGCCTGATGGTAGCGAATGTAACCAACTCTTCGCTTTATCCCTCAAGGTGAATGGAAATAGTCAAAGCTTTATCGCATCATCCATCACATTATTGTATTTGAATGTGTCGCATATCTCAATAAAACTCAGGATGTGCTCATTAGGATCCTCTGTGGCTGCACCCCCAAACTGAACTGTGTTTTGAACCATCTGAATAGTCCCTGGTTTTATCTCAAAAGTGTTTACAGCTATCGCTGGCCTAATTATACTGGATTGTAAGTCATTTATCCTTGGCATTGAGTAATCCCTCAATGCTCTATTTTCGGCTCTTTGTTCTTCGGCTGCCATTTCTACCGGCTGTTCAGGTTCCTCTTATGTGCTAATATTTTTTGTGTCTGCTCTCCAAGCTCTATCGTTGATGTTAGCTTGTAGTGGGACCAACGCAGGATTGGTTGACCGAGTGTGCATAAAATAACCACAAGTACCTGAAACACAAATAAACATAAAATTAGAAATGAGATAAGAAGCAAATTGTTCAAGTCAAACAAATCTAGCAAAAATTGATGTCGATAGTACTAAAAATAAAAACTAGTCCCCGGCAACGGCGCCAAAAACTTGTTGCGCCATTTCGGTGTTGAGAAAACGGACACACACGCGTGCAAGTATACACGGTCAATAAGTAATATATGTGATACGTAGAGATCGTTCCCACGGAGAAAAGCAATTATGTTTAAACTAACATGCAACAATTCTATAGCTATTTTCAGCTGCTCAAACAAGTATCCAAGTGTGGTTCAATATCTAAAATGATTGTAAACTAAAATTAACTTTTTAACAGACGATTGGATCAAATGGGAGAGATATGGGATCCTAACTTCACCTATTGCATCGCCAAGATTACACACCTCATGTCAAGCATAATTAATTATTTAGGATTGCTAGTCGAGAGCACTAATGTGAGAAATGGCTATCTTTCAATATACCAAGTCCATATCATATAAAATCCACAAAAGAGATAGAATTCACATGAACATCAATAAAACCTAAATCACTACATGTCTATGTGATTTACAAGCAATACCAATTTAAGCGCAAGTTCCCATTTGGCTACATATGGTAGGCTGGTATATGTCTATCAGGATTACGAATCATAAAATTCATCACATGAAAATTTCACGAACATATGCTAGCATGGCAAAATCTTAGTTTATACTTCCTCTTTCAATTCCATATAAACTATTAGGGTAGATGGTGATCAAGCATCTATTCAATACATACAACCATGCTAGATAAACCATATATAATCAATCATAAATATCAATGAGGCATACAAAACTGAACTAAGCAATAAGATTCATTAGAATCCCATAATGGTGGTTAGTTCATATCTGAACTAAAAACCATTATGGGATTTGATCTAAACATAGGAAGCAAATATGGAAGCAAAGAGATTAAAAGAGATGGAAGTGCAAATCTGATGATCCTCCTTTCAAATGAAGCTTTCAAGCTCAGTTTCAGACCACAATCAAACCCAAAATGAAACCCTAAAAATGGAAAATATACTAGAACTAGAAGAGAGAGAAGTTAATATCCAAAACCCTCTCTAGTTCCTAAACCCTAGAATAGGAATAATAAAACTAAGTTATGAATACTGAATAGAATGTTCTATCCCGTCCTTGCAAATTACACCATATATATCAAATACACTTCAGCAGAAAAGTTAAATGAAAAAGTCAATATTTCTTGACCGGCGCGGCCGCGAAGGCCCATAATGCATTTGGGGCGCGGGTGCACGCTTGTCCAGAGGACTCTTTGGAGTCTGCAACACAGCGTGGGCGAGCGTCTTTCCTTTGGAAACCCAGCGCGGTCGCGCGGCTCTGCAATTCTGCTGGTGCATTGCTGATTTCTTGTGCTTTCTTTGCTGCTTCTTTCTTGCTTCTTTCTCCTTCACTTATTGCTGCTTTTAGGCCATTTGCACATGCCTTTATCATCACTGCATGCCAACTCCACCTTTGGTTCATCATAAGCTCTCTTTTAAAGCCTTTTAGCCCATTTCATGCCAAAATCATGCCATTTCATGCCAATTGAGTTTCCTGACTGAAATTTATAAAATAAAGATAAAACATATCAAAAGACACAAAAATACCTGAGATTAAGCAACAATCCTAGTAAGTTGATAGCCAATAAGTAAGTATAAAACCTACTTATCAACCTGCACAACTCAAATTTGTACAAAAATATATCCAAATATCACGAGAATCGAGGATTCATCAGTAAATCATGGCTCGCACATGGTTGAAGCATCTCGTTCCCACTAGATAGAGATCTAAGGGCCGCGAGGTAGCTTTTAAAACTGAAACTAGAAAAATTCTAGATTTAAAGAAATCTCAGCCATTCTAGCTTCCCGGTTCTGTCTGGACCTATTTTGAACCGTTTGAAAGCTAGAATTGGCAAGATTTAAAAAAATCTAGTTCACCCGCAAAAATGTCAGTACCGTTTCATATGAAATGAATATTTACAGCAACAATTTAATAAAATGAGTAAAGCAATATATATATAATTATATATATATATATATATATATATAAAAGCTATAAAGGGCGATGGGTTTTTACTCCGATGCCCGGACTGGAATGTAAATATATATATATATATATATATATATATATATATATATATAAGCTATAAAAAGCCACGAAGTAATCCAGGCTTGACATAATGAAATATATATATGAAAAGCAATAAAAGGGCGGTGGGTTTTCACTCTGATGCCCGGACTGGAATGTAAGTGTATATATATATATATATATATATTTATCTATAAAAGGTGTATAAAAGCCACAGAATGATCCAGGCTGGATAGAATATAAATATATATATAGAAAAATAGTAAAAGGCGTTGAATGCCCGGACTGGAATGGATATATATATATATATATATATATATATAAAAGTTGTATAAAAGCCACGAAATGATCCAGGCTGGACATAATGTAAATATATATATATATATATAGAAAAACAGTAAATGGCGGTTGGTTTTCACTCCGATGCCCGGACTGGAATTGAAATATATATATAGTTAAATATAAACAAAAAAAAGTCAAACCTGGACTGGGAAGATAACCCAGTACGGTGAAAGGTGCATATATATATGTATATATATATATATATAAAAGCAGTAAACTACCCCAGATTTGACATCCGAGCTTGATAGAATTGAAACGTTAGTATAAATACAGTTAAATATATACAAAATAAAACCAAACTCAGACTGGGAAGATAACCAAGTCCGGCGAAGTGGCTAACAACGAAGATGCAAGTATATAAAAGTTGTTAGAAGCGACGGATCATTAATCCGAGTTGTAAAAATATTAGAAAATGCGTTTAGGTACAAAAATGTACCAAAAGATAACAAAAACGGCCACGGAACTGAGTCTCAGGCATATTTAGAAAACAATACTTGATATGCAAGTGTATAACAGCGTAATGAAGTAATATAAACTTGCTGATCGAAAAAATACTCATAATGAACTGCTATACGGGCTTTTTGCCAAATTGTAGGCTTTAAACGTCCAAATATACCGGTTAATTTTTGATATGTGGTATTTTGTGGGTATATCTCTGCGTTAGAGTGAAAAAGTTTGGGTTTGGAAGACAAGAAAATGGCTGGAAAATGAAACGGACAGGGGATCAGAGCGTTTTTGAATTGAAAATGAGCTGGGGGTGCACTCTTATATATAGACTAGGTGGAAGCAGCTCTATCTGTAGCTGCCTCCACTCTACCTGAGGCTCCATGTGGTAGGTAGAGGTGGTGGGCCCTGTTGCATTGAAGTGCATGCACTCCGAGGAATGCGATGTCAGATTCAAAACTTTCTAACTTTTGATCGGAGCGTCAGTTTGAGGTGTGCTATATCTTTTCAAAAAGCCCTCGCTGAGAGTGTCGCAATGACATGGGATAAAACCTTTTCTGAGTTCAAAAAGACAGGTTCATAACCAGGTCTTTTATTCCACGCAGTTTTTTCGTTGAGCTGTCTTGCGTTAGTTTCACTCGGAATCAATGTTATGGTTCTTTCTGACCTTGAGGACATAAATTTGACTTGGTTTTGATCGAATCAGTTTTAAGTTGGTAAAATGACAATTTTGCCCCTCTAGGGTTGTTTACTGTGTTGGCACGATCTTCGACTGTCTTCCCGGGGTTGTTTCCCGAGGTTTGGCTCCCAGCCTATTCTATTTGTCCTCAGGGTCGTCTCTGAGGCTGACTCGGTCCTCCCAAGGTTGACTCTGGGGATGATGTGATGCTTTGGGTTTGTCTCTGAAGGTTAAATTGGCTTTCTAGGGTTATCTCTAGAGCTGAACTGGATCTCCTGGTTGTGACCGGGGCTTAACTGTACCTCTAGGGTTGCGACCAAGGCTAAATTGATATCCCGATATTAAGACCATGGTTGACCTGATGGCCTGGTATTGAGACCGGGGTTGAACTAATGGCCTGGTATTGAGACCGGGGTTGAACTGATGGCCCGACATTGAGACCGAGGATGTGGTTATCCCGATATTGGTGATCAGGATCAAGTTAACATCCTGATATTGGTGACCGGGGTAGAGTTGATGATTTTACCCTCCTATAGGGTTAGTACCAGGAATGCAAAAATTTCGAGTGTCTACAGATGCCCCTCTTTATCATGTTTATGCAATGCAATGGAATAAACATGATAAAAATTTACTATACACTTGAAATATGACAGGATATTAATAATGCAAATCATAATGCAATGAATGTTAAAATGTTTTCGCAAATCGCTTTTCACACGTCGTAAATCGCATATCGCATCGCAAATTGCATATCGCATTGCAAATTGCTTACCTTGACCAGCCATGAATGATGCCTGTATTGGGGTTGATCTCAATGGTTAACTTTCATCAGTGTTGCTGATGTCTATGGTGGTGTTAATTCCAACGGTTTGATTTCCATCGGTGTTATCGATGCTTGTTTGATGAGGATAAACTAAAATGTTTTCTACATTTTTGATGGGGATGATGTCCTTTATGATAGTCTTTGTTGTTACCTTGGTTTTTAGACCAATGGTTTCCCCAATCTATCGATACTATCAGGGGACAGATTTTCTCTTGGCTGATGCCGTTGTACATTTATTAAGGTTCCTCCGCTAGGGATATATCTCTTTTACTGAGTTACCTCAGTGGGTGCTCCCGATGCTTATCCTAATGATAACTTTCACCGGTAGTTTGCAACAGTTCCTACCCTGATGGTAGGAACAATGGTTGATCATTGGACTGTCCCGATGCCTACTCGAACGGTAGCAGACTTTTTCATCGAGTTTTGTATTTATTGTATATGCATTTTTAACTCTACTGGGTATGTATGCTTAACTTTTTAATGAAGATGTGCGCTGATGTAGCGCTTGTTGCACATGTGCAGACCAGACATGATATGATGATCTTAATTTATCCTAGGTTGATGCATATGCTTAATTGAATTGATGTAGAACTATACCTCACCCTTTCTGAGGCAATTTGGAGTTTCTTTTCATGCATGGATTTTGATAGGCTTAGCAGCTCTAACTCCCGTATGGATCCTTTTGTCATTCACAGAGCATACTCAGATGTTACCCTTTTATATGTCATCTTTTGTGGGGATCTCGCAGAGGTGGCTATTTCTTAATCTAGATCTGGCGCTGGTACCTCTGCCGGTTCAGACACTGATGGCTTTACTAGGAGATAACCTGATATCTTCGTTGAAGTAGTGTTCAACGACTTACATCATTGGTTCCTTCTGTGATGCTACGCTGGATTGACGCCAACGGTTTGCTCATTGAGTATGAGAAGGGGTAAGCTCTTTACTTGTGACCTTGCTGAGTTAGATGCTGGCTGGGCTGATGACCCGGGTGTTACTGATGTCCTATAGGATGTAGCCCGTTCTTTCAGTGCCCGGATTTGAATTTCGATGTAGAGGCCTTGACTTGTGACGACTTGGCTCATGTTGACATGTTTAATGATGTAGATTTCATTATCTAGACCTTTTGCCATCGGGCATCTTTTCCCTGAGTTAAGGACTCTCTTGAGAATTTTTCCTTTTTTGTGGAGGGACAGCTTATGTCACCTTGATTTCTTTCAAAAATTCTCCCTTTTCTTTTGATGAGGAACTTGGTCCCGTCGTAGATCCTTTCCATTTCTTGGAATTGGCAATGCCCCAGCCCTTTTGCATGTTATTATTGGGGTTCACAGAAGATACTCACTTTGTTGACCACATCCAGAGTGAGCAATATCCTGCACATTAGACAAATAACAAAATATACCATAAATCTGGATGGCTCGGGCCGTTGGGATTAGTATAATTTTGTGAATGAGGCATTTTGAAGTTTAGAGTTTGTGAAAATGAATGCTTATATTCATTGCGCTCTTATCTTATCGCTAAAGATCTTGAAAGGGAGTATGATAATGATTTTTTCCTAAGGAAATAGAAATTTTCATTTAACAAGTTATGAAATCGCAAGAAAACTTTTAACCGTCCATGATCATTTTTCATGGGTAGGATCAGATTCAAAAGACTCATCTTCTTTCATTAGAGACACCTCATCTTTGCTCTAGACACTGCTTCATAAAATTAAACATCATATGACATGTGCACTATGAGTGACGCAACCATTAGTAGGGGTTTCTCTTCTATGCCTTTAGATGATCTCATTTTTATCCTTCAAACTTTTTCTACTTTCCTCACTTAACTTTGTCTCGTTTTCTTAGGCTTTTCAGGGTCACCCATGTAACGACTTTTTGGACCAATAACTCATAAACCAGATGGTTTTAGGGCACTAGGTGTTAAGACACCCCTTCGGGTTTACTGGCTCGAGTAATAAAGGACACACTTTGAGACAAGTTAGGCAGTCTACTCTTTTGATCCTCGCCTGAGCTTGTATAAGATTCATTTTCTTAGGCTTTAAATTACCCGTGTAGCGAGTATTGGCCCGGTGACTCCGAAACCAGATGGCTTTAGGGCACTAGGTGTAGAGACACCCCTTGGGCTTAATTACTCGAGTAACCTAGGCCACAATTCGGATCTGCTAAGGTTTTGCCTTCTTCTTCTTGTAATGCTCATTTTCTTAGGCACTGAGTTACCCATGTAACGAACGTTGGGCCGGTGACTTCGAAACTAGATGGCTTTAGGGCACCAGGTGTGAAGACACCCCTCAGGTATAAAACTCTAGTAACCCAGACCACGATTCGGGACATTAGTCTGGCTATTAATTGTCATCCTTGCTGCCATAGTTTCATACCCCACAGCTAAGAGTTAGGGCAATCGCAAAGTACAGACATGCATATGTGGTCAAGTTTGTTTCAAAAAGTGCTTTAAACTAGGACGTCACGCCTAATCAAAAGGTTGAATTATCTTAATACTCTAATCATTCCCGTGAATCTTGCTCCACAGACACTTATCAGAATTAATCCAATGCATAACAAGTTAAGCAAAATCTTATCTTTTTAAAACCTTTTTCTAATAACTTAATGCAAGATTTATCTATACTTAACATGTATACCCTTGCTAATGCATGTAACTGGATGTTAAAAGCAGATAAAGAGATAAAAGAGTCATACCTTATCAGTAGATCACAGTATTTAAAGAAAATTATGATTGGACAAGACCGATTGATTATACCGGACCGCTAATGATGGAAGCTTTGATGATGACAGACCATGCTAATGGTGCTGACTGGTGCATTTTCATTAGATAGTTGATAAATGCCCCAGTGTTGAGTTGTCGTAATTTCTGAAATGGGTCCATTCTTGTTGTAAGGGTCCCGACATCGGGTTGTCGTTGATTCTGAACTTTCCCCAGTCTTGCTTGTTATATGGGATGATTGCTTTATTATATGTTTGACCGATGGGCTGATAAGATGCCGAGATCACCAAATTCTTTTACCACATAACCCATATGGTGAACAGGTAGTGGGTTTGGGCCTTTATGTTTGGATGTCCCAATTATTATTTCTGACTTGTGGGCGCAATTGACTTTGAAAGTTTATATCGAAAGGCCTGCGGATTCCACTGAATTGTTCTCAAGGGCTTATGATAGTTGGTGATATGATGGCTTTAACATATTGTGGTTTGATCTGTGAGCTTTACTCCGTGGCCTTTTGCTCAAGGAACAGGTCGTTAGATATGAGATAGACTTTGCCATCACGGTAGCCTATGTGCTTCTATTGGTTAAAGGAGATCAAGTCTTCTCGCACATCAAGAGTGATGAGTTGCTGACAGGTTGCATCCTATGATAATTGCCATTTCATCCCTGTGACTGGTCGTCTTGATATATCGATGTCTCTTTCTTTCAAGACTTACTCCGGATTTAATGGAACAATATTGAGGTTCCATTGGGTCCTCTCAACATGGGTTGCTGATTCTGAGGGTTTTTCTTGGATGTAGGCCTTTCAGGTTTGGCCTTCATGATTTGACTCCTATACTAGAGGAGTATGAGCGCCTCATAGGTTTGGCGTTAGATCTTCCATATGCCAGGACCGCCACTAGTGATATAAGACGACCGTTCATGACCATGACTAGTCTGAGACATAGAGTAGTCACGGAGGAGATTACTGTGGGGCATGCGGTGTCCCTGAACTTTTTGATCAATCGCTTTGTCCAGCTGGACAGCTCCGAGCGATAGTCAGAAGATTTTATCATCCCTACAGATAAGTGGCATGTTATACGGGTAGACGTTCTACTGATGTGCGTCACTGCTTATTTGTGCATGCCCCTATGTATGGACCACTTGGACACTGGCTTGATAGTAGTGGTTCGTACCCTCAGACGGGGTTGTACGATTCTGTCGAGGATATTACCCGAGACTTTGAGGTCGGCTACTTCTTGTAGTACCCATCCAGGGGAATTTTTTCAGAGGTAGCGTCGTTCGGCTGTACGTGTGGTTCATGACACACTTGAGTCCAATTGACACCTTTAGACACCATGGGTACTACTTTATCAATGAGATAGCCATGTCCTACTCTTTTCGGTCGGTAGAGTGTACAAATACGACATCTTGGTTGGCCTTTTTGATGGCGATTGATAATCCATTTTTGATCTTGCCATGCTCAGGGCTGAGTTCCCTTTACAGCTTTATCACTCATGCAGTTGGCATGAATTATCTTCTCCCAGAGGGTTTGAGAGGGGAGACCACATATCATCCACCACTTTGAGGGGGCTATGCATCAGCGGATATCATCTTCGTCTTTGTCACCAGCTGACCTTACCAGGACTTATGATTGTTGGATTCGTAAGAAGAGTGCTGATTTCTCTACTAGCCATCCAGATTGTTCTCCAGAGTATTCGGCATAGTTGGAGTATAATATTGCATTGGTTTGTGGCTGTCCAATCAGCTCTGATTATTGATTCAGATGAGGAGGAGCCTATGGAAGATCCTGATTCTCCCACCCAAGAAGATTCATATGTTGGTTTGATAGCATCTTTTGCTACTAGAGACGAGGCTTGAGCTACTCAGGATATAGCATTGGTTGAGAGAGATGAGGATCGATCTACCCGAGATGCAGTTCTCGAGGAAAGAGATGAGGTTCAATCTACTTAGGATGCAACTTTTGAGGAGATTGATGAGGCATTAGTTGCCCGGGGTGCCACTTTTGCTAAGAGGGACAAGGCCATAGCTACCCGAGATGTTTATATTACGGACAGTACTGCACTCAGATCATATATGGACAGCCTGGTTAGAGAGATGAGTGCTTTCATAGATGATCGTAGTAGCACTATGCAGATGGCAGTGGATATTCTAGGTCTTATAGAGGCCGAGGATCAGGAGCTTGCAGTTACTCCTCCATCTGCAGAGATATACCATATTGGCATTGTTATCCCGCTTGTACATGGGTTCAGAGACTAGCTTTGATTTTCCACAGTAAGGCCCGTCGACCAGGAGGTTTGATAGAATTTGGGTTTATAGGGTTTCAGTGTCTTGGAACTGGTTTTATATTAGTTTTTTTGTTTTCCTTTGATGATCAAACCACACCATGAATGGCTGCCTACGTACTCCCGGGTTGAGGGAGATCAGGTCATTCGTAGTTCGAGTTTTGTGTCAAAGGTTTGAGAAGTGTCTCTTTTGGGTTTGAGTTTGATGAGGTTTTGAATTTTTTTTGTTTGGTTTGACCGTGCCGTGAATGGCTGCCAATATACTCTCGGGCTGAGGGAGATTAGGTTAATCGTAGTTCCGACTTTGCTTGAATGGTTTGATTTTTTGGATTTTTGGATTTTTGGATTTTTGGATTTGATTGTTTTTCTACATGCATGGAAAATAAGAGACATAATGCTAAGAAAGTGATAACATCCCAACACCTCCTAAAACTTGCAACTCTCCTCTAGATATACGTCTTCCTAGCTAGTTGAGGCCTGATAGTCCAGTTGTCAGTGGTTATGTTGCCTTCAAGACTCGTGATAGAGGTTACCTCCTGGTTCTGAATATCTTCAATCATGGCCATAATTTGATCACCCCCTGAATCAGCATATCCTTTAAGGAGGCTTAAACTGGACTTGTCATAGAAAGGGATGAACTCTAGAATCCTCGATGGGTTGGCTTCCCTGACAACTTCACCATTTTTTTCTTTACTTGTTCCTTCACCTTTCTCATAGGCTTGAGAGGATTTGAGTATGAAATCACTTTCGCACTGTTGTTGTATTTCTCGCAAGGAACTTTCCTTTATGGCTTTTTCCACCCTCGGAAGGATTAGTATTTCCTTTTCATCATCTAGGAGGGTAAAATCAGGAATGTGATTGCTGGCTTTGGGCAACAAGATATTTGATGGTGGCAGATGAATTTCCTTAGAGGACTCTCTTGTCTCCTCTGTCACTCCCAGCATTAAGATCAGTCCACCTTGTATTCTGCCAGGATGGGTGCTCATAGCCGTCACCTCCTTTGAACTGTCTGTTTCGAGTGGACAGATTAAGCTCTTTATTTCCCTTTCGCCTCTTTTGGTCATGGGGACTTCTATCTTCATTTCTCTATTTTCAATGAGATCCTGGATTTTGAATTTTGGAGACCAGCATTCCTTAGTTGCATGTCCAGGTGAGTTAGAATGGTAGAAACATATCTTGGTGGCATCATAACTTTTCATCTCGGGCTTGGCAGGAGGTAGCAACTCAATAATCTTTTTCTGCGCCACCAACAATGCTAACACATTTTCCAATGAGTCCCCTAAAGGAGTGAATATCCTTCTCTGCCTACTCTCCCCTACTCTCGGTGCCGTAAGATTTCGAGGGTTTGCCAGTGTTTGGAATGTTGCTTGATATTTCCTATTTGGGAATTCGCATTCCTCCGGATGATTTTTCTGTTGGCGAGGTCTTCTAGTAATCTTATCATTCCCTCTTTCTCGTCTACTCAGCATGCTTTGATCTTTTTCATTTAGCTACCTAATCTTGGAGGGAGGTAGGCTTACATTCTGAATAACCTTTTCTTTCTCTTGGCTTTTTGATAGTTGAGTGAAAAGCTGCCTTGTATCCTGATTTTGGCGCACTATCAGATTAGCCAGCAGAGTTACTTGATGTTGGATCGCATCCAATTTTTGCATCACTGTCATACCCTCCTCTGAATTTTCCACCTCTAGGACATTTGTTCTGTTCCTTTGGGGGTATTCCTCCATCCTTTGTATGTATTTATGATTTGGATGCATTTCATCGCTTCCTAACCTGATCATGTTTACTCCCTCCATATCATGCGTCATCAGAAGGTTGGTGTTAACATTTGGATGGTCAAGTTATTGGACCACAATATCTTCGTTTTTGATCAGGTTTTGGATTTTATGCTTCAAGGACCAACAATCTTGTGTATCGTGTCCTGGAGATCCTGAATGGTAAGCACATCTCTAGCTAGGATTGTATCTTTTGCTTTTTGGATCGAAAGGTGGTGCCAGTTCGGTAATTTTCTTGTGCTCTATTAACACCACCAACATGTTTTCAAGGGAATCGCCTAGTGGAGTGAACACCCGATTTTCCGTTCTTTCAAATTTTCTCTTTCTATCCTGGTAATGGTTGAACGCGTGATGTTGTTGTAATGACATATTTCCTTCCCTCTTCTAAATAAGGGACTATGGTTGGGTCTCCTAGACTGTCGCTGTACGATGAGGGATACATCTTCATCGCCTTTCCTGGGTATCCTCATGGTATCACTCGCATAGTTGCCAGACTATATATGCTTGGCGACTACTTTCAAGGTCGTGAGATCTTTAATCTTGCCTGCTTTCTGGCCCATGTCTGTCATTTCGCTGTGTTTGGTCCTCTCTAAGAAGGGATTTCCTATTCCAGCTAGGATCCTCTCATAGTAAGGTGCCTCTTAGATGTCTATAAAGGACATCACCATTTTAATTTCTGTCATAGGCGGGCTGACCTGTGGTGCCAGATGTCTCCATCTTTGGGCATACTCACGGAAAGACTCAGTACTATAATTTTTGACCTTGGTCACTTGATACCGATCCGGAGCCATTTGAGACTGGAAGCGATATTAATTTAGGAATGCATGAGCTAGCTCTTCCCAGCTATGGATTTTTGCATTGTCAAGTCAGGCATACCATGTCCTAGCCTCTCCAGTGAGACTCTTTTGGAAAAACTGCATTCCGAGGCGAGCTAATGTATACTTTCAAGTGCGTATAGGGATCGCCTGCCCCATTGTACTTTTCAAACTCTGGGACTTGGAATTTGTCAGGATATCTAGCCCCTGGGAATATGCAGAGATCTGAATAGGTGACACTTCTAAGGTTTCCAGTCCCTTTGATTGCCCGGATGGTTTCTTCTATTTGTTGGACTTTCCTTTAGGTATCGCCAGTTTGCCGATCTTCCCTGAGATATGTAATTTCAGGGGTTTTGTTGGTTCTTTGACTAGATCGAGGTTCAGGGATCTTCATTTCCCCCTTTTTGTCAGCACTTTGATTGCCACCCTGTGAGGAAGACTCTGTTTGATTGAGCGTTGTCTGGCCATAAGTGTTTTTACTTTGTTTTATTAGGAGGATAGTCAACTCTGTTATTTTATTCTGAAGTCCCTCAAACTTCTTTCAAGATATGGAACCTGACTCGTGTTGGCCACTTTCAGCCGTGTCGGTGGATAGGCTTTGTGCCTTTTTAGATTATGATATAGTAATGAAACCACTCTTACCTACAAAACGAGTAGGTTATTTAGTCTTGATAAACACTAATCATAAACATCTTTATGCAATATGTCATGTTTAAGGGTTTTTAAACCTTATCCTACAAAACAGAGGTCAGTTGTTTTGATGACAAGATAGCATGACAGGATTTACAAGACATATAATGTACATTATGACATTTACATTGGAATTAGAAACTTGACATTGAATTGAAAGAGGAAGGCATGAAGAAGCTTCCCTTCGAATTTGGTTAATCAGAGGCTGACCTATCTTAGGATACTCTCGCGAATTTTTTGGCATGAAGGTTCCCAGATCATCGCAATCTACTAGAGGAGAAATTAATCTGGTCTTTCAACTGGAGCGAATCTGAGGGGTGCTTTTTCATAAGCCCCGAAGACTCAGTCGTCCTCGAAGACATTACTTATCACCGACGGGTTTGCCTCTTGGTGGAGGAATCACACAACATACATTCACATACAACGTTCCTCACCGTTATGCATATGATCACATGGGTACGAAGCACTAATATGGGTGCGAAGCACTAAAAAAGCAGGAAAACATTCATTCAATGTAAAGACGCATCATTCATGCATTTATTCAATGTAAAGACGTAGAATTCACACATACGCAGATATGAAAGTGAAATTTTTGAAAAGATTTTGAACGCGTCCTAAGCCCTCTACTGTCCCCAGCAGAGTCGCCACCTGTCAACGTCGGGAAAAAAATCCGCGGGTCAGGTCACAACCCGGATCTTTCTCTCTTCCTAAGTTTTATCTACCCTTACTCTTTTTATTGTGAAAAAGGTTTTGGAGGGTTTTTAGGAAAAGGCCAACATGTATCATGTCAACAATTTGAACGTTTTACAGAGTCGCCAGTTGGTAGATTTGAAATGGTTGTACCAACTCAACCAAGTTTTGTTTGAAAAGAGGCCCAATGGCTGGACACTGTCTAAACTTGATCTTTGAAACCAAAGTTTTGAGTTCGGGGGATTGGTTAAGTGTGGGGAAGGTGTTAGGCACCCCATAACTCCCGTGTAAACATGGTACCACATCTTTTCAATATTTTACTTTTAAATCTGCAATGTGTGTGTGAATGCTGGAAGTAATTGGGCCTATGCTTGGATTGGAAGTATGTTTATGCATCGTTGAACCTATATACGAAGGGTTTGATTTGATTTGCAAAAAGTCTTTGATTTGATTTGAAAAAGTGTTTGATTTGATTTGCAAAAGCTTCTTTTTTCAATAAGATTATTGAAATGATGTTTTGAAAGCAGGTTTTCAAACCCCTACACTAACATAGGAATTGAAGCATATCGATAATTTAGTTTATATTTTTAGCCTTAAGGCTCAATTTGAATGGTGATTGTCGGGCTGCGAAGCATCCTCGACCACAAAATATATACAAGTGTCGGTCATCTCATGGGCATGACAGCCATCAGAGTGACTTTGACATGACAAACCATGTTTTTACTATGATGAGACCTTAAATCCGGATAATCGTTTTAAGGTCTTTTGTATGTACATTTTTTCAGAAAAACTGGCAGGGTACATTTATAAAGTAGAGTTTTTCCATCATGGGAATCAGATTCTGATCAATTTGATCATGAATCCCACAATTCCTAGGCTCACATAGGGAAGCCAATAAACCTGCACAGCTTAAATTTGTACATAAATATATCCAAATATCGCCATAACCGAGGATTCATCAGTAAATCCTGGCTCGCACATGACCGAAGTATCTCGTTCCCACTAGATAGCGATCTAAGGGCCGCGAGGTAGCTTTTATAACTGAAACTAGAAAAATGCTAGATTTAAATAAAGCTCAGCCATTCTAGCTTCCCGGTTCTGTCTGGACCTATTTTGAACCGTTTGAAAGCTAGAATTGGCGAGATTTAAAGAAATCTAGTTTGCCCGCAGAAATGTCAGTGCCGATTCAGATCAAATGAATATTTACAGCAACAATTTAATAAAATAAGTAAAGTAATATATATAATTATATATATGAAGCTATAAAGGGCGATGGGTTTTCACTCCGATGCCCGGACTGGAATGTAAGACCCCAACTTTTATGAATAAAGATTTAATTTTCTTTATATATTATTTTGGAAATAGAAAGGTGTTGATTTGATAAATGTGATAAGTTATGGGTGAGATGTGCAAATTTTTCAAAGTAAGCAAGTGGTTATAAAATATTCGTTGTGTCGAGGAATATTCGTTGGGTCGAGGAATATTCTTTTTGTCGGAGAATATTCGTACGACGGCGCAGTCATTGGCGGACCCCACAAAGGAATGAATATCGGATATAAAAAATGATAGAAATAACCTTTTTACAAAAATAACGGTACAACTTTTATCATTAAAACTGTTGAAATACCCGGAGGTTAAAATACTGTAATACGCAGTGTTGCACAGTGACACACGGTATTGCACAGTAATTCTAATTATTGATTCTTACATAAGAAGTCACTCATTC
Source organism: Panax stipuleanatus (assembly GCA_020205555.1). Classification (NCBI taxonomy): domain Eukaryota; kingdom Viridiplantae; phylum Streptophyta; class Magnoliopsida; order Apiales; family Araliaceae; genus Panax; species Panax stipuleanatus. Next base: position 139,248,456 of record CM035124.1, on the reverse strand, counting down.
AATAATTATTACAGTAATTACTGTTTAATAATTTATATTATTGATCCATTAATTGCTACATTGATATTTTATATTAGTGATTCAATAATTGTCATTGAACAGTATTTCAAATTATCAAATCAATAATTAATATTATTAGATAGCATTATTGACAATGTATAGAAAGTTCTATCGAGGAAAGGGTTAGGTTATATAATTGCGCGCCAATGAGGAGAAATCCTTATCGGAAAGCCCCCTCTTCCCTGGGAACGACCTGGTTGTCAATATTGTAGTTCTGTAATATTATTTGTGAATAATTAATTTTTGATATATATGATAAGGAAATATTTATTCAATGTGGATTTAAACGGAGGAATTTTTAGCATGTGACATTTGTTAAAAGTTGGTATTTTATCTTTTTCGATAAAATAATTCATTCAAATATATTATTATAATATTACATTATAGTCGTATGATGTGATTATATAATAGTATGATTTTTATAATTTGAATGGTCACATTATTATAGTAAATTCATGGTATAAAAGTAAAATGAGGTAGAAGAGAACAAATTGAATTTGAATTCTTATGATGTAAGCAATGATGTCATCAAAATGATGAGGTAAGCAATGATGTCATAAGATCAATGATGTAAGCGATGATGTCATAAATTATGGTAAAAAGACTATTTTACCCTTACTCTGCCCAGCCTATAAATAGAAGCTCATTTCTTCATTATTTCTCACCAATTCTCTAAAGCTATAGAGAAAGAAAGTACAAAGAGAATAAGAGAGAAAGAAGAAGAGTGTTCTACTATTACACTAGTGCAGTCTCTAAATTTTTATTAAGGTAAGGGGTATTATTTCTTTCGTATTCATGAAGAGAGTTATTTTCTTTCAATACTCGTAAGGGTTGTTATTCCATTCTTTATTATTCTGTTGGAATAACCTGTCTACGCGGACTACCGCATGCATGGTGAAATCCTGTTGTTATTCCATTCTTTATTATCCTGTGGAAATAACCTGTCTACGCGGACTACCGCATGCTTGGTGAATAACCCTTCGTATTCAGTTGTTATTAAATAGTGGAAATAATCTGTCTGAGCGGACTACCGCCTAACGGGTGAAAATCCATTTGCAGTTTCGTATATTGTTTCATTTCAGATTCCTAACTCTAAACTTACTACGGTAAGTATTGCTTCTATAATTCCTGCAATGATCAAAAATTCCTTGAGTTTTGCAATTCATCTAATATCATTTCACTGGGATATTGGTATAAACTTTCTTGTAAAATTTTTATCTTTTCATGTCGAGTTACTATTCACGAGTTACTATTTATGGGATACTATTCACGGTAAAAAAAAATTATTTTTTTATTTCCAAATTATCTTTGAGCGGATCCAGGTCTTGATCTTTATTTTTGAACTCTGGATAAATTCTCTAATATTTGTCCTTTATCTCACTGGATCCGTTATTCGTATTATTTTTCATCATTCTCAGTTCTAAATGGTGATATAACTGAATATCTTTGGCATGTAGTGCAAAGATGAATAATTACATGATGAATATCTTTGGCCTGTAGTGCAAAGATGAATGATTATCTGATGAATATCTTTGGCCCGTTAGTGCAAAGATGGACAGATGTTGAGATGAACATGACCAACTGGTGATACAAATGAATACCTTTGGCCGTAGTGCGAAGATGAATATTTGATTCGAGATGTATATTGATTGATGTTACAGGGATAAAATATTGATGATGAACTTTTAAATCAAAGAAGATAGTATACATCATTCTCTACTTAACTCTTCTAATGAATTGTTATTTTCGCTACAGTTGTTGATCTAAAACTTGTTGTCTATAATATTTTATCTGATTTATTGAAGGCTAACGATAATTTATTCTTCATTATCTTAGTCATAATATTCTTTACTAGGTAGTTGAGCTCACTCTTTTTTTCCTTTGTTCTTTTCAGGAAATGAGAATATCGCGGGGACTAGTCGGGGATCATAATGATGGTCAGAGTTAGATCTGTAGAAGTCCTCTATTCTATAAAATAGTGGGATAATGATTGTAATTAATAAGGAATGAATTTGAGTGTTTATATTTTGTATTATATACGATTTGTATTGAAACTCATAGTTTGTGTGGTCGTATTTTGCATGACCTTATGTTATAAAATATTGTATTTGAATTATGTACCATGTATTTGGTGACTCAGAATAGGTTGGTATTGAACCTATTTTGGGGGCGTCACAATTGGTATCAGAGCTATAAATAAAGAGCCCCGAGCCTCTCGCTGGTGACTTCCTATGTGGGATGCACCGAAGCCAGACTCTTTGTAGGGGACGCCGTTCTGCGTTGGCAAACTGATATGTAATACCCGAAAAAAATAAAAAATAAAAACATTTGAATATATATATTTTAAACATATTAATTGGACTTTGTCATTTATTTGGGTCAAACTAATCATTTAATGTATGTGGGCTTTTCTTATGTTTGGGTAAAACATTTTATTTAAATTATGTGGACTAAACTAATTGGGCCTAATTTGTATTTAAGTAATTTTTAATCCTATTAAACTTAAAAGAGTTAATAAAATATATTAGTAACATAAATAATAAAGAAAACCTAATTACAGCATTACATTTATACAAAGTGAGAGACAAAGAAAGAAAAGAAGAGAAGTGGCTGCATAATTGGGAGAAGGCAAAGCCGAGGTGCTGCCTGCTTGTATTCAGTAAGTTTTTAAAAGCTAGTGTACAGATTATATATATATTCGTAGTCTTCCTTTAATTGGTTAATATATATATATATATATAGATCAACTTTATGTGGAACAAATGGATTTTTTTTTTAAAGGAAAGAAAACGAATTTTTGTTTGGAGTATAAACGAAATTGTTTAAGGGATGGATTTGGTTCAGGGAATGTTAAAGAAAATGAATGTTTGCAGTAAGCTACTTGACATATATATATATATATATATATATATATATATAAAACAAAATTGTTGAGCCTGCTGCTTGACATATATATATATATATATATATATATATTATAATTTAAAAAGTATTTGACTATGAAGCTTATAAACCGAATTGGTAAATTAAATTGATTGTTGTTTATATTAATTTAAACTATTAATCATGTCAATGTAATTATAAAAGTTATTTAATAATAAATTTAACAATATTATGTATTAACGATTGGATTGTAATAAAATCTTATTAAATTATTTAGATTGAACGGAGAGAGTCTAAACGAGTTTTGGAATATAAACTTGGGTATTACATTACTTAATCTAGGTACGTATTCCGTTCTCCTTCAGTGATTCTCTTATTAAATTTAATTTGTTCGTTTTGTTTCTCGTTTCGAAATTTATTATTGTTTCGCATGATTATTTGTTCTCAAATTCTTGTGATAGTTCCGTCTTGGTTTTGATACTTAGCACTCGTGTTTGTACTCTTGATCTAGTGTATCATGTTTAGTATTTATTTTGATCTTTGTAGAAAAGTACATGTTACTATATTTTGGAGACTTGTGTTGATTATTCGTTTGATTTAACATGTACACGTTAGAACCCTTTGTGTTGATATTGTGTCGCATGTGTTGTAACGTAGTATTATTGTTAGAATATATCGTAGGGTATACCTGAGCTATAACCACCTGTGGGGGTACCACAGACATGTCCTCTTGGCACGAAAGGTATGACACCTTCTGTGGCGGTGTGATCAGTCCACGGCGTCTCCGTTTTGTGCTCCGGTGGGAGTTGGTCATTTGGTGTTTTGTTGTGGGAGGCATATGGGTCGACCCTAGTTTTCTGTTTCGTTATGTTCTGCCGAGTGGCGATGTTTATACCAAACACGCCTTTCGATTTTGCATGCATCTGGTTTGCGTAGTCCGACGTGTGATTGCCTTTGCGATATTATTTTGATTCCCTGTGTGGCATTATTTGACTTGCCTATGTGGCGAGGTATACTTTTGAGCTCGGTATGAAATAACACCTAGCCATTTGATTCAGTCTATTATTTCGTTGTATTAGTTTTGTTCGTTACAGTTTAGTTCATTTATTTGAGTTAGTTATTTCTTTTCATTATTCTTGTATTCTGTATCCGTACTGGGCATTTGGCTCATGTTGTGTTTTTCTTTTGGCTAGTAATCAGGGGGATCAAGGGCAAGTGTGATGAGAGCTCCATTCATTTCAATAATTTAGATATATTTTGTTAGGTTGTGATACATTAGTTTATTTGGAGTTGTAATAATTATTTTAGATTATTGGTTAGGCCAATTTGACATTTTTCTGGTTTGGCCCTTTTGGTATTTATTGGTTATAAATACTATTCTTTTGTGGTTTAGAGCTTTAGTATTATTTCTTCAGTTCTGTTGTGTTTTGAGTAACCTCCCTTTCTATTATGGAAAGGGGGTGTTACGGAGTTGGTATCAGAGCTTAGGTTTTTTTTTTGTAGAAAACCTATTTAGGTTTGACCTGTGAGTTTTGGGTAGATTTCTGGGTTAGTATTTCGTTCTTTTTGATAGTTTGTTCAGCTATTAAATCAGGTTATATTTGATTTCGCCGATAATCTGTTTTGTTCTATCCGTCATTACATTTCATAAATGGCTCATAAATTCGTTAGTTGTTAGGAGGCAATGGTGGGGGACGGGGCGAGGAGTAGCCCAATGTGCAGCCTAATAACCAGGATAATACTACGTTGGCTACCTTGGTGAATTAGGATGTTAATCAGGCTTTGTCGTAATTGGTTGCACAAGTCGTACATGAGATGTAACAACTGTCATAGATTCTTAAATAGTGAAACCTGAGAAATACTGTTCCACACGCAAACGGAGAGAAATAGAATGCAGATGGTGTTGATCAGCATGTGATTTTGACGTACATGTGGTTAGAAGGTTTCCAAAATAAAAACCTAATTCATTCAGTTCAGTTTTTTTTGTGCAATTGATGTAGAAAATTGGATTGCTCATTTAGATAATATCTTTGATTTGACGGGGCGCTCGAAGAACCAAAAGGTGTTACTGGCTACTTATAAGCTAGAGGGGGTGATAATGGTGGTAATAACATGGCAAAAATCAAAATAGGGGTTATCAACAGATGCCTCAGTAAGGACATAATTATCAGCTTCAGCTATCTAAGCATGGTTAGAATTGCCAACTGTGGCAGGATCGTCATAGGGGCAGAATCAGAGTCGTTATCAGGGACTAGCTGGTGGGGGTAACCCAAATTATAGAGTTATTGGTGCATGCTTTTTGTGTGGACACATGGGCCATATTGCTAGAGATTGTATCGGGCAATGTGGTAACTGTGAAGGCGGTGATAATGGTGGCAATGGAGGTCATCGTCATTGTAGTCGGGTGTTTGCCTTGATACATAATCAGGCGGCAGGTGCGCAATGTACTATTTCTGGTATTCCTTTAATTGGCAATCGTGAGGCTTCTATTTTATTTGATACGGGTTCTACGCATTCTGTTGTTGCTCAATCTTTTGTTCGGCACATTGGTATGTCATCTCAGTCTTTAGATTATATTATGTATATTGCTATCCCGATGGGGACTTCTGTTATTATTTTGATTTATATCGAGGGTGAGTTTTGGGGATAAGATTTGTAGGGCTAATCTTCTTTCGATGTGTATACATGATTTTATGTGATTCTTGGGATGGACTGGTTGGATAAGCATCAGGCCACTATCGACTTCCAGGCGAGGAAGGTTATATTTGGAGATGTGAAGTCTCCGGAATTCGTGTTTCTGGGTTCACAGTCGAGTAGAGTGGTGAAGTTGATTTCAACTTTGAAGGCTGGGAAGTTAGTGGCAAAGGGTTGTGAGGGGTATTTGGCATATGTGAAAGATACCTCTAAGGGTGAGTCTCGTATTGAGGATATTTCAGTTGTTCGTGACTTTCCCGATGTGTTTCCTGAGGAGTTGTCAGGGTTGCCACCGCAGCGGGATATTGAGTTTATTGTTGAGCTTGTTCCTGGTGTGGGCTCTATTTCTAAGGCACCGTATCGGATGGCACCATTGGAGTTACATGAGTTGAAGGAGCAGTTGCAAGAGCTGTTAGATTGTGGTGTGATTCGGCCGAGTGTTTCGCCATGGGGTGCTCTGGTTTTATTTGTGACGAAGAAAATTGGTTCTATGAGGTTGTGCATAGACTATAGGGAGTTGAACAAGATTACTATTAGGAATCGGTATCCATTGCCGAGGATGGAAGACTTGTTTGACCAACTTCAGGGGGCGAAGTATTTTTCAAAGATAGACTTGAGGTCAGGTTACCATCAGTTGAGGGTTAGAGATGAGGATGTCTCTAAGACAGCTTTTCGTACTCGCATTGGGCATTACGAATTTCTGGTGATGCCATTCGGGTTGACTAACACTCCAGTGGTGTTTATGGATTTGATGAATCGGGTGTTCAAGTAGTACTTGGACCAATATGTTATTGTCTTTATTGATGACATTTTTGTTTACTCCAAGTCTAGGGAGGAGCATGAGGAGCATCTTCGAACAGTGTTGGGAATTTTGCAGAAAGAGAAATTGTATGCTAAATTCTCTAAATGCGAGTTTTGGTTGGAGCAGGTTGTATTTTTGGGCCACGTTGTTTCTGCTGAAGGCATTAAGGTGGATCCCGGAAAGCTGGAGGCTATCACTAAATGGCCGAGACATACTACTGTGACAGAGATTAGGAGTTTCTTGGGTTTGGAAGGGTACTATAGGAGATTTATAGAAGGATTCTCTTTGCTTGCCTTACCTTTGACTCAGTTGATGAAAAAGGGCACGAAGTTTGTGTAGAATGAGGAGCGTGAGAAGATTTTCGAGGAGTCGAAGAAATGGCTGGTGACAGCTCCTATACTTACATTACCGTCGGGGATAGGAGGTTACCAGAATTATAATGATGCTTCTAAGAAGGGTTTGTGGTGTGTTTTGATGCAACACGGTAAAGTGATTGCTTATGCTTCTAGGCAACTTAAACCTTACGAGGTGAACTACCCCACTCATGATCTGGAGTTGACAACGGTGATCTTTGCCCTAAAGATTTGGAGGCACTATTTGTATAGAGAGACTTGTGATATCTTCACCGATCACAAAAGTCTTAAATACATTTTCACTCAAAAGGAGCTTAACATGAGGCAGAGGCATTGGTTGGAGCTTCTAAAAGATTATGATGCGAGGATTCAGTATCACCCGGGAAAGGCAAATGTGGTTGTAGATGCTCTTAGCCGAAAGAGTTCAGGAAGTGTAGCAGCTCTTATTACACAACCTCAGCTTATTTCGGATATGAAGCGACTAGAGTTGGAGTTGTATGTCCAAGGTTCAGATGGGCATTTGGCGGGTATGAGAGTGGAGCCCTCTCTTATCTTGCTGGTTAAAGAAGCTCAAAAGGAAGATTAGGAATTGTGGAGTATGGCACAGAATCTAGAGGAGGGAAAGCATCCTGAGTTTCGTACTGATGATCATAGTGTGATTTGGTTGGGTGAGCGGTTGTGTGTATCGTCTGACCCAATCATTTGGGAGGCTGTGTTGGCGGAGGCTTATAGTTTGCCATTTTCTATTCATCTAGATTCTACAAAGATGTACAGGGATTTGAAGGAAATTTTGTAGTGGAATGGAATGAAGCGAGATGTGGCTGAATATGTTGGGAAGTGCCTCACTTGTCAACAAGTGAAGATAGAACATCAACGAGCTAGTGGTTTGCTGCAACAGTTAGACATTCTAGTGCAAAAGTGGGAGGACATCACGATGAATTTTGTGACTGGTTTGCCGAGGACTTTTAGGAATAATGATGCTATTTGGGTTGTAGTGGATCGGTTGACCAAATCGGCACACTTTTGGCGATCCACGAGGGTTATTCGGTGGATAGGTTGGCACAGATCTTTCAGTGGGAGATTGTTAGACTTCATGGTACTCCAATTTCTATTATTTCAGATCAGGACCCACAATTCACTTCACGGTTCTGGAAAGGGTAATGAGCTTGGAGTACTCGGCTCAACTTTATTACTTCTTTCCATCAGCAGACCGATGGGCAGTCCGAGCGGACTATTCAAACGTTGGAGGACACGTTGAGGTCTTGTGCACTTGAGTGGTCGGGTAATTGGGATGACTATTTGACCCTAGTTGAGTTTGCGTATAACAACAGTTGGAATGTGAATATTGGGATGGCTCCTTTTGAGGCGTTATATGGTAGGAAGTGCCGAGCTTTAACGTGTTGGGATGAGGTTGGCGAGAGAGCCATAGAAGGGCCTGAGTTAGTTTAAATCACTACGGAGAAGGTAGCAGTGGCTAAGGAGAAATTGAAGTCGGCTCGATCACGACAGAAGAGTTATACTGATAAGCATAGGAGGACTTTAGAGTTTAAATCTGGAGAGCATGCGTTTCTAAAAGTTTCTCCTTGGAAGGGCATTCGACGATTTGGTCTGAAAAGGAAACTTAGTCCACGTTATATTGGTCCATTTGAGATTTTTTGAAAGGGTTGGTGAGGTTGCATATCAGTTAGCTTTACCTCCACAGCTAGCTGTGCACAATGTGTTCCATGTGTCGGTGTTGAGGAGTTATAAATATCACCCGTTGCATGTGGTGCAATATCCGTTCAATAAGATTCGTGATGATCTTACTTGTGTGGAGCAAGCCGAGGCAATTTTGGATCGTCAAGAGCGGGTTATGAGGAGGAAGACAATTTCGTTTGTCAAGGTTTTGTGGAGAAGCCATTCAGAGCAAGAAGCTACATGAGAGATGGAAGAGTCTATTCGAGCAGAGTATCCACATCTTTCTGATAATTAGGTTCGTTCTTTCTTTTTGATTCCGGGGACAGAATCCTTTTTAAGGGGTAGGTGATGTAATACCCGAAAAAAATAAAAAATAAAAACATTTGAATATATTTATTTTAAACATATTAATTGGACTTTGTCATTTATTTGGGTCAAACTAATCATTTAATGTATGTGGGCTTTTCTTATGTTTGGGTAAAACATTTTATTTAAATTATGTGGACTAAACTAATTGGGCCTAATTTGTATTTAAGTAATTTTTAATCCTATTAAACTTAAAAGAGTTAATAAAATATATTAGTAACATAAATAATAAACAAAACCTAATTACAACATTACATTTATACAAAGTGAGAGACAAAGAAAGAAAGAAGAGAAGTGGCTGCATAATTGGGAGAAGGCAAAGCCGAGGTGCTGCCTGCTTGTATTCAGTAAGTTTTTAAAAGCTAGTGTACAGATTATATATATATTCGTAGTCTTCCTTTAATTGGTTAATATATATATATATAGATCAACTTTATGTGGAACAAATGGATTTTTTTTTTAAAGGAAAGAAAATGAATTTTTGTTTGGAGTATAAACGAAATTGTTTAAGGGATGGATTTGGTTCAGGGAATGTTAAAGAAAATGAATGTTTGCAGTAAGCTACTTGACATATATATATGTATATATATATATATATATATTTTATAATTTAAAAAGTATTTGACTATGAAGCTTATAAACCGAATTGGTAAATTAAATTGACTGTTGTTTATATTAATTTAAACTATTAATCTTGCCGATGTAATTATAAAAGTTATCTAATAATAAATTTAACAATATTATGTATTAAAGATTGGATTGTAATAAAATCTTATTAAATTATTTAGATTGAACGGAGAGTATCTAAACAAGTTTTGGAATATAAACTTGGGTATTACATTGCTTAATCCAGGTACGGATTCCGTACTCCTTCAGCGATTCTCTTATTGAATTTAATTTGCTCGTTTTGTTTCTCGTTTTGAAATTTATTATTGTTTCGCATGATTGTTTGTTCTCAAATTCTTGTGATAGTTCCATCTTGGTATTGATACTTAGCACTCGTGTTTGTACTCTTGATCTAGTGTATCATGTTTAGTATTTATTTCGATATTTGTAGAAAAGTACATGTTACTATATTTAGGAGACTTGTGTTGATTATTCGTTCGATTAAACATGTACACGTTAGAACCCTTTGTGTTGATATTGTGTCGCATGTGTTGTGACATAGTATTATTGTTAGAATATACCATAGCGTATACCTGAGCTGTAACCACCTGTGTGGGTACCACAGGCATGTCCTCTTGGCACGAGAGGCATGACACCTTCCGTGGTGGTGTGATCAGTCCACGACGTCTCCGTTTTGTGCTCCGGTGGGAGTTGGTCATTTGGTGTTTTGTTGTGAGAGGCGTATGGGTCGACCCTAGTTTTCTGTTCCGTTATGTTCTGCGGAGTGGCGATGTTTATGCCAAACACGCGTTCCGATTTTGCATGCATCTGGATTGCGGAGTCCGACGTGTGATTGCCTGTGCGACGTTATTTTGATTGCCTGTGTGGCATTTGTGATGCCCCCAAATCCACGTTCCTTCGAAACCTCGGATTCGGTGCAGTCACGATACTACTAACGCCAAACTATTATATCTTTTATTCATTACTAAAAGAATACATCTTTACTTATTACAATTTAGAATATAAATTCTATTTATATCCAAGATCTCATCTTTACATCATATTCGATGTTACTAAAATGCGGAATAATTTAAATTTTTTCAATCCTCCTTGAATAAAATCTTTTATTGATTTCATAACTTGAATCAATTACAACCCTTGAATCAATTATAAAATATGATTTCATTTTATTTGAGTTATCGTATAACGTTTACAACTCGACCTGATATCCTCTATGTATTAAGTAATACATCTTTACAGTACGACAAGTTTTAAACAACGTATACAATTATCAAGTACAACCTCTTAGAACCTAAACAAGGTTCAAACGATAATCTAAAAAGTATTCTTTCATTGCGATACTATCTATCTTTATCAATCAAGCAAGCAAGAAATCTTTACCATGACTCTTTAACCTGCAAAAGTGGTTATTTGCAAGAGTGAGCTCGACAGTTCAGCAATTCTAACCGTCCTCATGCATACACATAGCATATAACATCATACTCAGTTCATGCATTTATAAACAGTTTATATTTACTACGCATGTTACTTTTCACATAACAAGTATATCATCAAAGATCAACTTTCAATCTCATTTATATCTCAAATACAGTTCATATATAAGTTCACATTATCACAGCATAATATAATTCAACTAAAAGTTATTGAATCATATATCAAATAGGAACTGAAAGACTTTCCTGATTCGGTAGTTTAACAACTACGACTTAACTGCTTAAAGCTATCTGCACTTCGTGTATTCCTACACAGTTATATAATCATGGATTTACATCCATCAGTCATACATTTCATTGCTCTTAATAGAATAGCAATTCGTATATCGTTTTCTAATCTTGGTTTTTGTTTCACTCTATCTTAGGATAACCACGATGTTACAACATCATACCTTCATACTTACTCTATAGAAGAACCATTCTATTTCGGTCCTTAGGGTCCTTAAGGAAAATAACTTAGGACAGACAGTTAACAACTGTTCTTGGCAGCTCTGCAACACGGCGCGGCCGCGCGGCAATTTAGCTTGGGAGTGGCGCGGCCGCGCGACTCCCTGCCAGAACCAAACTTGAGATTTCATAAACTCAGTTTGGTCCTAATATATCATGCATTCTGATATATATTATACACACACATTAAGTAGGTTTTCAAATTCATATTCGAACTATTTAGCTTTGAATAGCGTAGCTCTACGTTGAATTACTTAAATCAATAAAGCTCAACTACTAAAGTCATGTTATCACATAACAAGGCTTAACCACACTAAGTAGGCATGCTCGTGCTTATACTACACATGTATACTTAATCACATAGTCTATGCTTTAGAAATTCATTTTCTCGAATATGCGTGCATAGGTGAAATCCATGTTTCATCACATGATGCTTATGTCAACATGTCTATAGGCATAATGAATCCTAATATACATGCTCGTATGATCATAATGTAACTCACTCCGTGTTTGATGCTATCATCTTACACATTCTAAACATTTCATAAAAATCGCTTTAAGTCAACAAAGGTAACTAAGTATATGCAAAGTACCTTGTAGTCATGATTCTCATGTATTAGAACACATATATAAGTCATCTATACATGCTCAATGATCAGAACGTGGACATCCTATATATATGTCCAAAAACTCTAAGTTTGTCTTTTGAAATCATTTTTAATTTAAACAATGTGTTCTAGTGTATGCTCAATACCTTCGACTCACATATCATGCATATCTAAACCATATAATCATGCTTAAAAAGTCAGAATATAAACATGACTTATATACCCCAAAATTCATTTATAAAACCTTAAGTTTTCATTAAAAACTCCACTACAACAAGGTATAATTGTTTACTATTAGCCAAGGTAATTAATCAACAACTACCTTCATACCCATTGATACACATAACCAAGACACTTACACATGTCTCAAAAGTCCGACTCAAAGAACACAAAATTCGTCAAGTCTCATTTTCAAAACTTTACGTTTTCTTTTCGGAAATCATGTTAAACCAACTAATACAACTTACTACGTGCATGAAAATCTTAGTACGCATGTCAGACCCCTTTATGAAATTATTAGAGTCTAACTAGTATGCTTAACCAACCAGAAAACACAAAATCACCAAGAGTTTCTGCAGAGGGCGCGGCCGCGCCCCATTTGTACTAGGGAGACGCGCGGCCGCGCTCCCGTTTCCAGACCAGAAACTTTATTGCTAAAATAGAGCTTCAGCTAATCCTTTTCTTACTTCATGTAACAAGCTTGAAAGCCATCATATTGTATCTATAACATATATTTAGACTCTACTCAACATATTAACATCATCTTACATAACAATTCTCCACTAATTCATGAAATCTCTTATGAATTTATAAACTCACAACTAAGAATTTAAAGTAAGAGTTATACCTCTTGGAGCTTTGAATTACTATGCTAGCTTCTTTCTCAGATTTCTATAGCATCACAAACTCTTCTATATAAACTCATCAAGAACTTAGCAACCTAGAATTGTAAAGGGGAGGCTTCTATTTATAGGAAAGCCATTACACAAACTTGGTTTTTGCCCCACAATTTAAACCAAAAGATTGTATGTTTGTATGATGGTTAAGGAATGGTGGTTGAGAGTTGGTAAATCTCATCATGAATCCCACACCCTTTGCAATTATTAGCTAGCTTGTGATGAAATTGAGAAGAGTAGAGTAGCCATGTGGGTTCACGTGAAGAAGAAATGGGCACTCAATGTTGGACAAGGAGAGAACTCAGCAACTTGTTTTCCCACATACTAATGTTATATGTATACATATAGTATATACTTAGGCTATATATATTTATTCCATATATTTAAGTTATACACATTCCATTTTATATAACTTAAGTTATAAATTAATGTGTCACAATGTAGTCCCAATAATACTATCGTGTAGTAAATTTTAACTTGCACATATAAATTCATGTACATTTCATTCTACCGGATATAATTCTATCGGGTATCATCACAGTGTATTGTCTCCTTTATTATTGAATTTCATTAATTCAATAATTGTTTGCTATATATTCATGATATATTTTATTGTATACTTAATATACATTGTCACACCCACATTTCATGTAACTCACATAGTTTAATAAATCTTGATACATGGTCCCTATATATAGTATAGTCACATAATTGTTGCATCACACTATATAATATAATTGTACCACACTTCACACTTCATATAATTATAGTTAGTTACTATACGCTAGACATTTTATTCGCATGCTTGCACATAGAAGTAAGTAATTTACTTATCTCATCAATTAATTAATAATAATATTTATTAATCCATTTCTCATTAATCAATGGAATTAAAATTTTCATAAACAATTAATTAACATTTATATAGTTAATTTTCACAATAAATATAAATCTTATTATATTTATAACAAATATACTTATTATCATGCTATCACTCGCAATAATAATAATTCAAAATATTATTATAATAACAATTAATATAGATTAATTGTTTAAATAATTCTTCCATCATTCATTACCGAATCTATTATCGTGCCACACAAGGCAT